>WOXC01008558.1:0-538428 GCA_011680675.1 Gymnobelideus leadbeateri
AGACTCATCTCCTCCAAACATCCTTATTTCTATTAAAGACACCCACCACATACATTCATTCTCTCAACCAATCGGTCTACAAGTCTTTCTGAGCACCTGGGTGCCCTGCGCTGTATGTGGTGCTGGGGATACACTACATTCCCACTCACCAGGACCTTTCATGTTGACAGGGGGAGCAGGGGAGACAAATACACAGAAACTACACGCACAAGCTGAATCAAAAACTTCAGCATCGTGGGGCCCACAGCTGGTCCTGAGGCATGTCCATTGCAATAAGGATGTTTGGATGAGAGGTGGTTTTGGTAAACACTCCCAGGTGAGGAAATGCCTCTCCTCCTGCAGGTTAGTACCATCTCTACAACTTAAAGCTGTAGGGCTGCCTGGCCACATAGACAGTCTGCTGAGGCAAGATGCTCCCTAGCCACTGGATCACACTGCCTCTGGGAGAAATACCAGCAGCCTAGCCCGGCATCAAATCCTCCACAATCCAGCTTTCTGCCAGTCTCACATCACCTTCCTCAGCCTCACACTGTCAGAGTGTCCTCCCCTCATTTGCTCCCTCCCACTTCCCCCAGACCAGAATGTGCCCTCCCTGTCACCTCCCCCTTTCCTTTCCTTGGAGAACCAGCTCAGACACCACCTCCTCCAGGCAGCCTTCTCTGATTTCTCTGCTCCGTAGGTTTCCCTGGACCAGTCTACCTCTACTGCCCACAGGTTCACATCCCTTTCAGCCTAAATTTTCTCACTGGGGTACAGATTGCATAAGTGACCTTACCTATAGAGTGTAAACTTTCTGAGGGCAGATGTGACTTTGGCTTTGACCTTGTCTATAACATCTAGGCCAGAGTCTGGAATTTTTCTTGTGTCATTTTCAGCAATTCCTGCTATGGACCTGCCCTCTCTCAGGGTCTCTGATCTCTAACTGGTGGTGCAGAGATTGTGGAAGGGGAAAGATCCCCTTTGAATGAGGCTTTTAAATTATCCATTAGGTTCCCTTACAGCACAAACATTCTGTGGTTCAAGGGTTCCTGAGTTCCTGGCTTTAGTGTGCAGAGAAGGAAGGTGACAAGGACTGACAGGGACACACTGCAGTTCAGGCCACTAGAAAACAGCACAGCATGTGAAGGAAAAGGCATCAGTAAACTGATTTTAAAAGATAAAGGAAAATCAAGGAATAGAAATGGATGGAAGAAAGGAAGGGAAAGGAGGGAAGAGAAGGGAGAAAAGGAAGGAAGGAGGGAGGGAGGGAAGGAAAGAGGGAGAGAAGGAGGGAAGGAAGAAAGGAAAGAAGGAAGGAAGGGAAGGAAGGAAGGGAAAGGAGGGAGGGAAAAAGGAAAGGAAGGAAAGGAATAGAAGGAGGGAAGGGAAGGAAAAGGAGAAAAGAAAGAAAGGAATAGAAAGAAGGGAGGAAGGAAGGAAGGAAGAGAGAAATGGAAAGAGGAAGGTGTATGACTAGAGCTTACAAAGGAGGAGCTGAGGCCCTGGAAGACTTGACCCCATTCCTCTTTTGATCACAAGCTGAAGGGATTCCCTAACCCTAGTTAGTTAGGTGACTAATTCTGATAAATACTGCCCATTTCCGGAATGCCCAGGCTAGGGCTCAGCACTGGCAGGCCATCCACTGCAGTGCAAGACCCTGCTTCTTCCTTCCGGAAATGCATGGTCTAGTAGGGGAGGAGAGGTCCATGCTGCCTTGCTCAGACTCTTCTGTAGCTCCCCATTGCTTCCAGGAGCACAGCCCTGCACAGCCTCTTCTTGATTTCAGGGCTGTCTTTCAAATCAGCCGGTCAATAAGCATTAGCTGATTGCTCACTATGTACCAGGCTGTGCGTTATAGTGTGAATGCCAAGTAACCTGGGAGGGATGGTGCCAGCAATGGGAAGGAAAGTAGGAGAAGCTTCCCATAGAAGATGGGTAATGATGGCAATAGCTGGCATTTATACAAGTGCTTTACAGGTATGCCCTCATTTGATCCTGGAGGCCGTTTTGTAAGGTTGGAGCTATTGTTATTCCCAATTTACAGATGAGGAAACTGAGTCTGAGAGTCTACATGACTTGCTCAGGGTAATATAGCCAGGAAGTGGTGAGTGTCTGAGACAGGCTGACTCCAAGCGCGCCATTCCAGCTGCTAGGTCATTTAGCCAAGCTGAACCTTTGAAAGAAATCAGGAACACTAGAGAGACACTGGCAAGCCTCCCCACCACTGACTTCTTCTGATGCCTGCTGGTAGGGTGAGTGTGGAACCTGTGCTCTGCTCCAGCCCACAAGAGCCCCCAGGGAGCCTCAGTGTCTCCATCCCACTCCCAGATCTCGGCAGAAAGGTTCATAGAGGCATTGACTGAGGGCAGAGTATTTTTTCCATTATGCCAACCCTCGAAGTCTGTGTTAATCTTAGTGGGATTTCAGTCTATGCCAGTCTAGACATCTGCCTACACTGACAGCCCTTGAAATGTGATCAATCAATGAACAAAGATTTATTCAATGCCTACTGTGTGCCAGGCCCTGTGCTGGGTGAATCAGCCCCTGCCCTCAAGGAGCTTCTGTTCCATCAGAGTAGGGCAGCTAGAACAATGCAGGGACATCCTTGAGGGAGCCGATGGCCTTCTGGTGGCCCAGGACCCCAGGTTTAGCGTCGTCTAATGTGACCACATCATTTAGGTTCACACCTACTAATGTCACATGGGTAGGAGCAAACCCACATCCCCAACTTCAAATCCAGTCACAGTGTCCATGGGACCCCTATAGCGATTCCATTTCCAATCCCCACACAATGTCTAGTAATGGTTGCATGTAACCCTCACACTGGGCTGGAATGGAAAGAGCCCAGAGGTCTCCATCCTAAGCCCAGCTCAGTCTCTGTCATTGGAGTGTGTGACCTTGAAATAGTCTCTCTCTCTCTCTCTCTCTCTCTCTCTCTCTCTCTCTCTCTCTCTCTCTCTCTCTCTCTCTCTCTCTCTGTCTTTCTCTCTGGAAATGGGCCCACTGCAGCAAAATGCCCAAATTCCAAAAAACAAGGAAGGATTTTTGTTTTCTTTTTTTAATTACAAACAGCTACAGGCATGTACAATAAAAGTGTATTTATTTTCCTTTTGGGATTATTAGGTTTGCATCGTAAGCTCTGAAGCCTCAGGGTATAAGTTAAAATAAGAGTACTCTTAATTAAAGTACTGAGAAAAGAGCGACAGCAATATTCTAGCATCCAGACATGCAGGGTATCAAGCAAAGCATCCAGGGCCCCTCTGTGCTTCACCATCACTGTTCTTTCTCTCCTTCCCACTGCCTCCCTCATGTCTGAGAGCCTGAGCTGGGCAGCAGAGGGGGGAACATCTGGGATTTGGAGTCTGGCCTGGGCTCAGATCCTAGCTTTGGACTTCGTAGCTGGATGACCTCAGGAATATTGCTAGACTTCTCTGGCTCTCAATTTCCTCCTCTGTAAAGTGTGGGGCTTGGACTAGGTGGTTCTTGTAGCTCTGGGGCAAATAATCCAGATTTATAATCTCCCAAGGCCATTGTAGGGATCCTGATGTCTACATCTGGAAAGATGATCTGGTCCAAGCCTCTCATCGTCCAGAAAAGGAAACTGAGGCCCGACAAGTTTAGGGACTTACCCAAGATTCCTCATCAGAAGATGTCCTCTGACTCCATGTCAGGCCTCTGTGTCTTGGTGGATGGAGGGCTCACAGAGTCAGGAAGACCAGGGTGTGAATCCTGCCTCAGACTCTACCTAGCTGTGTGACCCTGGACAAGTTATTTCACTTCTGCCTTCTCTGGAAAATGAGGCTTTTGTACCAGCTCCAGTCTGAGGCCAAGCCTTTGGCTTTGCTTGGCATACTGGCTGGTCCTCCTCGTGTTGCACAGCCATTTCCCCCTAAGCTCTGATAAGTGATCACTAGCATTTCCATGACGCTTTCAGGATTGCAAAGCCCCTAATATGAATTATCTCCTGTGACCCTCCCACCAACCCCATTATGTGGGTACCATGGTAGTATTATCACTTTACAAGTGAGGAAACTTGTAAGGCCAAGAGTTATGACACAGTGACTCATACAGGGTCACACAACTAAGGAAGAGAGGGGGAAGGAAGTTTCATTGAATAAGGGAAACTGAGATAGAGTTCCTGGCTGGCTGTGCAGATCCCCTGGGGCCTGAGGAGGCCCTCTTGCTGCTGTCTCTGGGACGGAGTTTCTTTTTTCCATCTCCCATCTCATGGAGATAACCACATGCCGCCTTTCATCTGCATGGATGTCTGTGAGCGTGAGCAAGCGGGAGAGTTTCCTCAGCGCGGCTGTGACGGCTGCTGCCGCCTGGGAGACAGAGGGTGCTCGTGTTCCCAGTACATTAGCATGCTGAACCCATGCCTCTCATAATGTGTTAATTAAATTTCTTCGAAGTATATTGTCTGAAAAAAAGTCTAATTAGAAAGATGTCTTTAAAAGTATTTATGTAACTGATACGATACTGAGTTGGGTTTGCGGTATAATTAGATTGGAACAAAACTCCTCGAGTGGCATTCTCACTAAGAGACAGAAATGTCAGCTCTGAATAGCTGAAAGAGGGTTGAACCTTGGAAAGGGGGCAGTTGTGTGAGGGCAGGGAAATGGGAACTGGGAGCCAGTCCTGGGAGGTCATGCAATTCAACTGTTACAGAGAGGGAAACTGGGGCCCCCAAAAGTGGCGTGACAAAGGCGCCCTCAGAATTAGGGGTAGTGGCAGAGACAGGATGGATCAAAAGAGGAAACTGAGACCCAGGAACTTGCCCAAGGTTACCCAAGTGACAAGTGTCAGACAGGATGTCCTGACACTCACAATGGAAAGTCTATGGAGTCAAAGGCCCCAGGCTGGAATCCAGCTTGTCACACTCACGACCTGAATGGGTCACTGGATCTCTCTAGCCCTCAAGTTTCTGCATCTGTAAAATGGGGTGGCTTCTGGAGGTCCTTCCAGAGTTTGACATATGTGTCTAATCCTGCAAGCCTCTAAGCAGCTTTGCCGTGTGTCCTTTCCTCTCTTCATTTGCTTCTTAGTAACCTGAGAGAGTTGGACTGGGTGACCTCTCAGGTTCCTTCCAGCTTTAACAGCCTCCCGTTTTCTCTGGACAAACTGGGATTCCGAAGAAACCTGCTCCTTCCTTTCATGAGGGCTCCCGGTGACCCATGTTTCCTTCTTCTCTCGCAGGGTGGATCCAGTTCCCCACGATGCCCCCAAGCCTCCAGGATACACACGTTTTGTTTGTGTTTCTGACACCCATTCCAGGACAGACCCCATCCAGATGCCCTATGGAGACGTTCTAATCCACGCTGGGGACTTCACGGAGCTGGGGCTCCCCAGCGAAGTCAAGAAATTCAACGAGTGGCTCGGTAAGTGGCCCCTGGCAGAGATGCATGACAGGCACATTCCCAGCCCGGTTACAGCCTCTAGCCAAAGAGTCCACCATCCCACGTTGGAAAGGATCCTAAGGGGAGGGCAGAGAGTCTAGGGCTCAAAGTCTAGCTCTGCCACCTGGCCAAGGACCGGCCTCTTCTGAGGGTCTGTTTGCTCACTTAGAAACTGGAGATAATCATGCTTAGAAGCATCAAATCTCAGACTCTCAGGGCTAGGAGAGACCCCAGAGGCCATCGGTAGCAGGAACATCCCTGGATGATAAGTGGTCACCCTGCCTCCTTTGGAACACCTCCAGCAATGGGGAGGTCATGATGCAAGCCATTCCACTCTTAGTGAGCTCTGAGTGTTAGGAAGGCCTTCCTGGTTTGCAGCCAAAATCAGCGCCCCACTGTGGACCTCACACTCCTCATCTAAGAATGGAGGGGATGGCCTAGAGGGTCTTGAATGTTCCTTCCAGCTCTGATCTTATGATGGTCCTGTCCTGCTGCCCTCACACATGTCCAGGGCCCCAGGAGACCCTAGTGTGTGAACTACTTTTTAACTAGAAAAGCCTGTGTATACACAAAGCTTTGAGATGTGGCCATCGCAGTAGAGATGATTGACAGCTAACTTCCTTTGGGCATTGGGAGGGATCAGGGAAGTAGTCATGGAAGTGGTGGCCTTTGGGGTAGACTGTAAACCTCCTTCAGTCAAGAGCCATGCTCGGGGCTGAGCAGACTGCCTGAGACTCAGTAGGCATTTCATAAATGAATGCTTGCTACTTGCTTAAGCTTTGCACAGGACAGATGATAATGTCGATAATTATTGTTACTATAGCTCAGGTGTATAGGGGTACATGGCATAGCAGAAAGAGTGCCAGCCCCGAAGTCAGGAAGGCCTGAGTTCAAATCTGACCTCAGACTCTTACTGGCTGTTTGACCCTGGGCAAGTCACCTAGCCTGTTTTGCCTCAGTGTCATCATTTGTAAGATGAGCTGGAGAAGAAAATGGCCAACTGCTCTAGCATCTCTGCCAAGAAAACCCCACATGGGCTAACTAGTCGGACACAGCTGGAATGACTGGAGAGACAGCATATAATAATTCATCTATGTTGTGCTTCCTCTCTGTCAGCCACTGTCAGCCCTGTAGCAGCCCTGGGAGGGAGGGGCTGCTGTTATCCCCATTTCCCAGTTGAGGAGCCTTAGGCAAACTGAGGTTAAAGTACCTGCCCAGGGTCACACGGTCAGGAAGTGTCTGAGGCCTTTCTGGCACCAGGCCCAGCACTCTGTGCACTGCTTCGCCTAGCTATTTCCAACTCTGTGAAGTATCATTATGCCCATTTTACCGAAGAGGAAAGAGAGTCTAGAGAGGTGAGGTAACTTAGCCTGGGAAGTGGATGTCAGAGCCCAGATTTAAACCCAAGCAGCCTCCTTATTCATCTTCACCCAGCCATTTTTTGCCCTACAGCTCTGCAGATCCCCACCACCATTACAAACAGACATACACACAACAAACAGACATACATAGGCCCACAGTGAGTAACATGCTTTTCATTTTCATCCATCTATTCACTCATCCATCTATTCATCTACCCATCCATCCATCCATTCATTTATCCATTCCTCCATCCATCTATCCATCTATCCATCCATTCACTCATCTATTACTCCATCTGTCCATCCATTCATTCATACATCCACTCATCCATTCATTCATTCATCCGCCCATCTATTCATCCATCCATCTATCCATCCTTTTATCCAACCATGCACCCATCCATCTGCCCATCTATCCATACATTCATCCATTCATCGTTCACCAGACAAAAGCCCTTTATGTTCCATTGTGAAGTGGGAGCTTAGGAGCTCTGCTCAGATAGCACTGGGAGGAAGGGAGGGGAGAAGAGAGGGAGGTGAAGCCATTTCAGGGAAAGGCGCAGCATTGGCAAAGGTGGGGAGCTAAGAGAGAGCAGAGAAGCTCTTGTTGCTGCCCCCTGGCATCTCCCTTTTCCTTCTACATTCAGCTCAAATGCCATCTCCAGGAAGTTCTTCCTCAATCACAGCTGATGGGCCCCACCCATTCCCTTCACTCTCTATGCTGCATGTACCTATCCATGTATCTGCTATCTCTCCCCTTTGGAGAGGACATTTCTACTGAAGTCTTTGCATCCAAAGTGCTTCACACAGTGCCTGGCACCGGGCAGGGCTTATTGGAGTGTCCATGACTGATTGATGACAGGAATGTTAGATCAGACTGGAAGGACAAGGTGGGGCCAACAGGAGAGGGCCTTCAATGCCAGGTTAAAAAATCAGGATTTGGAAGAGCTAGGTAGTCATGGGAGACTCTTGAGCTGTGGAGCAACACAGGACGATTCCTTTGATGGTTAGCACAAAAGATGTTGGATGGAGAGGAAGTGAGACCAGGGGCCCCCAGAAGGTAACTGTCACAGCCCAGGTGGGTGGGAATTGGGCCAGAGCTTGGGAATGGAGGAGAGGGCTGCAGCAGCCCCCTTGTGAATGATCTCCATAAAGGGCCTTCTGTGCAGCAGGGACGAGAGACAAGGGAGAGCTCTCTGGGCCGGCTGGAACATTGTCTCTTTCCCCGGGGGCTGATGGCTTCCCAGGCGGGGGCTCAGCTGTGCCACCAGGGATGGAGGCCAAATGGAGGGAAGCAGCGTGTGGGAGCTCCGGGACGGCCAAGGCAGAGCCAGCACATGCCGGCTGTGGGCTCCACTTGGCTGGGAGAGCGGCACTGCTGTCTCTCTGGGCAGGCAAGGGGTGATTTATAGTCTCCCACCATGGTCTGTGCTGGGGGGGGCTTCTCGCCTTTAAAAAGAAAAGACCATGGTGCATTGTGGGAAAATCTACTGGCATTGTTTCTAGAAATGCTAGAGCTAACTTGCATGGGGCTGCTCTGCCTGACTGACCTGATTCCAGAGGCCAGGTTTAGGTGGAAGAACTCAGAGCAAGCAGAGGAATCCTAGCTAGACAGGAGCCTGAGGTGGGGAATGTCACGGCTGGGAGGGGCCTGAGAACAGGGGATGTCAGGGCTGGGAGGCGGGTCATGCTTAGACATAATGGTTAGTCCATCCCTTCTTTTGTAGATGCATACACTGAGCTCCAGGAGCTAAAGTCAGGGTGGCTGTTCAGGGAGTGAGCTCCCCAGCTCTGGGTCTCCTCGCCCCACTGGCTCCTATGGGCTGAGGTGCAGTCCAGCTTCCCCGGGGGAAGCTGGGAACAGCAGCCCCAAGCTGCAAGCCAGCAGTCTGGAGATGGAGAGGGAACGAAAGAAATGTTTGGCTTTTTTCAGTCTTAACAAATATTTGCAATCAAGTCCTTACTCTATTTTTGGCAGGCTTTAACTAATAAATATTGATTTTTAACTGGAAATCCTAATAATGTGCTCTGTGAACGCACAGTAATTCAAAAATGTGTTAAAATGTGCGTGAGGTTGGGGCATCATTCTCCACGGCCTGCTTGGAATTCGCTTTGCAGCACAGAATGTGGCTACCAAGCAGCTGCTTTGTGAGGTGGTGAGCCCCCTGTAAGCAGGGGGAGGAGGGGTGTTTGTATTTCAGCGAGTTAGCTTTTGGGGACTGGTTAGAACAAACCCAGGCTTCCTTCAGATTCCTTGCTCTGAATCGTAATGTCCTCATCCAGAAAAGGAGGGTTATAGACTAGATCACCTATAAGGCCATATTCACCTCTGACATTCTGTGTTTAGTGTCCTAAGCTCCCTCCCAGCCCTGACATCCCCTGTTCTGAGGCCCCTCCCAGCTCTGACATCCCCTGTTCTGAGGCCCCTCCCAGGCCTGCCATCCCCTGTTCTGAGGCCCCTCCCAGGCCTGCCATCCCCTGTTCTGAGGCCCCTCCCAGCTCTGACATCCCCTGTTCTGAGGCCCCTCCCAGGCCTGCCATCCCCTGTTCTGAGGCCCCTCCCAGCTCTGACATCCCCTGTTCTGAGGCCCCTCCCAGCTCTGACATCCCCTGTTCTGAGGCCCCTCCCAGCTCTGACATCCCCTGTTTTAAGGTCCCAGCCCTGACCTTCCTGAATCAGAGACACTATGGCCTGCTGGGAGGCACCTGAAATGGGTTCAGCTGGTTTCTGTTTATTGACCGGACAAAGGCAAACTGGTCAGGTGAAAGAAAGGAAAAGTTACACCAAAGCATTAGGAGCAGAGAGACAGAGAACATCAGACTTGGGAGGGAGCTGAGAAGGTGGGAGGTCAGCACCTGCCATATGCCAGGTGCTGAATTAAAGGCTTGGGGCATCTTACTAGCTGTATGACATGGGCAAGTCATATAACCCCGACTGCCTTGCAAAAATTAAATTAAAAAGCAAATAAATACTTGGGGCACAAAGAAAGGGAAAAGACAGGCCTTGCTCTCCAGGAGCTCACAGTCTAATGGGGAAAGACACCATGTAACAGCTATATACAAATTAGATACAGAGTTGATAGAGGATAGTTAAGGTAGGGGAGACCTGGGGTTGAGACCAGAGAGGGCTTCTTCCTGGAGAAGGTGGGATTTTGGAGGCTTGAAGGAAGCCAGGGAAGCCGGGCGGTGAAGATGAGGAGGGAGGGCATTCCAGGTGTGCCCTGGGTACTGAACCCTACTAGCCTCAGAGGACCCTGCAGCTTTTTCTAGACTTACTGGTTCCCAGGGCAAAAGAGAAGCAAGTCTGTTGTTTAAGGGGCTTCTCTCTAGCAAAAGCACTTTTGTGGGGAGGCAGGATTAAGCCATTTTTGTGCAACCCCAATGTGGGGAAGGGCGGGAAAGCCCATCCTGGTCTAAGGAAGAGCTTTCTAACATTCAGAATGGATTAGGCAGCCTTGTTAAGCAGTGAGCTCCCCATCTCTGGAGTTACAGAAGCAGAAGTGGGGGGCCTTTTGTTAGGAATGCTATAGAATGGTTAGGGTCTAGACCAGAGACCTTTCAGGCTCTGCCCCAATGCTGGGATTCCAGAAGAAAAAGCCGCTGTACCCAGCGCTGTATCAAGTACCAGGCATGAGCACATACCCCCCACTTCCTTGTCATTGTTGATCTGGGGATTAATCAACTGTATTTAATTTCCATATTAAATTATTGATTTATTATTTATTGCATTTTAAAGGGAACGAGTCCAGCAAAAATGTACCTTTCAGCTTTCAAGGATCCATTCTCTCTATTTGGGTTATCCATTAAATTTTGTACTCAAGATAAATTTCCATACTGACTTCTTGTCCCTACCCTGGCTATTTTGCCCAGATAGCAGAGGTCAGAACCAGGAGCTATGGAGAGCATTGCAGAAAGGCAGTTTTAGGTTTGATAGCAGGAAAACCTCAGCCATGATACTTGTTCCCAATGGGTGCCATCTTGAGAGAGAGTGAGCTCTCCATCCTTAGGCACATTCAAGTAGATGCTGATGACCACATGTCAGAAACACTATGGTGGGAGGGTGGTATTTCTACACTAGTAAGGACAGGGCTAGGTGCTCTCTGAGTCACTTTAAAGTCACATGTCCATTTTCACAATCAGTCATCATAGCCCTGGGAGGTAGCCAGGGCAAGGAGCATTACCCTAGCCTTACAGATGAGGAAACTAAGACCCAGAGAGGTTAAATGATTTCTCTGAGATGATGCAGCTAGTAAATTCATACTCAGGGTAAACTTGTTGTCAAAGTTCTACATTTACTTTGGAATGGAGTCATTATTGTTCAGACCTTCAGGTGCTCTCTGCTCAAGATTTCAGGCCATCTTCAGTCCAGCCCTGCATAGACCAGAACAGAATGGCAGGCCTTCCTAGGGATGCACAGCACAAGATATACCCTGGGTACCTGACTCATGGAGCGGCCAGGTCTTCCTAGGGATGCACAGCACAGGGTACACCCATGGGCCAGGCTCATGGAGCAGCCAGACCTTCACACACAGTCAGTTACTTCCAGGAGATAGGCTGGGTTCTTTCTGTTGGGGTGTCAACCCTAACTGATGTATGAGTGTGAGGGAGTTGGCTCAGTTAATGAATTTGGAATTCACTGCCAGCCTCTTCCCTGTCCATTAATCATATTGAAAGCCTTTACAATAATCTTCCAGGGGCCACCTACAGACTTACAAGAGTAGATTAAGATAATTAATAAAGAACTGCAGCAGGAGATGCCAACAGATCCCACACGGGGAGAATCCATTTTGGGAGACAGCTACAGCTTCTGATTCTCCATCCCAAATCAGGATGACGTTGCTGGGATTTCTCAGTGGAGTGTCTTCCTCAATTTTTCTTGTGGCCAATCTGTATCCCAGATAGAATCAGGATCTGGGAAGTCTGTGGTGCTTTATTTTTGCCTTAACAACTGAAATAAGAGATTTCCCACTTTCATCTCCACACTCTGACAAAGGCTAGATTATGGTCCCAGGATCTCTACTCTATTTGACAGATGAGGCAAATGACGGCCAACAACCAGCTTGTGGTCATCCCCTTAGGAAGCATGATGGGCAGGATGGAAAGGCAAACCCTGCTGGCTCCAGATCAGAAAGTCAGCCTCCATCCAGGCTGAAAAGGCGAGGCTCATGGGGCCGTTCAGGAGCAGGAGCAGGGGCCACAAGCCAAAGCCTGACTCATAACTTGCCCTTTGAAGGACTTAACAGGAAGCATCCAGGGAGGGGAGAGATGAGAGGGAGCTGTGGCACAAGCCCTTCATTTGGAGTCAGAGGCCCTGGATTCCAGGCTAACTCTGCTTCTTTTTCTTTATTTTTTTTCCAAACGCTTTATTAACTTCTGGTTTACATCATTCATTTCTGCCAGATTTTGAGTTACAATTTTTCCCCATTTTTCCCCTACCCACCACCCCAGAATAGCAGTCCCACAGGATATCCCCTCATCCAATTTGCTCTCTCCCATATCTTCTCCCATACCCCCTTTGACTTTACCGTTAGGGCAAGGTGAATCTCTGTGCCCCAGTGCCTATATATCTTAATTCTAATTATATGTAGCATAGTATTAATAATAGTATTTATATATATTTAAAACATTTGATTTTAAAACTTCAAATACCAGATTCATTCCCTTCCTCCCTTGTCACTCACTCTTGCTGGGAAGATAAGCAATTCAGTACATGTTGTACATATATAGCTATGCAAAACATTACCATAGTAGATATATTGTAAAAGACTGCTTATATTTCCCTCCCATCTATCCCACCCCCCACTTGGTCCATTCCCTACATTGATCCTGTCCCTTTTCAAATGTGGGTGCTTCCAACCTCCCTCCCCCCAGAATGCCCTCCCCTCCATCATCCCCCCTCTCATCCCCCTTTCCCCTACTCTCCAGCAGGGTGAGATATCCCATTTAGTATGTATGTCATTCTCTCCCTGAGCCAAATTCAATGAGAATATGGTTTTGCCTTTTTGCCTTCCTGTTCTTCCCCTCCCTTGCAACCACTTCCCCTTGCCTCTTCTATATGAGATAGTTTACCCCTTTCTGTCTCTCCCCATCTCCTCTTATTATATTCCTCTCTCACCTCTTAATTTCACCTTTTAAGTATCATCCCTTCCTATTGAATTCGACCTGTGCCCTCTATCTATGTAGACCTGTAAACATATACACACACATTCACATATGCAATCATATGCCCATATACCCTTCTTCAACTATTTTCATACTGAGAAAGGTTTCATCAGTCACAGTTATCATTTTTTCATGGAGGAATGTAAATAGTTCAACTTTGATAAATTCCTTTTGATTTCTTTTCCCTCTTTACCTTCTCAAGCATCTCTTGCTTCTTGTATCTGAATGTCAGATTTTCTATTCAACTCTGGTTTTTTCCTCAAGAATGCTTGAAAGTCCTCTATTCCACCAAATGACCATATTTTCCCCTGAAGCAAGATACTTAGTTTTGCTGGGTAGGTGATTCTTGGTTTTAATCCCAGCTCCTTTGCCCCTCAGAATATCATAGTCCATGCCCTTTGATCCCTCAGTGTAAAAACTTCCAGATCCTGTATTATCCTGATTGTGTTTCCACAATATTGAAATTGTTTCTTCCTGGGTGCTTGTAATATTCTCTCCTTGATTTGGGAATTCTGGAACCTGGCTACAATATTCCTAGGAGTTTTCTTTTTGGGATCTTTTTCAGGAGGTGATTGGTGGATTCTTTCAACCTCTATTTCCCCCACTGGGTCTAAAACATCAGGGCAATTTTCCTTGAGAATTTCTTGAAGGATGATTTCTAGGTTCTTTCTTTGATCATGGCTTTCAGGTAGTCCAATAATTTTTAAATTATCTCTCCTGAATCTATTTTCCAGGTCAATGGTTTTTCCCATGAGATATTTCACATTGCCTTCTATTCTTTCATTTGTTTGGATCTGTTTAACAGCATCTTGATTTGTCATAAAGTCATTAGCCTCCATTTGCTCCAGTCTAACTCTGAAGGAATGAATCTCCTCAGTGAGCTTTTGAGATTCTTTTTCCATCTGGCAAATTCAGCTTTTTAAGGCATTCTTCTCCTCATTGCCTTTTTGAGCCTCTTTTGCCATTTGAGTTAATCGATATTTTAAGGTGTTATTCTCCTCAGTCAGGCTGTTGACTGTCATTTCATACTTTTCTTGCATCTTTCTCATTTCTCTTCCCAATTTCCCCCCACTTCTCTTATCTGCTTCTTAAGGTCCTCTATGGCCTGTAACCAGCTCGTATTTTCCTTTTGGGCTTTTGGTGCAGGAGTCTAATGTTGCATTTTTCTGTTTATTTTGTTTCCTTTGCCTAGGCATTTTGCCACAAAATTACTTGACTTTTGGGCTTGTTGCCACAGTAGCACTCTGCCATCAGCCAGGGGAGGCTCTGTCCCAAATGCTGGCATTTTCTCAACTTCCGGAGGTATTAGTTGGGTGCCCTCCCTGAAGCCCTCACACACTCTGGCAAGCTGGTCACACACCCCAAGACCTCCACCCTAGACTGCAATCCAGATCCAAGAAAGTTAAAGCAAGAGTGATTACCCCCCCCCAGACTGATTGCCAGATCCCCCTACAGTTCACAGGCCAGGAAATGAAGCTGCAGCTTGACTGCTGCTGCACTTAAGCTTCTCAGCAGCTTCTTGCCCCCAGGGGAAGAAGCTGACACACTCCCAAATACTGGTCCCAAAGTCCATAGGGCTCTGCCCTCTCACTTTGTCCTAGGCATCTATGTGTTGACAATTCTGGAAATGCTATAGCTGCTGGTGTCCTGGGTCCCTCTAGCTGGCTGCTGGTCAGGCTTCCCTGGGGCTAAAACCTCTGGCTCATGAGGGCCTGGGCTGGGCTCCCAGAGAGCTGTGCTGGCCACTCCCTGCTGGGCTGCTGGGCTGTCTTCAGTGGGAGGTTAGCTTCTCTGTGTCATTTTGTGGGTTTTGTAGCTCCAGAGTTTTTTCAGAGTCCCCATTTATATATATTGGAAGTGTTGTGGACAGGAGCGCCAAGGAAGTGCTGTTTCTACTCCATCTTGGCTCTGCCCCCTCTGCTGCTTTTTCACTGGTGCCCAGTTCCTTCCCCTACTCTGACCCTCAGTTTCTTTTTCTATGAAATGAGAGGATTGGAGCCAATGGTTTCTCTGAATGTGGCTCCGCGACCTACCAGGCAGAGGGCAGGAAGGAGGCCAAACAGGGAGGGGGGTTTCAATCATTCAATAAGATTTGTTACATGACTGCTCCGTGCTAGGCACTGGTAATGCAGAGAGAAAGGTGCAGTGGTTCTTGCCCTCAGAAGGCTAACATTCTGATGGGGACAAAGCACAAACCCACAGAAATGGAAGTGGACACACTAGCTGGCCCCTTGGTCTTCATGGAGGAAGTCCTTGATCCTTGAAGGAAACCAGGGATTCCAAGGGGAGGACATGAGTGGTGATGATGATGGAGCCTCCTACGTGCAGACCAGTGATGAGTCTTTTGTGACTGGAGCACACTGTGCTGGAGGGCAGGAGCATGTAAGGAGGCTGAAAAGGTCCTGAAGGGCTTGGAAAGCCAAACAGAGGCCTTTATATTGGATCCTGGAAGGGAGACAGAGCCACTGTAGATTTCTGGGCTACTGTGGTCAGGCCTGTGCTTTGGGAAAATGACTTTGTCATCTGAGTGGGAGACGAATTGGAGTGGGGGAGGCTCGAGAGGCAAGAGGACTTACCAGGAGACTAAAACAACAGGTCAGGCCCTTGCTGGCCTGCTCCAGGGGGATGCCTATGCTGAAGAGACACAAGAGCATCCAAAGAAAGGTGACTGGCCTGGTGAGGGGACTGGAGACCAGGTCATCAGGGAGTGCAGGTAGGGTGAAGACCCAGCCATTTAGCCTGGGAGGTTGGGGATTGATTTCACAGACAGTTGAAGTGTTTGAAAGGCTGCCCCATGGAAGGGCCCTAGAGGGCAGAGCCCAGAGAGATTGTGAGGTGGCAGGGGAGAGGACAAAGGGTTAGGTGGATGTTGGGAGAAGTGCCAGGAAATGAGAGCTGCCAGGAGTGGATAAGGCAGTGACTATGATGGCAAGGATGCCGCTGCCCAAGGGCATGGTATGGCCTCTTATCCAGAGAGGGACCTTCCAGCCCAGAGAGTCTGGGATTCTGGGGCCTGAGAAGCAGCTGTTACAGGAGGATCTGAACTTTACTGGATAATGAGGTATCAATAGTTTTAGCAAAAGGGAGAGAGGGACAGGGGCGGCTAGGTGGCGCAGTGAGTAGAGGGCTGGCCCTGGAGTCAGAAGGACCTGAGTTCAGATCCGGCCTCAGACACTTAACACACAAGCAAAAACCTAGCCGTGTGACCTTGGGCAAGTTACTTAATCCCAACTGCCCTCCAAAAAGAAAAAAAAAAGGGAGAGAGGGAAGATGGTGAGGGGGACTGGAGAGTTAGAAGAGATAATTAACTTTGCCTTGGTGCACTAACATAAAATGACATCTATGACGATGGAAAAGGGGACCAAAGGCTTCAGTTAAATAGAGTAAAAGAAGCAACCCCTTAATTAAGTCATTAAAGGGGAAAGAGAAGAAAAGGTGCCAACCGTAAGACCCAAACCCAGGCCTTTCGGGATCCTCGCTCACTACTGAGACCAAAAGGTACCCTTTGCTGAAAATTCAGGAAATGATGGTGGCTGTGGACGAGACTGGGGAGAGCGGAGAGGTTGGAGACCTGGGGTCTGGTTCTAGCCCTGCTCTCAAGTCTTTATGTGGCCCTGGCCAAGTCATTTGCCCCCCTTTGAACTTAGTATCTTCTGTGAATTTGGACTCAGTTCTGTTTGAAGGCCCCTACCAACTCTGACCTTGCCTGTTCTAAGATCCCTTTCTACCCTCAGCCTTTCCCAGAATCACAAACTTTCATCATTAGAATACTTGTGACATCTTGACAGCCCTGTCCCCCCAGACAACGTTCCCCTATCTCACCCCCGGCCTTTGCCTGTACACTCCTTTCATCTGCTCTCCTCAAGTCCCCACAACCATCACTTTGAGACAGATCTCATTGTCATAAAGTTTGCCTTCTACAGAGCCAAGATCTGCCTCCATCTCCTTGGGCCCCTTCATCCTGGGGCTGCGCACTGGGGCCCAGGACAATAGTTCTCATCCTTCTTCTATGAGATAATCCTTCAAATATCTGAAGGATGCATGCTCATGTTCCTCCCAGGACTTCTTGCCTCTGGGGTGAATAGTCTTGTTCTTGTGTATCCTCTGTTCCAGTCCCCCCACTCTCCTGGTCAGCCTCCTCTGGACACTCTTCTACCTGAGCTGTGGTGCCCAGAGCTGACTGTGATCCTGCAGTCACTGCCTGAGCAGGGCAGAGAGCAGTGGGACCATCCCCTCCATACTAAGGTGTCCCAGCTTTTCCCAGCCTCACATCATCCCTGTGATTCATGCAGGGCATTCAGGCCACTAAGACCCTCTGGCCTTTTTCATAGAACTTACTTTTCTCACTATTTTCCTTTCCATCTTGTCCTTTTGCAAGTTTGCTTTTATTCTTGTTTTGTTTTGTTTTAATCCAAAAGTGATACTTTACACACTTTTTCTTGTTAGCTTCTGGTGGCCTGTAGCACACTTCTAACCTCTAGCTTGGGTACTTATCCAAAATCTTCTCTGCCATAAGTCTCCTATCCAGATAGGTAACCTTCTTCCTTAGATACAGTGCTGCCCCACCACTCCTAGCATACCTGTTCATTTCTGACAAAGTATGCTCTCACATGGCCATGTTCCATCCTGAGCTTCATCCTGCCATGCCTCCCTGGTACCTGGGAGGTCACAGGCAGAACCTTCCCTCCAGATTTCAAAAAAAATTGCATTTCCTGTATTCTGCTTGCTACCCCACATCTGGTACTTCAGATTTAGGGTTGTATGGTCCAGTTAGTGGCTGGTAAAAGCCAAGCAGACTCTTAGGAGAGCCAGCAATAGATTATACAACTGAGGTTGGGTGTTTATTTTAAAAATTAATTAATTTTCTGCATTTAAAGGGAAAACATTCTTCCCAGAGCCAAGTTTTGTTTTTGCAAAAGGACAGAAATTCAGCTTGCAGGGAAAGGACAGAAAGTAGAATTAAAAGTCCCAGACCTGGCATTTTGACCACTAGTAATTACAGTATTTTTAAGTTAATGGACAAACCCCTGGGAATAGGGTGTTTAACTGCTAATTATCTATTTACAAAAGAATGTCTGGAGAAGAGGAAGAGATATAGAAGAGAGAGGAATGAGACACAGTGGGCTGCCAGGGGATTTAGGACTAAAAAATTCCACTAGTTAAGCAGAAATCCCAGGCTCTTTCATTTGAGAGTCAGTAGGCATTCAGTGAGCCCATGTTATGTTCCCAGCCCTAAAAACGGTACAAAGTTGGGTGAGACCCAGCCTCCAGCCTTAAAGAGTAATAGGACAGATAAGAAAAATGGGCAGCCATTCAAATAAACATTTATTAAGCACCTACTGGCACAGTCCTGCCTCACTTAAATCCAATCACTTTCAAGTCATTGACATCACCTTCCTGATGTTATTGGTTCCGGTGCTGAGGATATAATAACAAATATGAAACTGTCCCTGCCCTCAAGGAACTTCCATTCTACCGGTTATGGGAAGGACCTGAGGCAGGTGCCAACTTCTCCCGAGCTCTTTTCTGACCCTTCTAGTTAGCACTCTCTCCCTCTTGAAATGGCTTGGTATATTGTGTGTATTTACTTATTTGTGTACATGCCATGACCCTCCAGTAGAAGCTAAGTTTCTTCCATCATCCATCAGGTAATTGATCAACAAGCAGTTATTAACTGCCTGCTGTATATGTTCCAGGACCTGTACTGGATGCCCTCTAAGAGCTTACTCTTATACTAGTACACCCAGGACAACTAGGTGGTACAGTGGATAGAACTATAGGCCTGGAGATGGGAAGACCCAAGTTCAAATTCTCCATCAGGTATTTGCTAGCAGCTAGCCTCAGTTTCCTCAACTATAAAATGGGAGGTGATAATAGCACCTCCTTCCCAGGGTTGCTGTGAGCATCAAGTAAAATAATAACTGTAAAGTGTTTGTCACATAGCAAGAGCCATATAAATGTTATATTATTATGATTATGCTACAATAAGGAGACATACAGATAAACACAGGCATCTTCCATCTGCAGCTCCAGTCCTCTGGGGCCTCTCTCAACATATGTCAGGGTTAATAATTTGTCTGTGCTGCCCTTCATAAGGCCCATACACAATGGGATAAGGGGCTGAATTTCCACAAATATTTTTAAATTTCCTAAATCTCCTACCTCATGGACAGAACCCCAGTTTAGATGAACCTTCCTGGAACTGAGTCCTGGCTCTGATGTAGTGGAAAGAAGCCCAGGCTGGGGGACCCAGAGACCTGGCTCTGGTCCAAGCTTGGCCATTAACTCATTGGGTTGTTGGTGTTAGCCATTTTATCTCCTTTTGCCTTGGTCTCCTCATTGGCCAGAGGAGGGCCCCCATAGGTGACCTTTAGAGTAGTGACTGAGTCTTACCTAAGTTAACGAAAGATGATCTTTGATAATAAGACTGTGGGTCTCTGGTTCCCAAGAGACAGGCAGTCCTAATGCCCCCATGGGCCATCTCAGAATCCTGGTTGTAGCCATGCTTTGGAAATGTAATCCCTTTTCTAAGAACATAGCATCTCCAAGCCTAGGAGCTGGGGAAGATCTCTTTTAGGTCCCCTGGTTCATCCTTCTCATTTTGCAGAAGAGAATACTGAGGGCCAGCGATCATGTGATGTGTCTAGGGCCATGCAACTCATCAAGACTGAGAATCAAGAAGCCAAACAAGGTCTTTGACTGGAGCTCTTCCAAGATGCCTTGCCTCCTCTCACCATCCTGGATCCTGAGTGCAAGAATTTTGGGGTTCTTTATTTTCTTTTTCTAAAGAAAAAGTCATTTTAATTGTATAGACCTAGTCTTTCATTTATTTTAAAGAGGAGAATAATTTCACACCTTTTGCAGCATTGGAAATGTAAATAAAGATACAAGGACTTGTGAAGGGGCCCGATGGAGCTAATTTGGGTTTACTCTGACAGCCGTGATGCCAGGAGGAGACGTCTCGCTTGGCAAAGCACTGAGCTGTCCTGGTAGCATCTCAGCCCCTTTCTTTTCTACAGCTCAGGAGAGGCAGCAGTTGGTTCCCCCCATGAGAAGTCAGTCCATTCACTGGTTTTCTGCTGGAAGCACACGAGGAAACATGGCAGGCAGGAAGGAAACTGGTCCTCCAGGACGAGGTCCACCTCCATGGCCACCCGTGGCTGTCTTCACTTGGGCCCTCCTCATTCTGCCCCTACATCTGGACCTATGTTTTGGGGAGCATTGAGGCTCCATTCTCCCTTTTGTGCCTGGCTCATGGAGACCCACTTCTCCCATGGCCTCTGCCAGCTGCCTCAGGGAGGGCCTGTCCTTTTCTACAATCCACCTGAGGCAGAAGTTGGTCCTCCTGCCCCTGCCCCACTCCTCTTACTAGCCACTAAGAAAAGATGGGAATTCAAACTGGATTTCAGGGACAGGTCAGTGCTCCAGGCCTCCTCCATTGCCTGGTTATCAGCAGATATCATGCTGGGTTCTTAAAAGCTGTGCCAATGAAGATGCTACCATTTACTGGGTTCTCTCAACACATTATAGACAGGCTAGACAGCAGAGATCAAAAGACCAAAATGCTATAGCCTCTGCCTCCGAGAACTGACATTCTCCTGGGGAGACACACCCTGGAGGAGGGAGGAAAACTCCAGAAGCACAGGCCAGTACCTTCGATGCAACTTGCTTTCTTCCTTCCTTGCCTCCCTCCCACACTCCTTCTTTCCCCTCTCTGCTTCTCTTTCTCCCTCCTTCCCTCCCTTTCTTCCTTCATCTTCTTGCACCCCATACCCCCTACCCCTGCACACATCATCTTCCATCTAGGGGCTTCCTTTATGTTTCTTCAGCTAGACCCTCCAACCATTAAAGCTTAAAACGGCCCTAAGACTTTTGGAACCCCCTGTCTAATGATGGGGCTGGGTTTCATGAGCTCTCTGGTCCCAAACTTTCCAGTTCTCTCTCTGACTCTTCACAAGGAAAATGTGGTCCCATGTCATAGAACTGACAGGCTTTTGGTGGTCAGATATCCCTGCCTCTCCCTGAGCCCTGTCCCCCCACCTTGCTCCTCCAACCCCCAGCACATACCTCCACCCACATCCTGCCAGTGGCTGTTCATTTCTAATACATTTGATTTGCTTTAAAATAAACATCAAAACAAATAAAAAAAAACAACCAAGAAACGTTTCAAAAGCCAGAACATTTTGTTATAATCATTTTCAAATATTTGTTCCAATTGTTGGAGCAAAACAAATGCTTATTTTGGGCAGAAGGGACAGCCAGGAGTGTTTTGTGGACTTTAAAAAAATAGGTTGGCATTAGCTGGACTGCACCTGTGGAAATATGTCTTGGAAGCATTGGTTTATTAGCAAGCCAGCTCTCTGGCTGTCTAGTCGTGACTTCGAGCCAGACCGCAGAGTCTAAAGCGAAGTCCAAAGTTGGCCATCATCTGGTGAATTGAGCGGTGTGAGCAGACTGCAGGAGCAGGGCCATCTGCTTTGACTCTCATCTTTGCCCTCATGCCACTGGACAGTCAATAAGCCTCCCCACACCCTCCTTTGGGGATCCTAGGCCTCATGACTTTGAGCATCGACCATATAAAACAGGAGTTGTGAGTTTGAGCTACACAGAGCTCTGGGTTCTAGTTTTGGGGGTTCTAGATTGCAGGAGACTGGGGAGCAATGGGAGGTTGGAGTGAATGAGGTCAGAGGACTCTCAAGAATCTATAATTCTAAACTCAAGAGTCCGAAATCCCAAGAATCTCTGCTTAATTCTAAGGTTCTGAATCCAAAGGTGTGAGACTCTCAAATGCCTCTAGGAACCTGTGACTCTGAGGCCTTCATGCTGGGGCTCAGCCAACCAGATGACCTTGTTGGGAGCTAGGCACAATCAAACCAACCACCTGCCATTGTTTTAAGCTGTTCTCCATTGGAATGGGATAGATAACATGACCAGCCAGCTGAATCAATGAGAACCTTTGTCTTCTCCTTAGTGCAGAAGCCTATCACAGCTAGTCAATGTCTAGCATTCTGGTACTAGGTGCCCAAAGATTGAGGGAATTAAAAGACCAGGCACCCAACTGTGGTGAGCCCTATAAAGGCAGGGCAGGAACAGAGGGGCAAGAGAGCCCAGCCTCTCCTAAGCTCTTTTTTTTTCTATTCGTGATTCTATTTCTTTCTCCCGTTTTCTACATATTCAGTGCCATCATACCCCTCTGGCTCCTCTCTTTGCCATCTCCTTTCCCTATACCAAATTCTGCCCTCATATATCCTCCATTCACTCTAGGTTGGTTCTCCCTTCTGGGGGCTTCTGCAATGAATAGGACATGAAGGTCATCTCCTTTTCTGACCCTCTCCTGCTGCTTCTCTATGACATGGAGGGTAGCCTGGGAAGGCAGGGTCAATGGAAGTCGGTCAAGCCTCTGTCATAGACTTTGCAAGGACTAGCTGAACCAAGCACAGAGACCTCCATCCCCAAAGAATGATCCATCAAAGAATGAGTGGTTTTGGCCAGAGCAGTTCACCAAAAGACATCCTAGGGCTGAGAGGGGTTGGCATGCCCACCTGGAGAGGGAATGCTTATACTGATGACATCTCAGCTCTTTGGAGAAGTGAAATATTTAGGCTTTACCATGGAGGAGTGGTCCCCCAATGGTCTTCCAGCACCTGAGGGCTGTCACAGGCACAAGAGAGGAACAGGGAATAGACATGATCTGGGTGGCCAAGGAGAGAGGCCAGGGTTGCTCTGTGGGGCTCCCAGGGCCTCTGTGAAGACAGTGCAAAAAACAGGTGGGGGTGCTTTGAAAGTATTGACTCCCTCCCCCATTTAAATGTCATTTCTCATTCTCTGGAGGATCTGTGGGTGTTCTGCCCCAGGAAGAGAAGATTAGGCTTATCAAATGCCCTGTCTCCTGGCTCTGGGTTGTGGGGGGCTTTGAATGTGGGTCTCCGTGGAGTGTGACCTCCGCCATTTTGAGCCATCTCCCGGGGGGCCTTCTTTCCCGGTGTAATTCTGGATCCCATAGGGTGCGGTCCCGGCAAATGTGGAAATGTGCTTTTCCCAGACATCCGGCAAGTATTTAAACAGTGAACGCGTCAAAGAGGTGCTAAAAATGCAATCAGTGGCAGTTGAGTCGGGCTGCACTGCCTCCCGCTCCCTCCCTCCTTCCTTCCCTCTCTCTCTCAGTGCTGTATCTGCAGAGAGTGGAATGAGAGAGAAAGGCATTAAGTGGGCATTGACTCCATCATCACCGCATTTAGACAACACTAAAACCCCGTCTAACTCAATATGAAGAGACGGAAACGGCAGAGATGATGGGGGGAGCGGGCGGCAGCTTGTTGAATGTAACAGATTAGGCTGTTTCAAGGCAACATTTTCATTTAAATGGGATGGGGAACTGGGAGCGATAAAGAATCATCACCTTTAAGAAGATGAAGCCAGGAAACGCAAGCATTGTACGTGCAGCTCCGAGCACCGCTCTGGGCGCAGAAACCTCGGCATCTCCATTCCCACTCTGCTAACTCTTCCTGCCAGACCTGGGGCTGAACCTCCCTGGGCCTTGCTGGCCTCGATTTTTTCATCTGGAAAATGGGAGGATTGGGGTACATAGCCCCGAGGGCTTTTCCAGTCCTAGGGCGAGGCTCCTATGGTTTTGGGGGATTCACTCACACTTGTCAATGTCTGAATGTGACATAGAAACTCCCAGAATCTCAGAGCTGGAAGGGGCCTCAGGGGCCGGCTAGTGGGGCCTGAAACCTGAATAGGACTCCCCTGTCCAACATAACCAGCAGTTGGCCGTGTAGCCTCTACTCAGAGGCCTCCGGTGAAGGGGAGCCTCCCTTGCCCCCTCCAGAGGGACATTCCTCTGTGGGACAGCGCCCACCTTGGGAAGGTTTTCCTGAAGGCAGACCTACATTTGTATCTTTGCAACATCCTCCCGTGTTCAGAGCTCTGGGGCCAACCAGAACCAGTCAAGTCCCTGCCCACATTCATCTCCCCTGGGTCTATTCTTCTCCCCACTGACACCCCAGGTCCTTCACCTGATCTTGCCAAGACATGGAGCCAAGGGCTGCACCCTCCTGAGGTTGCTGTCCTCTGGCCACTCTCCACACCATGGGCAGAGTTAGTCAAGCACTGAGTGGACTACCTTGAGGTTGCAGGGGGATCCTCGGCTCTGGAAGGATTCAGGGCACCTCCCGGCCACAGATGGCATCTGGATTGAGGCTGCCCCCAGATGTCAAGCAGGATCATGGCAGAGAAGAAAGGTTAGGGGTTATCTAGCCCACCCCCTGCGTTTCTGAGAGGAAGAAACTGAGGCCCACAGAGGGCGAGGGGCTTTGAAGGATCAAAGCAGCATCTGTTTAAAAATGGATGGGATCTTTGAGGGTGGAGTTCACAGTCAGGGAAGTGACCTTCCCAGAGTCATCCAAGCAATAGGTGCAGTGCCAGGGTTCAGACCTGGGGCCTCTGACCACCCATCCCACCGAACCACATTGCCTTCCTTTAGGACCCATTCTTCTCCATGTAGTTCCTGGCTCTGGTCTTTGGGGATTTGATGAATGGGCAAATACTGAATAAGAGGTTCCTGAGTATTGATTGAAAGAAGCCACCATTTTGCCAACAGGGACTCCGGAGACCATTTGGAAACCCATGTTGGCCTTTGCACCTGACAGGCAGCCTAGCCAAGGATACAGAGGCTGGGTGCTCCCCTTGCCTCACCTTCCACCACACACACACACACACACACACACACACACACACACACACACACACACACACACATTCTCCAGCCCCAGTTGCTACCGAAAGGGGAAGAAGGGGAGCCTGAGCCTCTCCGCCTTCAGGCACAACATTCAGTAGCACAGAAGTGACAGTTCTCTGCTTTCGTCAGAGTCAGGGGTGTCATGATAACAAATGTAACTGTATCGTTAGAGTAATTTGCTAATTTGCTTAAGTAACACCCACAGACAGAAACATGACATAAATACATTAGTGCCAGCACTGCCTGTAACCAGCTCTCACCGGCTTTTGGCTCATGGATGGATGGATCAAACAGAGAAAACATTTAGGGAAAAGAGAACAAAAAGGATGTGCCCGCCCCCTCCCCCCATTCCTGGCTTCTCCGGGTTACTCCGGCACAGCTGCCCGGTGACCGTCAGGACTGGGCAGACTGAGCTCAGCCCCCTGGCTGCATTGGTCAGTGGCCGGAGCAGCCTTGGCAGGGCTGTGATCCACAAGGCTGCTTTGGCCGAATTATTCAGAGCCATGCCAGTCCCTCCCTTCAGTGTTCATGGGCTGGCCTACCCAACTCAGCCATCCATCAAGTACTGTTCCATCAGTTTATAATGCTTTTGTCTCTGTTTCCACTGCGATCTCGCATGTGCCCTCTTCTGCATATGCTATGTTTGGGTAACACTGGACCACTTGCTATCTCTCATACAGGTCTAGTACTTACCCATGTTCAGATCTTATCACAGCACTTAGAACACAGTAGGTGTTTAATAAGTGTTGATTGATTCCCACCCTATGCCTTTGTTTACACTGCTCCACACACCTGGAATGCCCTCCTTCTCCTCCTCCTCATCCTCCCCCCGCTTAACCCCATCTTTACCTGCTGAAATTTTCCCCCTTTTTCAAGGACCAGCCCAAATGCTCTGGGGAGGCAGGGCAATTGAGTAATAGCTGTTGCCTAATGAGGGCCTGCTCTGAAATTGTCAGTAGCCAGTTTAGTATAGCGCTGCCTTTCCTCGGATTCTTGGGTGTGAGTGAGTCCATGGTGCCCCTGGCGGTGCAGGCATTCTTCTCTCACTATTAGATTTTGGGTGCTATTAGAATAGGGTCTATAGATTAATAATCACTCTATGTGTCCCGGCCCTGAGCACAGGATTCCATAATAGTCCTTCCTAACAACTGATAAAGAGACTGAATTCAACTCCTCCTGGGCCCCAGGTAGGAATTTCATCCTGATGGTGCCCCAGAAATAGTGATGAGTGAGATTTTTTAAAAGCACCCTCTAGCACCGCCGCTGATCAGAAGCATCCTGTGAGATGGTTTCATTGGTTAAATCGGGATTAGATCATCACTGGTTTGCCTGATGCCGATGGAAATCTCAGTCAACCATTGCCAGGGGAAGCAATCAATCAGTAAGCAATTAGTAAGCCCTTGCTGTGTGCCAGGCATTGGCCTGGGTCCTAGGACACAAGCTGTGAAGGACCCAGCATTCCCCTGAGGAAGAGAGGGAAGGTCAGAGATGCAGAAAAGTTCATACAAAATGAACATGTGCTAAATATGTTTATAAACTAATAGGGAGAGCATTAGTAACGGGGAGCATAAGGACAGACTCTGGTAGAAGGTGGCATTTGTCCTGGGATTGTGCTGAGGAGAGAGTGCAGTTCAGATATGGGGGGGAGCATTATCTGTGAGAGTCCTCAAGAAGGTTGGATGGACCACCAGGTGTGGAAAGTAATGCACAAGAACACGGAGGAATGCATGGAAAGGCCAGAAGGGTGTTATGGGCGTTACATGCTCAAACAAGTCTAGACACCTTCACAGGAGTCCCTGTTAGCTCTAGGGCTGGAGACCTGAGCAGCTCCAGGGTGCTAGCCTGCGCTAGGGGAGGGAGGGTCTCCCAGTGCCCCCCCCCACATGCAGACACACAGAAATACACATATACAGCCACATGCACACATACACGCATACTCACACACATGCAGACATACAGACGTTCACACGTACACACATACATATACACACATACTCACACGCATACAGACATACACATATACATCCACATACTCACACGCATACATACACTCACACATTCACACACATACAGCCACACACATACACACCTACATACTTACATGCATTCAAATACACACATATATACAATCATGCACACCACAGGTTTCTGGAAATTCAGGTCATAGAGTCTTAGAGAAAGCAGCTTTGGCTGGCATCTACTCCAACTCAGAGCTGCACAAGGCTCCCTTCTAGAACAACCCTGCCAAGCAGGTGAGCAGCATCTGCTTAAAGCACCTGAAATGACAGAGAGTTCACTCCTTGTGAAGAGAAAGGCATTATGGTAGGGAAGTCAGGAGAGTCCTGGGTTAGAATCCTGGCTCCTAATGCTTACTGTATGTGTGTCCAGGAGCATATCACTTGACTGCCTATGGTCCTCCATCTCCCCATCTGCAAAATGGGAATCACAGTCCTTATGTGGGCACCTCGAAGAGAGAAGCCACTGCCTTCACCTTGCAAAGTGGCCCCTTCTGTCCCTGGGCAGTTGTAGGAAAGTTTTTCCCTGTAGCCAGGTGCTTATTGGTTGAGGAGAGGAGACTGAGACCCAGAGAGAGGACAGGACTTTCCCCGGGTTACACAGCACAGCAGACCTGAGATTCAGGCCAGGTTCCGTGGTCTTTCTGTGGCAGACCCAAGGCTGAGGGTAAAGTGACACCAACTTTTTCGGTATAAGGAAAAATCTTCGCAGCCTAGAGGGCTGCCCACAAGTTGAATCAGTAGGTAGTGAGTTCCCCATCACTGGAAGTCAATGACTTGTTAGAGATGCTGCAGAAGGCTTCAGGCTCAGGGTGAGGTCCTCTGAGCTTCTTTCTAACCCAGAGGTGCCAGAGATGACTAAAAGCCCTTGTTACTATGATACTTTAAGGTTTATGGAGCACTTTCCTCAAAACAACCCCATGAGAGAGGGACAGATGTGGGAAGCAGAGGCTCCGAAAAGGGAAGTGAATTGTCCAAGTGACTCAAATATCTGAGAGAACAAAGTCGAAGGAGTACTGTGGGCAATTAAAAAATTCTTATCCTGGAAATAAAAAGAATTCTGTTTTGACTTGTGTCTGCATTGTGTTTTCAGTATCAGGTGATACGTTCCTCAGAGACCCCTAGTCCAACTTCTCCATTTTATAGATGAGGACACTGAGTCCTAGCGAGGGGAAGTGTCTTCGGAAAGATCACACAGGTTCATAGATGTAAGACTATAAGAGACTGTGTTGTTCAGCGTCCTCATCTTACAAAGGAGAAAACGGAGGCCCAGAGAAGTAAAACCATCTGCCCAAGGTCACAAAGGAATTAAGTGGAAATGCTGGAATTTGAACCCAGGCCCTATAGCTTCACTTTTGGCGCACGCCATTGTCTCTCCAATTTATCTTTGCGGTAATTTTTGGCTTTGTCTCAGGTTAAAATTAACTTACATTCTCTGGGATCAGAGGAAACAGCACACTCACATGGTGGGCACTACATGGTAGCCAAGGGGAGTGTCCAAGCTCTCCATATGTACTTCAAAAGGTAGATTGTTGAGTTCCATTGACTGAGCAACCTCCATGCCACCATCTGTCACTGGGTACCCTTTCATGGCCCTGACCTGACTCTCAGGTTCATTGCTGTCTGTTTTCCCCCAGGAAGCCTGCCTTATGAGTACAAGATCGTGATTGCTGGGAACCACGAGTTGACCTTTGACCAGGAGTTCATGGCCGACTTGATCAAGCAGGACTTTTACTATTTCCCTTCGGTGTCAAAGCTGAAGCCAGAGAATTATGAGAATGTGCAGTCCCTCTTGACCAACTGTATCTACCTCCAGGACTCGGAGGTGACCGTGCGGGGATTCCGGATTTATGGCTCCCCATGGTAAGCAAGCCCCTGCCTGGGCACAAGCTTGTCCTCTGTCCTTCACTGTTGTCCTTGTCAAACCACCATTGCCTTGTGGAAGGGGGCGTGAGAGAGTGAGCTTTGGAGGGGAAATGGCATCTTTCTTGTCAATGGGTACCATGTGACTCATACCCAGTTATGAGCTGGGAAGCTGGTGAGGGAAGGCAGCAGCAGTGTGGACATCTCTGATAAGTTTGGACCTAGTGAAGAAATCTGGGGAAAGAGAGGACGGAGTCAGGCAGGGAGATCCCAGACCTCTGAGGAATAAGACAGCAAGGATGTGTCTACTTTCTAAGAAGGTTCTTGAGTCCTGCTGTGCACACACAGAAACACACACACGTGTAGAATGGCACAGACAGACAGCCTGTTAGCCTCTAAGGACCCTCACCACAAAAGGGTGTGGTCATGCACAGATGGTGAGAGGGGTTCCCAGGGGTCCATAGTTAGTGCTGGGAGGGGCTGAGCATCCCTCTGTCTGGGCCCTGCCCAAGCCTTCCCTGGACTCCTGCTGTGTTCTGTTCTAGGCCCCCATTTGAGAAGTGATGTGGAGGGCAGCCAGGCTGGGGAAGGGCCTCTTGACCCGTGTCCCATGAAGAGTGGTTGAAAAAAGAAAAGTTTATCTAGGAGAAGAGGGGTCTCAGATGACAGCCACATTCACGGAAGAGTCAGTAGACAGTGGGGGATGTACCCAGCAAGTGGCTAATAAACACTTGTTGAACTCGCTGATTCTCATCCTCTGCTTGGCCCCGAGGGGCAGAACTGGACCCCAGGGAGCTCCTGGGGGAGGGGGAGGCCATCCAGGCTGGCTCAGTGCCTATGTCTAGGGGATTCTGTGAGGGATTCCCCAGGCCCTAGTAAGAATCATCCCTTCCCTTCCAGGGCTTGTCCCCTCACTGAGCTGAGGTCAGACTCTGCCTGTCCCCTCACAGAAGCCTCCTTGCTCCCGTTAAAAGATTCAGAGGCAGGAGACAAGCCGCCTGTGCTGGTCCTGGATGCAGCATCGACATTTGCTTTCTGATACAGTTTTTTTTTTGTTTGTTTGTTTTTCTTTTTGGAGGGCAATTGGGATTAAGTAACTTGCCCAAGGTCACACGGCTAGGTTTTTGTTTATGTGTGTTAAGTGTCTGAGGTCAGATCTGAACTCAGGTCCTTCTGACTCCAGGGCCAGTGCTCTACTCACTGCACCACCTAGCCGCCCTGATACAGTTATTTCTAATGCACATTAATTATTAAGCTGGTTTACTGCAGAGTGTCTGGAGGCCAGGCTTTCAAACACCTTTGAGCTAAACCTTCCTCCAAACTGGGATTCTGCAGAAGCCTGGTCTTCCATACCAGTCAAAGGGGGGTTCCACAAGGATGTGTATCACTTCCTCCAGAAAATGAGATTGTGTATGCATCAAGCAACCTATGGCATGGCCTGTGGACAGCATCTGGCCTTCAAACCCTCACTCTGTCACCTCCTGGGTGAGCTGGAGCAAGTCTCCTCTCTGGGAGTGATTGGAATGGCTGATCTCCCAGATCCCTTCCAATTCTGGAGTGTGGCCCAGTGGGGAAAGCTCTGGTTCTAGTGTTAGAAGTGGTGGTGTTCAGTCACGTCTGACTCTCTGCGACCCCATTTGGAGTTCTCTAGGCAAAGATACTGGAATGCTTTGAAATTTCCTCCTCCAGCATATTTTTAGAAATGAGGAAACTGGGGCAAACAGGATGAAGTGACTTACCCAGGGTCACACAGCTAATAAGTGTCTGAGGCTGAATTTGAACTAAGATCTTCCTGATTCTAGGCCCAGCATTCTTTCAGACCCGAGTTCTGGGACCTGTTAGTCTGTGACAAATCTCTTCCCATTCCTGGGTCTTGGTGTCCTTATCTCCAAGATGAGGGGAGCCAATGAGATGGTTTCCAAGCTCCCTTCCAGTTAGAATTTGAATTGTGATATCCTTCATATGTGAACTAGTGGGAGGGGAGATGGCTTCGGCCTTTGTGCTTTGCCCAGCCCTTTTCGTGCATAGTCTCATCTGGAGTTGGCACCAGCTCTTGCTGTCTCTATCCCCAGATGGGGAAATTGAGCCCCAGATACCCCTGCTCAGAAGCAGCAGGAGAGGAAGCCAGATCTGCTTCTGCATCCAAGGCCCATCAGGCCACACTGCCTCCCTGACTGCTCTCCACTGGTAACTTTGGGAAGCATGGAAATGGGAATCTCCCAGAAACCCCCTTGTCCCCCGATGCTGGGGCCCAGCCTGTGGGTCCTAGGAGTGTGCCAAACTCAAGACCAGATAACATTCACTCCACCACCTGTGTGGCTGGCCAGCTGTTCCTCCAGGGCCTCAGCAGGTTTGCAGTTATGCCCAAGGTAGCTGTTTACATTTTTATCTGGTGGAAGGCAGGGAGGAGGGGTTTTGTTGCAATTGGGTTTGCCAGTGTCCTCCTGATCTCCTCTCCTGCAGCTCGTGTATGGCACTGGGCTGTCATCAGCTTTGCCTTGAGGAGACAAGCCCATGGCTGGCCATGTGGACCTGCCAAGTACCATTGCTTGGCTGTGTTTGTGGGAAGCAGACTTCTTGGTCTCACGAGGGGTGGGGGCCGTACTTTGGCTGGCACTTCAAAAGACAAGGAGAAATGATGCATTTTAGGCCTGGAGAGGCTGTTGCCCACAGCACCAATGGGGGCTTGCCCAGGCCAGAAGGCAAGATTCCAGAACAGGGCAGCTCTTTCTCAGCCTTGGTCACTCCCCTCTTGCTGTCTCCTCCAAGAATCTGGGAAGCACTTTGAGGCTCATCTCCAGGATGTCCCAGGATGTCCCTGGGCACTGCTGGTTACATGTGTCGGAGCAGAGATGTCATTCAATGCCCCAGCAGAAGAGCCGGCTTTCTCTAAAGCCCTAAGACTGTTATAGTGATATATGAACCTTATTGTTTCATTTGAGCCTTTGGAGAACCTTGTAGGGCAGGTGCTGAGTGCTGCTCTCTGATTTTTTTTTTAAGCAATTGGGGTTAAGTAACTTGCTCAAGGTTACATGGCCAGTCATTATTTATGTGTGGTTCTCATTTTTTGAGGCCGGGACTGATCCCGGGTCATCCCAACTCCGGGGCTGATGCTCTTACTCACTGTGCCACCTAGCCGCCCCTGCTCTCTGATTTTTACAGACAAGGAAACTTGGTCATGGACAGAGAACCCAAGGGACCTCCCCAAACTCACTCAGCCAGGATTTGAACCCAAATCTTATCTGCCTCATGCCACACTTTTCTCTGATGGGACAGAATTGTGGCCTCTCACTGAAGCTGGCGGGGTGGGGTGGGGGGGAAGGCAGAGAGGTAAGGTAGCACCAGAGACCTCGAACCAAGTCTCATCAGAGCCCCAGGTGGGCTCCTCCAGGGCTCCCTGGCCCTGGCACACGATGACTCACTCACCCCATCCCTCTCCCACTAGAAGGCCTCTGGAAGCAGCCCCCTTATGTGCCCTGAACTGACTCAGCAAACCACAACCTTCAACTTCCCTATGACTGGGCCCACCCCCTCAATACAGCCCCTGGTTCAGCTTCCAGGCAAGTCTCACATTCTCCCAACTGACCAATGCCAAGCCTAGGGTTTCATCTCAAGGTCCCCAAATATTCCCCCACCCCTAGAACTGAAGATACCTTCTCCTACTGTAACATCTGGAATACATCTATTCATCCCTTCTGCCCCATCAGACCCACAATATTAGGAGTTCTTGACAGAATTTCAGAACTAGGAGGGAGCTTAGAACAGGGGATGTCAGAGCTAGGAGGGAGCTTAGAGCAGGAGATGTCAGAGCTGGGAGGGGCCTTAGAACAGGAACTGATAGGGGACTTAGAACAAGGGAAGTCAGGGCTAGGAGGGAGCTTAGAGCAGGACATGTCAGAGCTGGGAGGCCTTAGAACAAGAACTGATAGGGAGCTTAGAACAGGGGATGTCAGAACTGGGAGGGGGAGGGAGCTTAGAACAGAGAAGGTCAGAACTGGACATTTCTCTAGAACACAGACTCCCAAGACGTGCCACCCCTCCTCCCCTAATCATTTGCTGCTTCTCCTTTCTGTGCTCTATAGTTTTGGCCCACATGGGCTCTTCTGGGCCCTTGGCATCCCCTGGCAGCCCCCTGTGCCTTGGTGCAGGTTCTTCCCCAGGCCTGGAATGCACTCCCTCTTCAGCCAGCCTCTTAGAACCCTCAGTGAATTTCCTTCCAGGCCTAGGTCCAGTGCCAGGAGTTTTCCCTGATCCTTCTAAGGGCTAATTCCTTTTCCCTTTCCTCTTAATTGTCTAGCACTATGGTAGGGTACACAATGTATCTCCCACCCCCTCCCAGGAGAATACAAACTCTTGAAGGGTAGGAACTGTTTGTGTTTGTCTCCCCAGCACAAAGCTCAGTGCTTGGCACATAGTAGTGGCCTAATATATGTGGACTGAATTGAGGCTACCTTGATTCCCTTGCCTTTTCAGGGCTTATCATCCAGGAAAGTATTAAAAACCTTAAAACAATCATAGAAACTAGAACATGCAAGTTACTAGCTGAGACCCCAGACAAATTCTTCCCCTCTGCAGGCTCAGCTTCCTTGTCTGTAAAACTGGACAATTGGATGATCCCTTTCAGCTGGAAGCCCATGGGAAGACTGGCAAGGGGTAGATCACTTTGCAGGGAGATTGAGGAGAGGCTTCTAGAGGCAGTGGCTTTGGAGCGAGGCACTGTAGATTGAGATTTCAGCAAGAAAGAAGGATGCCCTAGAAGCAGAGAAGGGTGAGAGCAGAGGTGTGAAGGCAGGAAAAATAGGAGTAAAGATCATGCCAGGAGAGGAGCCCCTGGAAGGGTAAATCGCCTTCCTTTCTGCCTTCCTGACTCAGTTGTGATCACAGCCCATGGAGCCTCTCTGTTTCGGAAAATGTGGCCCTGCTCAGCTATCCTGCTGGAACCAATGGTCTGCCAGGGATGGCGCAGGAAAATGGGCCTGTTTGTTATTTTCAGATTTATGGGAAGCCTATTGCCCTGAAGATCACCATTAATAAGATGAAAAATGGAGATTAGTCAAGATGGGGACATTAGATGGGAACAGAGTGGGAAGGATCATGTCACAGCCACGGTGAAGCCCTCGGCAATGGCTGAGTAATGTGCTGACCGAAGATGACAGACAGCCCTGACGCTCCACATTAAGGCTTTTCCTGAAAAGCGTTGTTGCTTCTGTCTCCAACATTCTTCACTTCTTCAGCCTCATTTTTTTCTGTTTCTTTTGCTTAGTGTCACTTCCAGGGATATGGAATATTAAAATCTTGGGGCTGCAAGAGACCTCCGAAGGTACTCATCTAACCCCTTAACCAGAACAGGGACTCTACTGCTACTGCATACCTAACAAAGGGTCATCTAGTAATTACCATGAGCTCGCCACTTGTGATCTGTTAGGAAGTATTTCCCTAGGTCGTGCCCACCTCTCCCTCTCTGGACTTTCTCACTGTTGTTCCTAGATTCTCTCTCCTACTCTCTGGAACAATATTTGATCACCTGCAATTATGGGGAGCTCACTATCAGAGGGAAAAATCCCTCAAAGCAGACTCTGTAGAGAACTCAAGTACATTCCTGGCCATAGAAAATTCAGTTTGATTTAACCAATATTTTTGACATATTCAAGGTCAAGCAAACATGAGGATGGTCTCTAGCACAGTGTATTGACTCCCTGAGGTGAACTTTGGGGATGCCAATGGAAAATGGTCACATAGGGGAGATGGGTTGGGGCAGGGGTAGATGGGTTGCCATCTACATCACTGAAGGAAACAAAAATTAATGAGATCACAGATACTTTGTGGTATTTGAATATATGCAAAGTACAGCTATAGGCCTGAGGAATATACAAAAGTACAATGAGACTGTGTCCCTGCCATCAAAGGGACACAAACAAGTTTCGTTAAATCAACCTCCCCCTCCATCTTTGAGCAGGTCACTCCTCAGTTTCCCCCTCTGTAAAATGTGACCGGGCTAATTGGCCCCTGAGGTCCCTTCCAGCTCCAAGCCTGTGACCTCTTGAAAGGAGATTTCACTGCTGGAATGGAAGATGACCAGAGTTAAGACCAGGAAGGGGAACAAGGAATGGCCAGTATAGGTCCCCATCATTTGAGGCACGGTGGCAAATATTTCCATCATATTTTAATGCTTTCCCCAAAGCCCTGTGGGGAGAGCAGCAAGCTGTCCCGTCCCTGGTTTACAAAGGAGGAAGCCAAGTCTCAGAGAAGCCAGGTGACCTTGCCAAGCTTCCATGGCTAGTAAGTATCAGAGGTAGAAATCTAACTCTGGCCCTCTGGTTCCAAGGTCAGCATTCCAAAGTTAGCCAAAGGGGAGTAGGAACTTAGGGTCATAGGTCAAGAGCTGGAAGACATCTGAGGTCTTCAAATCCAGTACTCTCATTTCACAGATCAAGAAACAGGCCCAGAGAGGAAGAGAGTTGCTAAGCAGCTGAAGCAAAGCTAGAATTGTAGGAATCAGTGGGCCTCGAATAGCAGGGTGAGGAGTCGGTAGTATAGACAAGCTTAGAGTCCTAGGTTAAGGCTAGAAGACACTCTTGTTTTGGAGCAGGGCTTCCACTCCCAAGACCCCGTTATCTTAAAGTGGTGATGGGAGAGGCCAGGCCTGTCTTTTCTCTGGGCACCTGCCCAGGCTGGGGGAGGGATGTGGAGCCATTGATAAGAGCCCAAGTTGTCCACACCTCCAGGATGGGGCCAGGCCATATGGTGTGGCAGTTGTTTGCAGCCCCATCCTTAAGGGCTTGTCTCTGGTTGAGGTGAAAGACACCAGCTCACAGTGTCTGGTCCCAATTAGCCAGAGACTCTAGACATTCTGCCCTTCAGTATAATGGAGCCCCAGGCCAAGAGGGAGCTGGGCACATGCAGGCTTGGAGCCCCTCCTTTGTGCAGATCCCCCTCCCCTCTCTCATCAGGCTGGCATCACTGCCCAGAGGCTGTCGAGGTATCTCGCCTCCAAAGCAGAACCCACTTACCCAGACGGATGGGTTCTCAGCCCCCAAGATGCCAGAGATAATTAGGGAGGGATCTCCCTGGCAAAGTCAGCCTTGGGCCACTCCAGAGCACAGCATGAAATGAGAGGCAATTATTTCCCATTCTTTGGGCGTCCTCAAACCCTTCCTTGCCTAGCTCAGCCCCTTCCAGGGAGCTGTGGCAGTCTGCTTGGCCCCAGGCAGGAAAACCCAGGCTTTTGTTAATGACTAGTGAAATCTTCCTTCATAGTTTGACTATAGGCCCTGAGTAAGATATGGGACCCTGTCTCGGCCAGCTCAAATGGAACTCTGCTCTCCGGTTACAGGATACAAGCTTCCTCCCAGTTCTGACATTTTCTGTCCCATCTCTCTCCCAGCTCTGACATTCCCTGTTCTAAGACTCTGCCTAACCTGTTCTAAGGCCCTTCCCAGCCCTGATATCCCCTGTTCTCAGGCCCCTCCCAGCTCTGATATTCCTTATTTTAAGACCCCTCCCAGCTCTGACATTCCATGTTCTAAAGTCCCTCTGACATTTTCTGGTTCTAAGTAAAGGTAGAACAACCCCAAAGGTCAGTGGTACTTGGGAGGAGCTGGTGTTTTATATTTAGAAGCAAACGAGAAAGCAAGAAACCTGACTGGAGTGCCAGCACCCTGTGCCTGTGTCCCACAGTGGAGGTCTTTCATCAGCCTGGACTAAGGCAAGGTTAAAGATAATGAGTCCCACCACCTTTAGCCACCCATTTCTCTCTCTGGGATCTTGCCCAGACCCCACTCCCAGGCAGTCTTTCTCTGGGAGACTAGACTTAGATACCAAAAGCTTGTCCAGTTTTGTAAACTGAGGCAAACCTCTCAACTACAGATAATACCCCCAAGTATCCTTGAGAACTTAGCCAACAAACTGAATGAAACCATATTTTGTCATGGACAAAGCTGACATCCTCATATGCCCAGACTGAATGACATTGATCCATAAAGTCTAAGAAGAACACTTCTATAGAGGGTGTCCTCCCTCCGAGCTTCATGGAGAGCCAGTGGAAGAAATCAGCGTCCTGTCCCGTGGGAGCAGGATGCCCGTCACCCCTGTCTGCAACTGCCTGAGAGCACCCTTGCTCTCAGGCAGCCTTGTGAAGATGAGCCAGTCCTCCTGCCCTTCTGTCCACCTGGGCAACCCTCCACGAGTCAGTCAACTATCACTCAGTAATCTTCTGTGAAACTTTAAAAATAGAACGAACAGTAAGAAGGCAGCTTTTAGCTGAACATCAAAAAGATGAGAAAAAAAGAGAAGGTAATAAGAATAAGCATGTTTCTCTAAGTTGCTTCAAGGTTATATGATAAAGCTCTTGTCCCCTGCCTCCAAGTCAGTCCTCAGGGATTGCTCTCTCCTGGAGGTGCGGCTGCCCCTGTATTGTCCTCTCAAGAAGTTCAAGTGACAAAGTCTTCAAGGGGTGTGACTAAGTGTCCTCACCAATCCCAATATGATTCCCACATAGCCTCATTTCAGTTCTTCCAAAACCTTTCATTGCTGTGCATTGACTAAGGACTTCTGTATCCAGTTTAATACAGAAGACACATTTGTATAAATGTATAAAATGTATCAAAACAAGGTACTCAAGGACCTAGCTAGAGAAGAATCAGGGAATCTATCAGATAGAAGGAAGGACAGGTTTTGGGTCCAGGAGTTCCCATCTGTCACTCCGTGGAAGGATCCCTTCCGGGACATCCCTGCTAGGTAGGTACCCAATAAGAAATTCAGTAAGCCTGTGCTAAGCCCCTCCTCTACGCCAGGCACTGGATTAGGTGATGTCGATACAGAAACAAAAACAGGGAACTTAAGTTCTACCAAATCAGCATACATAAATATTCATACAAATAATTACAAATACCAAGGCATTTGAAAGGAGAGAGTGATATTTCTCTAGACTTGGATCCTGAGATTGACATTTTTTTCATCTTTTAAAAAACAATTTTATTGATGCTTTTTAAAGAAAAGTGTTACTTGTCCTCATCCCCCAATAAAAGCTTCCCTAGTAAGAAAGGAGTACAATTAGTCAAAACAAATCAACCCATTAGCCATATAGGAAAATTCGTGCCCCGTTCTGCACCCGTAGCTCACCACCTCTGCCAAGAGGCAGCAAGCATACTTCCCCATCAGTCCTCTGAAGTAACAGTTCGACCCTGCCCTGATCGGAGTCCTGCAGGCCCTCGGCATTGGCTTTATTTACATTGTTGCCATTGTGAGATGGGCATTTTTAAGCAGCTTCACAGACGGGGCTAGGAAAGCTTCCTTTAATAAGCATCCTGCTTGGCTAAGGAAAGCTCCTTTGAAGCTTGAGATAGGCCACTGACCTCCCAGCAGTGTCCTGGCATGATTTCATTAGTCTTCTCCTTTGGGCCTACAGAAGGTGAGTCCCGATTCTCCTCCCTGGTCATGGTGCAGGCACCTACATTTCCCTGTGGTTTTCACAGAAAGTTGACATGTTGTACCTCATCTACATTCTATCTTGTTTCCTCCGGTCTTCAGAAGCTTTTCTGAAAGCTCCAAGGGGGACAGTCTCTCCCACGTCCCTTGGTAAGCCTTGGTAATGATTCTCTTCAAAGGCTTCCAACAGGTTGATGAGGCTGGCTCTTGCCTTAAATATTTATTCTGTCTTGGGCCTCTGGCTTTGTACCGTGAGTCTGTACTTTCTTCCATCCCCTAAGACCCACGTGGTCCCTCAGAATAGTTGGTGAAAACTTCCTTGCCGAGCAGGTGACTAAGTCCTCGGTCCTTGGTTTCCTAGTTGCTTGGAGAGCATCCCCCAAGGCGCTTTAAATAATGACAACCCTGGGGAATATTTGTGTAAGTAATCTTCCCAAATGGGCTCTTTCAGCACGTTTCCAATTATCAGGTCTCAGATTGTAAGGAACTCAGCTCAGTTCCTGGGAAGTGCACAGAGGTTCCAGTTACCATCTCCAGAATGGCCCAGATGTGGCAGTACAGGTCCGGCCTAGGGAATAAATCTGAGGGGAAGAACAGGTCAAGCAAGTGGTCAGTGGTTTGGGTTGACAATGAGAAAGTGCTAACGATCAATCAATCAGTAAGGATTTATTAAATGCTTGTTGTGCCAGGCACTGTGCTAAGCCCTGAGGCTACCAAGAAAAAGCAGAACCAATCCCTCCCTCAAGGGGCTTACACTCTAACAGGGTCATGAAGAGTAGGATATTGAGCTGAAATCTGCTGTCTCTTGAGGCAGCTCTGGGGTGCCCAGAGCTCTGGGTCTGGAGTCAAATCTGACCTCAGACAATTAGTTACTCTGGGACCCGGGCAAATCACTTGGTCCTACCTGCCTCAGTTTCTTCAGCTGTGAAATGGGGATAATAATAGCACCTACCAGCCAGGGTTGTTATGAAGATGAAATGATATTTGTAAAGTGCTCCGTAAACCTTAAAGCTGTATACAAATGCTGGCTATTAATATCTATACATTTAACCTCCTTAGATGATAGAGCTCAGACTTAGCTGTGCAGTAACAAAGCAGGATGCTTTCTCCTCTACTGTCCAGCCTTTCAATGCTGGACTCACTATTGTATCTGCCTTCTGATCTCACTCTTTTTCTCTTTCCCTCCCTCTCTGCTGTCTCTGTCTCTGTATCTCTCTGTCTCTCTTTTTTACTTTCTTTCTTTTCTTCTGTTTTTTTTCCTTCCTCTCCCTCTTTTTTTTCTATTTCCCCCTTTCCTCTCCTCCATTCTCCTTTCCTTTCCCCCTGCCTTCTTCTCTCCCCTCATTGCTTTTCCCTTCTCACTCCTCCTTTCTTTGTTACCCCTCTCCTCCCAATCCCCTCCTTTCCTCTTTTCTTTCTTTTTTCTTTTCCTCTCCAAAGTTCTCTATATCTTTTTTTGGCTTTGGAACCCAAGGAGTTTTTCATTGCTCTCCCTCCAGACGAAGCATCCCATATGCTAGAGATTCATAGACCCTCATGGCTGGAAGTCCTGTCCAAAGCTGCAGAATCTGAGGGCCCCTTCACCTGGCTCCCTCATTTTACCAAGGAAGACACTGGGGGTCAGAGAGGAGAGGAGACCTACCTCAAGTTGTACAAAGGTCCTGCCTCCTAATCCACTGGGCTTGTGCTGAGGACTTAGCAGGAAGAAGCCTTGGAAAGTAGGAGGAAGAAGGCCGATGCCATGGCCACAAACTCCGACACTTCCTAACCGTGTGACCTTTCAGCCTCTCTGGGCCTCAGTTTCCTCGTCTGTAAAATGAGGTGATTGGATTCCAGGACCTCTGAGGAGCCCTCCAGCACAAGATCTTCGAGCCTAAGATCTTTTTCCCTTCATCATCCTTCTTTTTATAAAATCTGGGCAAGACGCTGGTGGATTTCCGAGCCTCGGGCCCTCCCTCCGTCTTTGGGAGCCCTCCAGGATTCTAGCTCCTGGGGGGTTGGCCAACTCCTGGGGACCTCCTGGGAGCCAGGTTTTCTGAACCTCTGCATTTGAATACATCAAGCCTGTCTTACCTTACACTGCCTGCTTAAAAATTCATCAGTGCTTCTGGCAGAGGCCCTCCCTTATTAAGTTGGGCTCACTGCCGGCGGGTTTGCCGATACAGGGCCTGGCTGTGTGATAATTAGTGCCATGTGGCCCTGGAGGCTTCTCTGGGCCCATTTGAAATGCCTCTAACAAGATGCTGCCCACACGATGCCCTCCCCATGCAAAGGTCTTTGGGGTGCCAAGTTAAATGCAGAGTGCAGAATGACTGCACAGAATTCATATCTTCTGGATTTCAGATGGAGGTCCCTCCCAGGCCCACCCCCACCCCAGGCATTGGGAGAAGAGGTGGATGTGGGATGGTGGGACCCCAGAGACCCTCTGCTATGTGATGCCGAGCACGTTGCTTCTGTGATGCACTGTTGGGGCTGAATATACCCGTAACACGAGTGGATTGGATCAGAGCCTGGTAGCTGAGATCGAGAGCTAAAAGAGAGCTCAGAAACCCTTTTACAGATGAGGAAACTGAGGCTCGGGAGAGGCAGGGACATGCCTAGGATTATACGGATAGTCAGAACTTGAGGAGGATTCAATTCCAGGTCCCTGTGACACACACTGTTCTGCCCTGACTGTCAGAGCTCCCAGCACATATCCCCAAAACAACCAACATTTATCAAGAAAATACTGTGTTCCAGGAGCTGGGCCCTGGGGGAAGGCAAAAACAGAGGCCCTCCTGCCCTCAAGAAGCTCACACTCTAGAGGGGGGTTACATGCGTTCATGGATGAGTTACTACAGGCTTTCCACCCCATGGATACCAGTGGTTTTAAGGAGGGAATATTGACAATTGGATGAATAAAGAAAGGCCTGTAAGTGATGACCCTTGAGCTGAGACTCTGAGGGACCTGGGGATTCTAAGAAGCCGGGAGAGGAAGAAGAGCTGCCATGGGAGAGGGAGTGTGGAGAAGGGGAGTGGAGAAGAGGGAAGCTGCATGCCAGGGAGGTCGTGTTTAAGGAGGGCAAAATTAAGTGCCCTGAGCTTCTGGGGCAGGGGCATGACCTGGTCTGACCTGGGATCTAGGAAAGTCAGCTTTGCAGCTGGGTGGCCGTCCTTCCCAAGCTAGTACCTTTATCTAAAGCTCCAGCCTTTTCTAAAAAATAAATCTTTCTTCAAGGCATCCAGTCTCTGACTAAATTACTTTGATGCTGCTGGGGATGAAAAAGGGAGACTGGGATTACCAGTGCTCTTCGATGCTAACCCAATTGGTGAATAAACTGTTCCCTTCCCGAGGGACTGAGCAGCCAGAATGGAGCCTGAGATTAGAATTCTCCATCCCTAGTTTGGAGGCAGCAACAACCAGAGAGAGCATCGGCCAGACTTCCCCCCTTTCTGTAAACCTGGGCAGGCAAGAAGCTTTCTCCAGCCCCATCGTGGATCAGGCTCCCTTGCTTAGCTCCTTAACTTGTGCACAACAATAGTAGAATGCATATGGCACTTCCAGGTTTTCTAATTTGATCTCATTCAATAGAGGTAACATCCCTGTGAGGTGAGTTCTGTCACTCCCTGCATTTTACATATGATGAAGCAGAGGTTCAGAGAGGGCTGACTCCCCCGGACTCAGATGACCAGAGAGGCCAGAAGGTACCTCAGATGGAGAAGAAATCCTCTCTCGAGCATTCCTGCTGGCGGGTCAGGCAGCCCCAATTTCATTTTTTTAAAAAACGGATGGTTTTTGTTGTTGTTGTTGTTGTTTTTGTTTTTTGTTGTTGTTTTTTGTTTTTTTTAAAGCAATTGGGGTTAAGTAACTTGCTCAAGGTTACACGGCTAGTCATTATTTATGTGTGGGTGCTCATTTTCTGAGGCCGGATTTGATCTCGGGTCATCCCAACTCCGAGGCCAGCACTCTTACTCACTGCGCCACCTAGCCGCCCCTTTAGGGCAATTGGGGTTAAGTAACTTGCCCAAAGTCACACGGCTAGGTTTTTGTTTGTGTGGGTTAAGTGTCTGAGGCAGGATCTGAACTCAGGGCCTTCTGACTCCAGGGCCAGCGCTCTACTCATTGCGCCACCTAGCCGCCCCGAAAATGGATGTTTTTATCGAAGACATTTATTGTTGGAGCAGTACCATGATGTAAGGGCCCACAGCACCCCTGTTCCAGGGGACACAACCCAGGAGGCCCAGCCAAGGCAAGTGACCCGGTTACAACCACACACAGCTGGTCTGGACAGGAAGGCAGGCTTTCTGAGAGCCCTGGGCCAGGACTATGTTCTTTGGGCCACACTCTTCGATATTCTCACATGCCCCTGCTTCTTGATGGGGTGGGGTGGGGGTCCCGTGGGTAGAGGGAGACATAGAATGAGCCACAAGATCTTGACCTGTGGCTGAATCTGAGCTCAGGGGGTAACCAAAGAGGAACCATGGGTGACAGACCTGGAAAGAGCTCTGGGCTCCAGTCCAGAGAGTCTGGGGCAGAATTCTGGATGGCCTGAGACAGGTCCCTCTGCTCCTCAGCCTCCAACCAGTGCACTTGGGGATGCAAAGACATCAAAAGCTAGTTCCTGCCTTCAGGGCACTTCCCATCTAAACTGTGTACATGGAGGACCAGCCAAGATATCTCTAAAGTAGATACAAAGTGATGGAGTGAGGGGCACGTAGGCTCCAGCAGGTGGAGAAAGCTTCATATTCATGGGGCAGCAGGAGCCTGGGACCAGGAGGGCTTTCAGGTGACAGATGAGAAGAGAGGAGGAAACCAAATTAGTCAGCCAATTAAGTGATATTAATGATAGGAGAGAGAGTCGCTTGGAGCTGGGGTGAGGCCAGTAGGAGCAGGAGAGTGAGTGCCTCTGGGAGACAGAGAGGGGAGGGGAAGGGGGAACACTGGAGAGGAGGGGGGGCCCAAGATTGAGAGGTGAAAGGGCTGGCTCAGAGAGAGGGGGCTCAAGCATGTGGCAACTCAGCCAGAGAGCCCAGGCTGGACAAGGGGGGCCAACGATCTATGAAAATCTGGTACTTGGGGTTTCTTTCTTCTTTCTATTTAATGATTAGAATTAGAAATAAATTCTCCTATGGCAAACACACATGTGCATGCTCAAACACACACAAATACAAGGACAAACCCACACATACAGAGTATTTAAATGGCACCTATAGTCTGGAATGCCCTCCGAAAATTTAAATGTAAAAATTCATTTCAATTTATAAAATCAGAAAGCATTAAAACCTAAGGACCTTAGAACAGGGAAAGTCAGGGCTGGGAGGGACCTTAGAACAAGAAAGGTCAGAGCTGGGAGGGACCTGAGAACAGGGGAGGTCAGGGTTGGAGTAGGAACCTTAGAACATGCAACGTTCTAGGTTAGGTTGAAGGAATGAGACTTCCCTGGCTTCCTTTAAGACAACTCAAATCCCACCATTTGCACTGGGCTTTTCTGGAGTCTGTTCCCTGCCTCTTGCTCCTCCTCTTTTCCCACCTTTCAGCCACACTGTCTCCACCTGGTTTGTCTTCGGTCTCCCCTGTCAACTGTGACCCCTTAACAGCAGGCTCCCAGTTATGGTCTTTGTCTTTTAGCTCAGCACCCGGCACACAATAGGCGCTTAATAAAAGCTTGTGGATGATAAGAAAAGGAAAGATCCCAATCAGGAGTTTTCTACCTCTATCCCAGGCTATAGAAGAAACTTGTATAATGGTGGTAGCACAGAAAGGAAGCCAATAGCTGACGGTCCTTGGTAGGGTCCCAGGGCAGGCATTCCTCGGCTCCCTGCAAGCCATGCTGCCTCCCCTGCACAGCCCAGTGCAACATCAATGAAACCCCTGGGCGTATGAAATTGGGCGGTCCAGCTGTGCCATAGGAGACAAGGACCCCGCACCCACCTCCCTGATAACTCAGTGCTGCCCATTTCACAGCAGGTTTGAGGGGGCTTAGGGAATGGGGGGAGAGTGACACTCAGTTCCTTAACCAGGCTAAATCCAGGATCCCCGTGGTGACCACAGTCAAACACTGCTTAGCACCTAAGAGCTGAAAGCGACCTTAGCTGTCACTATCAGACACACTTCCCAATTCCCTGCTTTTCTTCTCCTTCCCACCCACCCCTCCCTTGTGAAGTATGCAGACCAAAGATCATGCCCATTTTAGAGATGAGAACACCAAGGCAGCAGAGTGCCTCATGTGGCTAGTAATAAATAATAACCGCAGCCTGACATTTATCCTGGGGAGCCCTGGGGGTGGCCTGGCTAACAGCTGTGTTTGGGTGGCCTGCGAGCTCAGCCCGAGTCAGCAGAGCCATGCTGCAGCAGACCCAGCCAGAGCCATCCTGGGCCGCTGCAGGAGGAAGAAGCAGGGGGCTGCTGTGATAGATGTCCCGGTGTGGGGGGGGGGGGTTCCCTTTCAGCTTTGGTCCGGACCACCCGGTCACCAAGTCCCTTCCAACTCAGATTCCATGACATATAGGCTTCCACAGCACTTCATGACAAAAGCCCTGGCTTTGGGGTCAGAGGATCTGAGTTCAAAAGCTGCCCCCCCCCCCACATTACTGCGTAACCTTGGGCAACTTCTCTGAACCTCTCATCTGTCAAAGGAGGAGGCTGGACCAGGTCAAAGGTACTTCACCTGAGATCTGTGGACTTGGTTTCATGGATGGATGGATAGATGGATGGATGGAAAGAAAGGAAGGAAGGAAGGAAGGAAGGAAGAAAGAAAGGAAGGAAGAAGGCTCATCTGGGTCTCCCAATAAGGCCATGAGGCAGATATGATGGTGTGATTATCCCATGAGGAAACTGAGACACAGAGAGGCTGAATGTCTTGCTGAGGGTCATTTGGCCAGCAGTTTCTGAGGCAGGTTTTGCGCCCTGGTCGTTCTTGCCTTTTTCCATACTGCCGGTGGTGGGTCTCACAGCGCAATAGAGGTCAAGTAGAGACTGAAAATCGCACTAAGTCCCTGGTCGGTGCCTCCCATTCGGACTCTTCCTGTGTTCCCCCTCCAGCATCCTTCCTTTCCTTCCTCCCCGCCTGGGCACGAGTGCTCTGCTGTGCCAGCCAGCTTCTGTCCCTGGGCAGGAGCGGGAAGTGATGAAAGTTTGATGAGAGAGACATTTTCAGACGGGCGCTGCTGAGGGGGAGAGGGATCTTCCAGGGCTTTGCAAAAGCCGCCACTTTGAATTCGATTCAGGTGGAAAGTTGGCACGGGGCGAGTTAGCTCAGAGCATCTTAAGAGAGCCAGAACACCGTCTTGGAGGAGAGGGGAGAGTCAGCTGTTACTCACTGCTAAGTGTTAAAGTCTGTCTACAGACGGGGTTCGGTTATTGGTTTGGGATGTGTTTTTGTCCCCATTTAACGGGAAACAGCTTTGATTTTTTTTTTTAAACGTAATTGGCAGGCAGCTCGTCCATATGGTCTAATTACTTCTGGTATTTTGAAAGGGGAGCTGTAAACCTGCTGAGACATTAAACTTTGAAAAGTGGCTACTGGGCTCACCTTTCCCCAGGCTTTCGGTGGTGCGAACGCTGGGCCTTAGCCAGCTGGATATTGCTGAGGCTTTAGGACCCGGCTGCGGAAGGTTCCAGGCCAGCTCCGACGGAGGCGGAAGGGAGCCCTCCGCAGGGACCCTTATCTTCCAATGCACAGCGAAAGGCTTGAGAGCCTTCAAGAAGCACCAGAAGCTGGGCTGGCTTCTAGATCGTTCTTTTGCGTTGTCTGTGTGTCCGTGGCTATGTTCCCTGATGTAGAAGTAGGGAATTGGAGCAGCAAGGGGGAAGGGTAGGATATGTACAAACTGCTTTCCAAGGGCTTATCAAATCATGGAACTTTAAAATGTCAGGGCTAAGAGGGGCCTTAGAACAGGGAACGTCAGAGCTGGGAAGGGCCTTGGATGTCAGGACTGGAAGGGAGATTAGAACAGGGGATGCCAGGGCTGGGAGAAGCCTTAGAACAGGGGATATCAGAGTTGGAAGGGGCCTTAGAACAGGGCATATCTGTCCTGGAAGGAGCTTTGGAACAAAAAATGCCACTGAAAGGTAAAGGGAATCTTTAAAATAGAATATTACTACTGAAAATAGACCTTAGAACCCAGAACATCGAATTTCAGTGCTAGAAAAAATTTTAGAAGGAAGTATGCTAGCAATGGATGAATCATAGAGCTAGAAGAAAGGAATTTTATTTTTTAAATAGTTTATTTTCCCCCAATTACATGTCAAGACAATTTTAGCATTCATTTTTATTAATAGTATTTTATTTTTCCCCAATTACATGTAAAGATTGCTTTCAATATTCATTTTTGTAAGATTTTGAATTCCAAATTTTTCTCTCTCCCTCCCTCCCTTCCTTTTTCCTCAAGACAGCAAGCAATCTGACATAGGTTATACAGGTGCAATCATGTTAAACTCATTCCCACATGTTATGAAAGAATCAGAACCAAAGGGGAAAACAATGAGAAAGAATAAAACAAATTCCAAAAAAAGTGAAAATAGTATGCTTTGATATTTAGAATTCATTTTTACAAGATTTTGAGTTCCAAATTTCCCCCCTCCCTGTCTCCCTTTCCTCCTTCTGAAAATGGTAGGCTAATTTTATATGGGTTATACATGTACTATCATGTAAAACCTGTTTCCGGGGGATATGTGTTGGAGTGAATGGAGCACTGGCCCTGGAGTCAGGAGGACCTGAGTTCAAATTCGGCCTCAGACACTTGACACACTTACTAGCCATGTGACCTTGGGCAAGTCACTTAGCACCAAATGCCTTACCTTTCCCCCTCCCCCCCAAAAAGAGAAAACAACAACAACAACCCTATTTCCTTATCAGCCACAGTTATAAAACAAGAAACAAATCAAAAGAAAAAAAAAAACAAAAAAAGAATAAAGTAAGTGAAAAAAAAATGCTTCTATCTGCATCCAGAGTCCATCAGTTCTTTATCTGGATGGAGATAGCATTTTCCTTTGTAAGTCCTTTGTACTTGTCTCGGATCATCATGTTGTTGAGAAGAGCAGAGTCATTCATACTTGATCATCGCACAATGTTACTGATACTGTGTACAATGTTTTCCTGATTCTGCTCTTTTCACTTTGCATCAGTTTGTACATATCTTTCCAAGTTTTTCTGAAATCTGCCTGTTCATCATTTCTTATTGCACAATAGTATTCCATTCCATTCAAATACAACAGCTTGTTCAGCCATTCCTCAACTGATGGGCATCCTCTCAATTTCCAATATTTTGCCACCATCACAACAAGGGCTGCTAAAAATATTTTTGCACACGTAGGTCCTTTTCCCTTTATGATTTCTTTGGGACCTAGTAGTGGTATTGCTGTTTCAAAGGGAATGCACAGTTTGGTTGTGTTTTGGGCATAGTTACAAATTGCTCTCCAGAATGGTTTGATAAATTCAGAACTCAGCCAATAGTGTATTAGTGTATCAATTTTCCTACATCCTCTCCAACATTTATCACTTTTTTTTATCATATTAGTCAGTCTGGTATGTGTGAAGTGCTATCTCAGAATTGTTTTAATTTGCATTTCTTTAATCAAAAGTGATTTGGGGCACCTCTTCATATGCCTATAGATACCTTTGATTTCTTCATCTGAAAATTGCTTGTTCATATCCTTTGACCATTTATCAATTGGGGAATAGCTTATATTCTTATGAGTTTGACTCAGTTCCCTATATATTTGAGAAGTGAGGTCTTTATCAGAGTAAAAGATTGTATCAGCTGTATAGATTGTCTCCCAGCTTTCTGCTTTCCTTCTAATTTTGGTTGCATTGGTTTTGTTTGTACAAAAGCTTTTAAATTTAATACAATCCAAAGTCTCTATTTTACATTTTGTGATGCTCTCTATCTTGTCTGGTCATGAATTCTTCCCTTCCTCATAGATCTGACAGGTAAACTATTCCTTGCTCTTCTAATTTGCTTATATCACCCCTTCTGTCTAAATCATGCACCCATTTTGACCTTATTTTGATATAGGATGTGAGACGGTGGTCTATACCTAGTTTGTGTCCTATTGTTTTCCCAGCAGTTTTTGTTGAATAGTGAGTTCTTATCCCAAAGATTGAAGTCTTTAATCTTATCAAACCCTAGGTTACTATAATCATTTGACTACTGTGTCTTGTATACCTAATCTATTCCATTGATTCGCCACTCTATTTCTTAGCCAGTACCAGATAGTTTTGATGAATACTGCCTTATGATATAGTTTGAGATCTGGTATTGCTAGACTACCTTCCTTTGTATTTTTTTCATCAATTCCCTTGATTCTTGACCTTTTGTTCTTCCAGACGAATTTTGTTGTTGTTTTTTCCTAGCTCTATCAAATAATTTTTGGTATTTTGATTGGTATGGCATTGAATAAATAAATTAGTTTAGGCAGAATTGTCATTTTTATTATATTGACTTGGTCTAACCATGAGCAATTGGTATTTTTCCAGTTGTTTAGATTTGACTTTATTTGTGTGAAAAGTGTTTTGTAATTGTCTTGGCAGGTGGACTCCTGAGTATTTTATATTGTTTGCAGTTATTTTAAATGGAATTTCTTTCTCTTTCTTGATGCTGGGCTTTGTTGGTCATATAAAGAAATGCTGGTGAGGTATGTGGGTTTATCTTGTATCCTGCAACTTTGCTAAAGTTGTTAATTATTTCAAGTAGTTTTTTAGCTGATTCTCTAGGGTTCTCTAAGTATACCATCATATTATTTGCAAAGGGTGATAGTTTTGTTTCCTTGTTGCCTATTCTAATTCCTTTTATTTCTTTTTTCCTCTTATTGCTATAGCTAACATTTCTAGTACTATAATGAATAATAGTGGTAATAATGGGCATCCTTACTTCACCTCTGACCTTATTTGAAAGGCTTCTGGTTTATCCCCATTACAGATAATGCTTACTGATGGTTTTAGATAGATGCTGTGTATCACGTTAAGGAATGCTCCCTTTATTCCTATGCTCTCTAGTGTTTTTAATAGGAATGGGTGCTGTATTTTGTCAAAAACTTTTTCAGCATCTATTGAGATAATCATATTATTTTTGTTGGTTTTGTTATTGATATGGTCAATTATGTTGATAGTTTTCCTAATATTGAAACAGCCCTGCATTCCTGTGGATAAATTCCCTGTGGCCATAGTGTGTAATCCTTGTGATATATGGTTGCAATTGCCCTGCTAGTGTTTTGTTCAAAATTTCTGCATCAATATTCATTAGGGAAATTGGTTGATAATTTTCTTCTTCTGTTTTGGCTCTTCCTGGTTTAGGTATCAGAACCATATTTGTGTCATAAAAGGAGTTTGGTAGGACTCTTTCTCTGTCTATTTTTCCAAGTAGTTTATATATTATTGGAATTAATTGTTTTTGAAATGCTTGGTAGAATTCACTTGTGAACCCTTCTGGCCCTCTGTCCCTGATAGGCTGAATGTAGTCACTTGGAGCCTGTGGTAGGAGAAGTTTTGCTGAAGGGAAGCAGAGCCCACAGGAAGCTGGTCAGAGCTATCGAGGTGGTGAGGGAGAGAGGATGCTTAGGCAAGGAGTCAGATAGGCTTATGAGTAGATATTGATCTTGTATTGGTTTGTGGGAAGACTGAAGGATGCTGTAGCTCTCAGTGTTATTATGGCTTCTGAATATCTTTGGTACTATGATGGAATCGGCTTACTGGTTTTGGGATTCAGTTTTCTGGCATCTAAATAAATGCTTCAGTTCTGACCTCTATCTGGAGAATCTGGTATATTTTGCCACTGAACATCATGCAATATTTATAGTCACAGTCTTTATCATGATCATGGGTGATATGTAAATATTGCATTGGTGCTACAGTCTATGAGAGCCATGGTCCACCAGGCTACTCTCACACCCCAGAGATGCCTCTTCGTCATTTACAGACCTGAACCAACTTCTGAAGCAATGCCCTTTGTCCTTCCAAACCAGAAGCCTTCCCAACCACATATGGTTGTCATATCATCTTGGAGCTGTGCCCCTTCTTGGCTCCCAGGTCTGGATCCTGCTCAAAGATGCACCCTATGCCAAGCCTTGCTGGCCACATCAACATCCTGGCCCCTTGGCTCCTCTAGTTTGATGATTCCTAACATCTGCTTCAAGACCCTGAGCCCTTAGTAACCCTGGTCCCTCAGGGTTGGCCCCTGAGTTCTGAGCTCTAGCACCATGGTGACTCTCACCATGAGGCCTCTCTCTTCTTTGGCCCCTGGCCCAGTCTCCTTGCAGGCTTGCCTCTGGGTCACAAAAGCATTTTCTTTACAGAGGCCAGGGCAGTTGATAAAAATGGTTTGAACTGCCTTCCCAGGACACAGAGGTCGTTGGGCAGCCCGGGCTAAATGCACATAAAGTCTGTGCAGCCCTTCCCTTACCACAACTCTGGGAGGCAGGGGCTGCAAGTTTCCTTCCACTTGTCTGACAGATGAGGAAATTGAGGCTCACAGACTAGGAGTTACTCATAGTCACAGGGCTGTAAGTGTAGAGATAAGAGTCAGACTGGAGGTTTCCAAGACCCCCCATGTCACAAACCCAATTTCAGATGGTCCACTTGCTTCTTGAGAGATCTTCACTCAGGGTCACAGCCTGAGAGCTGGAAAGTTTATGAGAAAGCCACCCTGCCCTCTTCCCCTGACCCAATCACTAACTGCATGGAGTCCAAGGGAAGTTAAAGGTCATACCCAACATCACACAAATACTAAGGGGCAGCATCAGGATTTGAACCCAAGACCTCAGACTCCAAAACTGGGCCTTTTTTCCACTCCACCATCCTACTTCATTAATCTATGATTACATTAGTTTAGGGGCTACCCTCCACCAGCTGATACTGCAACCCCTCTATACCTCAGTAGCTGATCTCATAGACTGACATCTCTGGGGCCAAACAAAACAGAGCTAATTTCTGGTCAGCAAGATAGTTCTTCAGATACCATAATGGATGGTGCACTAGACTTGGAAGACTTGGGTTCAATTCTAGCCTAGACACTTACTAGCTGTGTGACCTTGGGCAAATCACTTAACCTCTATAAGCCTCAGGTTTCTCATCTATAAAATGGGGATAATAATTAGCACACACCTCCCAAGTTGGTTGTGAGGACCAAATGAGATGACACATCTGAAGCACTTTGGAGATCTTCAAGGACTACAGAAGCATTACTATTACTTTAGAGAGCTGCCATGCTCCCCCTGAGTCTTCTCTCCAAGCTCCCCAGTCCCTTCCACTTCAAAAGGTGCCTCATCTTGTTGGGAATGAACTTCATCCTCTACTCCTTGGGATCCATTCCTTTAACAAACACTTATTCAATACTTTCTGACTCAATGATTGGGAAGTTGTTTTTCAGTCTCCTCTGACTCTCCATGACCCCATTAGGGGTTTTCTTGGCAGAGATCCTGGAGGGCTTTGCCATTTCCTTCTCCTGCTCATTTTACAGGTAAAGAAACGAAGGCAAGCAGGGTGAAGTGACTTGTCCAGGGTCACACAGCCAGGAAGTGTCCAAAGCTGGACTGGAGCCCACGAAGATGAATCTCCCTGACTGCAGGCGTGGTGCTCTGTGATCTGTGCCCTGAACCCCCCAATTGCCTACTCACCGATTGTGAGGTTTAAATGTAACTTAAGTTGTGACCCCTACTCTTCACAAGCTGGGAGGGAAAGGGGGCCTAGACAAGCATATAATATAAATTAGAATGTAAGTAAATGAAAAAATACCACCCCAAAAGGAGAGTGATGGCATATCAGAAAGAGCAAGACATCACTGCTGGCCACAGGGAGGTTATGGAGTGAAGAGAACAAAGGTTTTCCGAGGAAGTCTCGTTTCATCTGGGTCTGGAACCAGGGGAAACTTGGGAGTAGCGGAGTTAAAGCTTTCCAGGCCTGGGAAACAGTCTAAGCATAACTTAAAACACACACACACACACACACACACACACACACACACACACACACACACACACACACACACAAACTGGTAAAGGGCAAAGAGGGGGACAGGAGAGCACTGCGAGGCTTTGGGGCTGCGCACATTCTAGGCGTCGGAGCCTACAAGGTAGGAAGGGGAACACAGGAGCTTCCCTTCCAAAGATCTGTTGGCACCGAAATGAGGAGGGCCCCGAGGGCCAGGGATGGGGAGCTTCGGGAGCTAACGTGGGGAGCGGAGCAAGGGGGAGAGACGGGACACTGGGCAGAGGAAGCGATGTCAACAGTGCGAGAGGGAAGGGACTCGGTAACTCGGGTAATTAGCGGCCACCTCGCCCCGGTAGGTTCTCACCGCTCTCCCTCTCCAACAGTCAACGCTCGGCCCAGAAATCTCAGCTAGTCCCCGCTTGCTTCCTCCCGCCTCCAACCCCCACCAGTCTGCCGGCCTCCTTCCCATTCTTATCTTCTCTTTTTTCTTGTCGAGATAAAATTGATTTCATTATTTTTAAAGGGGAGGGGGAACAAAACCCCACAACGTTTTACACAAGATTAATGTTCAGAAGCGAATTGTTCACTTACGCCCCAGCCGTGAGAGATGTATGAAGTCCCCAGCTCAACAAAAGATGAATGGTTCTGCGTGTCAGAAGAAAGGGGGAAAAATTAATTACTAATGACAAAGGACTCTGTTCTGTTGTTGCACTTCTCTCGCTTGGAAAGTGCCGGGAGGGAATCGAGCGCACACTTGGGCAGGCTGGCCGGCCGCAGAAGACGTCAAAATAATCGGGCCGACCTTGTGGATTTCAGAAGGCCCTGAGATCCTGGACAGTAAATGTTTGTCCTGAGCATCCAGGGACCCTGGCTCTCACCTTAAGAATGCGAAGATTTAAATCTGTTAAATGTTTATTATTAAACACCTACTATGTGCCAGGCGCTGTAGTCAACCCTGGAAATAAAACAGGCAAAGGTGTAAGTCTAAGGGACACACAGACAAGTAATACTACTAAAGTGTTACTGTCTGTTAATGCCATGTTTATTACTACCACATTTCCTAATGCTTCCACAGCAGGCACTGTACTAGTCAGCAATTTCCTGACCAAACTCAGGGTGTAAGACCACCCTGAGGAGGGAGAGCTCACTCTTGGCTAGGACCAATTAGGCTTCTCAAGGAGGATGGAGGCTAAATGGTCCCTCAAGGGATTTCTGCAGGAAGAACCAAGAGAGGAAAGCATCCCCAAGGAAGCAGAATGGCATATGTGAATGTACCAAGGCAAGAGAAGGCAGGACAAGGCATCAGCTGGCCATGGCTTGGGGCTCTGATGTGAGAAGAGCAAGGGGAGCCAGGTGAGGCCTCCAGAAATAGCCCCTGGGAGTCAGTCTGCCCATCTCTTTGAAGATATCTGCCTGGAAGTCCATCCTGGGGGATAAGCTCAGGATAGTAAAGCTTAAAGGGCTGAGATCTGAAAGACCTGAGATCTTGGGTTGGTGCCACCACAGATTTGCTGGGTGACACCAGACAAGGGACTTCCTTCTCATCCTCAATTTTCTTACCTATAAAAATGGAAATAATGTGACCTGTCCTACCAGAGGACCTAAGAACAAGGAATATCAGAGCTAGGAAGGACTTTAGAGCAGGGGATGTCAGGGCTGGGAGGGGCCTTAGAGCAGGGAAGGTCAGGGCTGGGAGGGGACTGAGAACAGGGGAAGGCAGAGCTGGAAGGGGCCTGAGAACAGGGAAGGTCAAGGCTTGGGAGGGGCCTGAGAACAGGGGATGGCAGAGCTGGGAGAGGCCTGAGAACAGGGGATGTCAGGGCTGGGAGGGGCCTTAGAAGCCTCTAATCCAACTGCCTCTTTTTTCAGAGGAAAAAAAGGAGTCCCAGAGAAGGGAAGGGATTTGGAAAGATTGCAATGCTAAAGATAATTCAGAGCACAGCAGGACTGGAACCCAGGTCTCCAGGCTCTCAGTTTAGCCCTCTCTCCTCTGTGTCCCCTTTGTTAGAAAAAACAGAATCAGAAAACTCCAAAATGTTTGTGTCTGGTAAACCCCTTGTTCCAACCCTTGCTAGATCTCAGATGAGGAGACCTCCAGAGCTAGGAGTTCCTCTGGGGTCATCCAGTGCAGCTGCTCTTAGACTCTCCAACCTTATTTTCTGCAGGCTAAAGTCAATGACTGGCATAGTCCTGGTGAAATCTTGGCAGGCCTTCTTTTCTGCCTTGGCCTCAGTCTTCCTCTCCGTAAAATGAGACAAGTTGGAAGAGATGACCCCTCGGAACTCTATGAGCTTATGAACCATAATTGCTACTGGCATAAAATCCCAGCAGGGATGTGGTGGCAGGTATAAGTGGGCTGGATCCCAGAGACAAGGCAAGAATTCCAAGCTGGGACACCCAGGACAATGTGAAGGGAGGGTGACACACGTAAGAGAGGGTCTGTGAAGGTCAGGAGAGCTGGGTGAGCTAAGGCTGTGCTGGCGGTCAGTGCCAGAGCAGACGCACCAGACTCTGGGCACCAGTCATTAGGAGATGCTGAACCTGAGAAGCTTCCTCCCTCCCAGCCTCTTCCTTGAGGCTTTCTGGGGCCAGGGCCAAAGACTGTGCTTCTGGCAGGGCTTGGACATGCCAAGTAGGTTTACCTGAGTGGAGGGCACAAAAGGAAGGGCCAAGTCCACCACCAGCCCCCTGACACACCCCAGCATCATCCTTGGGTTATAGGTAATCCAAGACATTTTTTTTTTCATTTTTAGGGTCAATACAAGACCCCTCCCCCTACCTCTGAGAGGCAGGTTGGGGTAGCAGCTAGAGAGCTGGTCTCAAAATCTTACCCCTGACACATCCTGATTGCGTGGCCATGGGCAGGTCACCTGCCCTGTCACTATTCCCATGGAACTCTCTGAGACTACAAGTGACATGGCAAGTGCTGACCTGAACTGGTTGGCAATTCCCCTGGGCGTTCCTTAATGAAAGGATAATAAAATGACTAATCTGGTACCCAAATGAAGGAAAAGAAAACCATCCTGGTCCCCCTGCCTTGTTTCTTGAAAGACTGAGGCTTCTTTTCATTGGCCACCTATGTTATCCGGAGCCCTTTCTGAATCCAAGCCAGATGCTTCCCAGAGACTCACAGACTGAAGGGTAGTGGCCGTGGGCAGCCCCCAGGTGCATCCAGAGACCCTCCATTTTATAAAGGAGGAAAGTGAAGCCCAGAGAGAGAGGAGAGACAGACATGACCAGGGTCACACAAATACTGAGGGACAAAGCTAGCAGTGGGGTGCATCTAGTCCAATCCCTCCATTTTGCGTAGAAGGAAACTGAGGCCCAAAGAGAAGCCATGAATTGCCTCATAAATCATAGGCACAGAATCATGGGATTCAGAGGCATCAGCTCTAACCCCATCTTTTTTTTGGGGGGGGGGGAGGCAGGGCAACTGGGGTTAAGTGACTTGTCCAAAGTCACACGGCTAGTAAGTGTTAAGTGTCTGAGGTTGGATTTGAGCTCAGCTCCTCCTAAATATAGGGCCAATGCTTTATTCACTGCACCCTCTAGCTGCCCCCAATTCCATCATTTCACAAAACAGGAAACTGAGACCTAGAGAGTGAAAGGGACTTCCCCAAGGTCACACAGCCAAGGTGCAATTTGAGCCCAGGTCCTTGGACTTCAGAGACACTGCTTCCCCCAAACACATGATATGTTGCTTACGTCACTCAGGAACGACCTTGCCAACTGAGAGGGCCATGTGCCTCGCCAGTAAGAGAAAGGCATGTTCACAAAGAATGAGCTTGAGGAATCTTTCTCTCTTCTCTGTGAGCACACATGCACGTAAGTGTCAGAGCAGGAGCCAGGAAGCTGCCCTGTGACTCAGTTTCCCCAGGCCCCACGACTCTAGAGCCCAGGCTCTTTACCCTGTATCCATGCAAACTAAGTCCTACGGCTTGGGGATGCAGCCATGCACAGTGGGAGTCACAGCAAGAAAAGCCCTGATTTGTAGGAGGAGCCCTTGGCTCACAGGATTTAGAACTGAAAGAGACCTTACAGTCAACTCATCTAACCTTATTTTTTAGATACTCAGAGAGAGGGAAGATTTGCCCAGGTCATGCAGTTAATGAGTATTGGTGAACATTTTCTCTGTAAATCTTTGAATTGCAGAAGACAGTATGATATAATGGACAGAAATGCCAGACCCGGTTTCAGGAGACCTTGATCCAAACCCCAAGCCTAACTCTGTGGCCCTCTCCCCCCACAGGTTAGTTAAGCTCTCTGAGCTTCCGTTTCCACATCTGGAAAATGGGGGCAATAGCAGCACCTGTTTCTTTGAGATAATGTATACTGAGTCCTTGGCATACCTATTAAAATTATTGTTGAAAATTCTTCTGAAACCTTAAATGGGTGTAGAAATATAAAATGAAAGTTATTATTATGATGCATTTGTGTATTTACCTCTATCAGATATGTATACAGTGTACATATCTGGATAATTCCTCTCTATCTCTGTCTAATCTATCCCTTCCTTTCCCTGCCTTTGTGACTGGGAGAGCAGAAATTCCTGCTTCCGGGGAAATCAAGTCTCCCCACTTGTAGGAAAGTAAGGTCTGGGGGTTCAAGAGCTTAATTAGACTGTGCTTGAAGGTTCCCCTCCACTGGTGGGAAAGCTGTTAAGGGGTTAACCTCGATGAGATTACATTGTATTCAGTGTTCTGTTAAAGTTTGAATTAATTTTTCCCATGGGTTTTTTCACATTCTAATTTTCGACTAAATGAGACATCTGTTTCAGAAAAGGAGGATTTGCCGAGGTTACCATAGCAACTATCATTCTGGAAGAAAATTATTTCAATGGTTACTTTAGAACAGAATGCTGGGAATTCAGTCCGCAAAGCTGGTCCGACTGTCCGACTGCCATGTGGCCCATGGCTCCTGGCTCAGAACCTTGGCAGGGTCTGGGGTAGAGCAGGGCGGCCTCAGGGCTCCTAGCTTCTGACTTCTCCATCGTGCCCCAGCGTGTCTTACTGAGGAAGGGCCACATTGGATGGATGCCTCTCCCCCAGTGCTAGTGAAAGCCTAGGATTCAGATTCCACTTTCTCCCAAGCTATCAGTGGCATTTATTAGCATGTGTGAGAGCTGACCTCTAGGGCACCCTCTGTAGTTTAGGAAGGATTGCCCCTGGCTTCATCTCCACCCCTCCATTCTAGGTGGGCTGTGCAGACTTAGAGAGGGGAGGTGGCTTACTTTCAGTCACACAACTAGTAAATGAACCAACAGGAATGTCACAAATCACAGGGTCAGAGCGGGAGGGCCCTCAGTGAGAGGTCTGAGGCAGATGACCCCCACCCAGCTCTAGACCTGTACACACAGGATCCAGCCCAACCCTTTCATTTTATACGGGAGGAATCTGGGGCTCAGCCACACAATAAGTGTCAGAGGCCTGTTTTGAGCCCAGATCCTGATTCCAATTCCAGTATGCTTTCTAAGAAACTTCGCTCTCCCTTGACCTCAAGCCTAAGTCTTTTAACCCCAAGCTTTGGTTTCCTTCTCTTCCTCCATAGCATCTAGTTTACCTGGTCCCACTGGTAGGAGGTGATTTGAGATAATTTCCTCCATCCAGGATTCAGGTCTTTGCTCCTTAGGTCCATTCCCGGTGCCTTCTTTAGAAGCTGGAGTACAGTGGTTACGTGACCTGAAACATGGAGATGATCCAATCCTTCCCATTCAGCCCCCAAAGCTGTCACAGGCCTGCCCAGAGCCCAGGTGTCTAAGCAAGCCCACCCAGTGACCACCGAGTTTCCAGGTTGCTGGCTAGATTACACAATCAGAACCCAGGGACTGTTCCCAAGCAGGCTTGGGCTGCCAAAGTAATTTCTCTGTTCTTTTTCCTGTTACAAATGAAATTTTGATAGCTGTTTTGTGATGATAATTTCACAGGAGAGGAGTTGAGGATTGATAAAATCCCCCTGCACTCTTCAAAATGGCTAGATTTCTGGGTTAAGCCCTGGGAAGAAGAGCCTCTCACTCTCTCCTCCTTTTTCTCTTTCTCACTCCCCTGCTCCATGCTTCTTGGTTTGAAGCCCCAGGCGACATCAGTGCAGCCACTGAATTCTTTCAGGGCTCCATTCCCATTCCTTGGGAATGCCTCATGTTTTGGGGCTATACAAGGATGGAGGGTCATGGGAGGCCATGGAAAGCTCAGCCCTCATGTTGATATCTGACCCCCTGGGCACTGCTGCAGCACCCTCTGGGCTGTTCCTTCCTCAGCCCTCTCCACTCCGCCAGGATGCTGGATGAGCAGGAAATGACAACTGGGGGAGGGGGAGAGAAGCCCAGGAAAGGATAGGGGAGAAGGAGGCAGCATGGCTTATCTGGAGGAAGAGGAGCTGGATTCGGGTGTCACAAAACTCAGAATATTACTGACTTTGTATCTGTAAACAGTTATATGCATGGTACCCTAGAAAAATCTCTGTTCCTAGAGGAAGAAGAGCTAGGGAAATCCCACCTCTGATGAGGCCATGTGACCTTGAACAAATCATTCCAACCCTTGGGCCTCAGTTTCCTTATCTGTTAAATGGAGGAGTTAACCTAGATGGACTCTGAGGTCCCTTCTAGCACTACATCCATGACCCTAGGCTCCTTCCTGGGTCCCAGTTTACTCATCTGTGAAGTCTATTGGCCTCAGTGACACTTAAGATCCTTCCCAGCCCTGACATTCTTTGTTCTAAGATTCTTTATAGCACTGATAGTGCATGGTCCAAGATCTCTTCCAGCTCTGACAGTCTGTGATCCCCAGTGCTCTTGATTTCAAGTCCCAGACTGGTCTTTTCCTAAGGGAACCCCGATTCCACCTTACCAGGCTCCTCATTAACTCTGGGCAAGGGCAAGGCTTCCCTGAGCACCATCACTCACTGCAGTGCCAGAAGCCTCCTCAATCTATTCAATTCATTGAGACTAAATAAATTGTCTGAAATATTTTCAGTTTCTCTTTAAAAGGGAAAGAAAAAAATCCTTACACTCTATCTTCACAGAGAATCTTAAAAATAACTTATTTCCATGCTGATTATGCCCTTTCCGGGCTTGTAAATATTTGATTAGATTTCTGAAATACGAATCCTGCTTTTAAGAAGGCTTCACTAGTGCAGCTCGGTGCCTTTCTCCCCTCCCTGAGGGTTAGCAGGAAGCACTGGCTTCCCATTTCCAGCTGCCAGGGACAAGGAGAGAAAGCCCTCCAACTCAAACAGTCTTTTATTGTCTACCCCGGGCTTTCCTGACCACAGCCTAGGCAGGGAGGGTCAGGAGAGGAAGCTGAGGCCCAGAGAGGCCAACCCTTCCAGCCCAGCTGCTCCTCATCCCAGCCCTCTGCCACATCTGGTCACATCCTGACCAGCTCATGGGTTATGTTATCCCAGGACAGCAGAACTGTAGAAATGGGAGGAACCTTCAAAATGATCTAAGCCAACTTCCACCTGATCAAGAGTACTTTCTTGGGGCTGTCATAGAAGCACACCGACTTTTATGAACCCACGTGACTTGATAGCTAATGAAGCAGGGAGGGGTCAACTCCCCTGAGACCACCAGATCCTCTTCTGACTTCCTTTCCTCTGATGCACGAACTCCCCCCAAATCCCCTGTTGGAGACCTCAGCCACAATGTGGGGGGAAGCCCCCATCTCCACACACGTGCTAACCTTAAGGTCACTAGAGTAGTTTCCTGTTGGTCTTCCTGTGGACCCCAGATTCCCTTGAAAGTTCTGTCATCAGTATCACTTACTCTGATTTTCCTCCCTTTATAGAACCAAAGAATTTCCGAGTTAGAAGGGACCTCAGAGGCCATCTCATCCACCCTCTCCCCAAAGTGCAAATCCCCTCTTCAACCTCCCCCACAAGGGGTTAGCCAGTGTATACTAGAAGTCTGCTAGTGATAGGGAACTCACTGCTCCAAGCAGCAGCCTAATCCACCATTGCATAGCTCCAGTCACTAGAGAGTTCTTCCTGCTTTCGAGCTAAAATCTGCTTCTGGGGAGTGGCTCCCTGTCTGGGTACTTGGGTCTCCAGAGCCAATCTAATCTTCCTAGAGTGCTTTCAGGTTCTCAAACGCCTTGGTATCCATTATAATCCTCACTACAACCTTCTGAGGGAGATAACAGAAATGCAATTGTCCCCATTTTGCAGATGAAGAAACAAAGGCTCCAAAATAATAATATAATAATAGACATTTTAAAGCACTTTACATACATCCTTCATTTGAGCCTTTTCACAACCCTGTGAGACTGACTTTACAACTATTAATATGCCCATTTCACAGATGAAGGAAACGGAGACTGAGAGGTCAATGATTTGCCTAGGGTTATACAGCTAAGTAGTGCCAGAGACAGGATTTGAGCTCAGCCTTCCTGACTCCAGTTCAGCACACTTCCCACCCCACCAGGCTACTTCTTCCTCTTCCCAAAAGTCCATCTTTCATATATTTGGAGATTCAGATCACGGTTCCCACTAAGTATTCTTTCCTCCAGGCTCATTTACTAAAATAGCCCTAACATACCTTTGGAACATCCATCATTCCACCAGGCAAACTTTGTGTCTTCTCCCTTCACCAGGCCAAGTCCCATACTCAGAGAGATAGCCATCTCTACTTGGATGATAGCTACACTCCAACCAACCAAGGGCCAGGAAAGGAACAATCCTCATGACTTGCCTCAGGCTCTCAGCTCCATGTATAGACTTGACATCTTTGGACTCCCAGCCACTTCTTTCCCAGCCTGCCTCACTCCCCAATTTGACCTCTCAGCCATCTCTAGAAAGTCCTTTATCTAAGGACACACAGCTGGAAGGAGTCAAAAGCATGATGTTCACTGGTCAGATTCATCTTGGGCTGCTTCCATGAGCACTGACTGGAGAACCTTCCTCCCAAACCTCAAACCCAGGGAGCTATTCTGCACCAAGATACCCATGTGTAAGGGGCTGGACCTCAGTGACCACTACTTTTGCCTTGTTTGGGGAAGCCATTATGTAGAGGAAAGAGCAGTCCTAGAATTAGAGTCTAAGTCTGAAGCTCAGCTGTTTCCTTCCTTCTTCCTCCATCCTTGCCTCTTCTGCTACTTCTCCCAACTTGAGTCCAATACTACATTATGGAAGAAAGGTCCCTAGCTCCATGTCTTTGCCATGAGACCTTAGGCAAGTCATTGACTTGTCTTTGGACCCAAGCATTCTGACCTGATTCAGGGTCAGGCTGGACAAGATGAGGCCCAGGAGCCCTCCCAGATTCGGAGAATGTCCTCCTCTTTTCTTCATTCCCTTCCACGGCCTCAAATTCTGTGATCTCACAAAGTCCATCCCCAAAAGGACAGGCTTAGAGAAGAACAAATGGGACAATATTTCATCATACTCTCCAGGTTCAGTGTGTAAAGCAGACCTGAGTGCTCTCAGGGGAGACATTCCTGAACCACATAGTGGTTGAGTTCCAATTACAGCCCAATGCCTGTGATGACGACCCCATTGAGCAATTTTCCATCAGCCCACAAGGAACCAGGAAAAAAACCAACATACTCACAGAGCAAGTGACCCCCTGAAGTTGGAGGAAGGGGTCTGCTCTGTGTGAGTGTTGGCCCCCATTTACTGAAGAAAACCTTCTTCTGTTTGCTGAGGGGTGGGCCCATCTGAAGACTTGAAAATATACTAGGATCATAGACGCCACGTTGGAGAGAATTTGAAGATCAAGTTCTGCTCTCTTATCTCAAAGATGGGGAATCTGCAGCACAGAGAGGGCCCATGGAGAGGCCCCCCAGACCTCCCAGACTACCCATGCTACCATGCCACCCTCCACCATCCTATCAATGCACATCTTTTAAACACTCGGCAATTGGGAAGTGCTCTTCCTGTAACAGCCCTTGGAGGCGACAGAGTCCTTATTCCCACTTCATGGAGATTGGAGTCACACAGCCATTAGATAATACCCTATTAATTATAACACAATAGAATGCAATGCGATATGATGTGATGTAATATTTGGTTCTGGCAGCGAGCCAGAAATGGAACCAGTTATGTGACTCCAAGGCCAGGGCGCCTTCTTCTACCCCATTTACCCACACACTGTCATTCATGGGGTCTACCCTCCCTCCAAAGATTGTAATGATCTGTGTCGTTGCTTCTTCAAAGTCTAGTCCAGGGAGCCTCCGTCAAACACCCAATAGTCAGTAAATGGCCCCCTACTTAAAGGTAGCTGACATCTACCCCCAATTCCTCTCTCTCTCTCTCTCTCTCTCTCTCTCTCTCTCTCTCTCTCTCTCTCTCTCTCTCTCTCTCTCCCCCTCCCCCTCTCCCCTCTCTCTCTCCCTCCCCTTGCCCTCTCTCTCCTGTTCTTCCCCTCTCCCTCTCCCTCCCTCTCTCTCTCTCTCTCTCTCTCTCTCTCTCTCTCTCTCTCTCTCTCTCTCTCTCTCTCCTTCTCTCTCTCCTCTCTCATTTTTCTCTTTTTCTGTCTCTCCCTCCTCTCCTTTCCTGTTCCTCTCTATCCTCTCTTTCTTTCTCTCCCTCTTCTTTTTTATTCTCTTCTTCTTCTCCTCCTCGTCCTCCCCTCTCCCTTCCCTCCTCCCCGCCCCTCCTCCTTTCTCCCTCTCAGTAAGAGTGGGGCCTCAGAGCATTGTGTCTCAGACAGAACTTGGTGACATTCACACTGGGAATCAGGCGCTGGAGATACTGTGGGGCTGCAAAGAGAAAGGGTATCAGCCGGTTCTAAGTTCCTGCAGTTCCAGGGAGTGTTTAGGAATGGCAAGAGGGAGCATCACCGCTGATGTAGTTTAGGGACCCGGAGACTGCTTTGGAGCTGTGACTGACGGCGCACCTAAGCTTTAACCTCTCTTTTGTATTCTCAAAGCTTTGCACAGTGTTTAGTTCATAGGAGACACAATCACCAAACATTTATTAAGCACCTACTATGTGCTGGTCACTACAGTAGATCCTGGGAGTACAAAGACAAGAATGACACAGTCCTTGCCCTCAAAGAGCTTCCATTCTTATTGGGAAACACCACATGGACATACAGATGCCCACAAAATATGCACAAAATAGCTCCTGGTGACCTGGTGCTGGGCACCAGCAATAACAGACCTCTGTCCGTGGAGTTGAGCTGGATTGAACTAAATGCCATTGAGAGCTGGTGTACAGTGTGTCCTGGCTGTGGGCCAGCATGGTGGTGTGCATCAGCTGTGGGCTGTGGGTAGGTGTGGCAGTGCGCCCCAGCTGTGGGCTGGTGAGTGTTGGGCAGAGGGGGGAGTTGGAGGGTCATGGGGGAGAGCGTTGGAGGAGTTAATTCAGTGAGTGTGATTTCTATAGTTGTGCCAACGAGGCAAGAACGAGTATTTATCAGGGTGAATGTGACTCTGGTGGCCCCAGGCTGTGCTGTAGGACCCTAGGAGAAAGTCTGCATTCAGGGCTAATGATGAAGAGTGATGATGGTAACTACTGTTAAGCATCACGGAGATCAGCTGGGACAATTCAGCTGAAGTACTTGGCCAGCTTTCCAGTCCAATGCTCCGACCTATTCTGGCTCGGACTTTCGATGTCATTGTGATGGGGTAAACTAGCACATGCCTCTCAGAGTCCTAGAGGGCTGCCTAGAATCATGAGAGATTAAGGACGGGGATCTCAAAGCCCAAATGGGGCAGGGAGAGACAGAGAGAGAGATTTGGATCTTAGGCCTGTGTCCAGGCCCGCGTGCTTTCTTGAGCACACTCACAGACACATTGCCTTTGCCTGTGCTGATGTGTGAGGTGTGCACGTCTCTGTTCCCAAGCTCCAGTGGCCTTCTGGGACCTGGCTTCATCGAGAGCCTGGGTGCTGGGCTCCAACAGTTCCGTCAGCTGTCACTAACCCTTTCCCTCCTCTTTTGGCAGGCAACCTTGGTTCTATGGCTGGGGCTTCAACCTCCCTCGAGGCCAGGCTCTGCTAGAGAAATGGAATCTGATCCCAGAAGGAATAGACATTCTTATAACGCATGGACCACCCCTGGGTAAGGCTCAACTAACTTCCCCACTGAAGCCACGAAGCCCTGTGGCTCATCTGAGGGTGGCCAAGGTAGCTGGGGAAGTGAGGGGAAGACTTGTCAAACCATAGACTCTTAGAGCTAAAAGGGGCTTAAACAATGGAATGTCAAGGTTGGGTGGGGGGAAGGATTAGAATATGGAATGTCATACCTGGAAAGTAGCTTAGAACACAGAATTTAAGAACATGGAATGCCAGACCTGAAAGTCTGCTTAGAGAACAGAATGTAAGAACAGGAAAGGATCTTAGACTATGCAATGCCAGACCTATATGGTGGCTTAGAACAACAGAATAGAAGAATGGAAAAGGACTTAGAATGTGGAATGTCAGGCCTAGAAGGTGGCTTAGAACACAGAACATAAGAACAATGAGAAAAGGCCTTAGAACATAGACTGACCTGGAAGATTGCTTAAAACAGAGAACATAAGAAGGGGAAAGAGTCTTAGAGCATGAAATGTCAGACCTAGAAGGTGACTTAGAACACAGAACATAAGAATGATGGAAAAAGGCCTTAGAACATGGAAGGTCAGGCCTAGAAGGTGGCTTAGAAGACAGAACATTCAGAATGGGAAACCTCCATGCCTCTGTTGGATCTCTGTCCTAGAAACATTCACTCACTGTATAGATGTGTGTTTTTAATAAATCTCTTGTCTCGGGGCCATGAATTTAGATCTCTCAGCAGTCCTGCTGGTTAGAAGGGACTCTGCCCTCTATGGGGAATTTATTCTGAGTTTGCATGTTTGTTTTATTTTTAAATCAAAAGGTTTTTGGGTTTTCAAATCAAAGAGGATTTCTTTGCTTCCCCCCACCCCCATGAAAATCTGTGTGTTTTCCTCTCTTCCCTTGTGAACACCCACCCTCCTTTTTCCTTACTCCCCTCCTTCCAGGAAGGAGCAGCAGAGCAGAAATCTGGACTCCCATTCAGGAGCCTCAAATCTGGTTCTAACTCAGTCATTGGCTCTCTGTGTGACCCTAGACAAATTACTTGCCCTGTCTGGGTTTGGTTTCTTTAACCATAAAATGAGGGAACTGAGCTCAGCTGATCTCCAAGGGCCACTCCAGCTCTGACCCTCTGAATTCTAAAATTCTCCTTCCTCCCTCCTGCTTTGTCCCTCTGGCCACTGGTGAGTCTTGGCTTCCCCTGCCTGCACCTTCCCTTATCCCCCAGTACCCCTCCAAGTCCACTCCTTCCCTCTTTGGGGCAACCCCCCAAAGTCCCCCTGAGCTCCTCCTGTGGGAGGCTCCATGGGGCAGCCACAGCGATGCCAGCTCCTGTCCCCATTCCCCAGGTCACCTCCTGGTAGGTGCCTCCAAGGGAGGGAGGCCTTCATACCTGGGGGCAGTGACCAGGAAGAAGGAGCCCAGACTCCTCTCCCAATCCCAGCCCTCCCTTTTCTTTTGGGTTGGGGACAGATTGAGGAGGTATGCTTACTCACAGACACCATGGCAATCAGGGCTGTCGACACCTCTAGCCCAGACCATGGGGATGGCTTCCTAATTGATCTGCAAAGCAGAGCTTTGACCACATCACTCCCCTCCTCAATAACTACAGTGGATCCCTATTGCCTCAGACCAAATAATATTTTATCTTAATCTCATCTTCATGTATGTTTTATACTATGAATAATTAATACTACACACAGACAATTTATAAATAAGTAAATATACACATGCTAAGAGTGCAGTCACAAGCAGTTTTTGCTGATAGGGAAATGTGATCTAGAAAGTTTGAACATTATTGATGCAGAGGGGGAAACTGAGGCTCAGAGAGGGGACAGGTCAGGCCTAAAGTCACACAGACAGTTAGTGGCCGAGCTGGGATACAAAGCCTGGTTGTCACTGCTGCCAGACCAGGAGGCCTGTTTGGCACCACTCATGCCCCAACACAGACTTGGCAGATGCCCTTGGCTCTGGGACTCAGACCTCTGCACCCATCTCCTAATCCTTCCCAATGACTTTTCTCTGTGTATCTCCCCCTTAACTGTGAGCAGAGCAACCTCCTTCAGCTCCTTCTGGGGCCCAAAGAGCTCTCCAAGGGTCCAGTGATGTCCTGGATGGGCACCCTGAGGGTCCTTCCCCCCTGAGCCTCCCTAATGCCAGCACAGAGCAGGCCTGAGCCTGCCTCTTCTATGGAACTGTTTTCTGGTCTACTGACTCAGGAACCCAAGGGACTTTCCACCTGATTTATCTTCTGTCCCTATTAAGTGACTAAAATTTAATTAGGAAAGAGGACCGGCCCTGCCCTGAGTTCAGAATGCTTTCTTCTCCCCTCCCTCCTTCCCTCTCCCTCTCTCTTTTCTTCTCTAATTCTCTCTCTGTTTGTCTGTGTATGTCATACATAATACACACTTTTTAAAAAAGTTCTCTTAATGTTTTGTTTGTTTTCTCTCACTATAGACACTTCCCCCAAAACCCTTCCCTGGATTTCTCCTTAACAACAATGAGAAACAATCAAGAAAAGCCAACCAGCAGGGGGATTGTGCCCTACAGCAGCCTCCCACCTCCCTACTGAGAATTCTCTCTCTCTCTCTCTCTCTCTCTCTCTCTCTCTCTCTCTCTCTCTCTCTCTCTCTCTCTCTCTCTCTCTCTCTCTCTCTCTCTCTCTCTGCCTCTCTCTCTCTCTCTCTCTCTCTCCCCCTTTCTCTGTCTCTCTCTCTCTCTGTCTCTCTCTGTCTTCTCTCTGTCTGTCTCTCTGTCTCTGTCTCTGTGTCTCTCTCTGTCTCTCTGTTTCTCTATCTCTCTGTCTCTGTCTCTCTGTCTCTGTCTCTCTGTCTCTGTCTCTCTGTCTCTGTCTCTCTATGTCTCTCTGTCTCTCTGTCTCTCTCTGTCTCTCTGTCTCTCTGTCTCTCTCTCTGTCTCTCTGTCTCTCTGTCTCTCTCTCTGTCTCTCTCTCTGTCTCTCTCTCTCTGTCTCTCTCTCTGTCTCTCTCTCTGTCTCTCTCTCTGTCTCTCTCTCTGTCTCTCTCTCTCTCTCTCTCTCTCTCTCTCTCTCTCTCTCTGTGTGTGTCTCTCCCTCTCTGTCTTTCTCTCTCTCCAGATTCTTCTCCAAAAACACTCATTTTCAATCTCTCCCCGACCCTGACTGTCCCCATCTCCGTCCCCGGTGGTCTCCACATCTCCCCCTGCCATCTCAAGCTCAGTCAGCTGTGACAAGGAACCCCCTTCCCTCCCCAAACGTGTGCCCAATGCCAGCAGTTACTCTGAGGCTGTGTGGCCACGTGTGCAGACTCACTCACCAACATATGGGCAGGCTTTGGGAGGCTGATAAAGCATGGAGACCGCAGTGTGTGCCACATAAATAAGGCTTTGCTTAATGAAGGAGCCGACCAGGGGAGCTTGACTGTTGCTTTGGAAAGTTTCTGAAGGGAAAATGGTTCCCTTTTTGGTTGCCAGGACTATTGGACCCAGTGGTGAGACCTCTCATTTTCTCAGTAGCCTTGGCTTAGCCCTGATGGACCTCAGGACTGGAGGGAACCACAGTGCTCGAAGAGCCTGATCTGCACCTAGACAAGAATCCATGGGCCACCAAATACCACGGGCCTGAAGACCTGTGAGGAAGGACAACTCGTGGACTAGAGGAAAGGATATTCTTAGATTTATGGAACCTAAGTTTGAATCTTGACTCTACCCCTTATTATTGGTGTGACCTTGCACAAAGCACTTCAACTTTATGGGCTTTGGTTTCCTCCTTTATGAAATAAGTGGATTAGAGTTCTACCCATTGCTCATGGTTCTGTCCTCTGGGCCCTCCCAGCTCTGACATCCCCTGTCCTAAGGCCCCTCCCATTTCTGACATTCCCTGTTCTAAGGCCTTTCTGCTATTGAGTTCTAGAATTCTCTGAACCACATCCTGTTTCCTGCCATATTTCAGAGAACTGGGCAATATGCAGCCCGGTGGGAGAAACGTCTGGTTAACAGAATTAGTCTGGCCATCTGGTTAACAGAATTTTCTGGTTCTCTCAGCTTTTCTTGCTAGAACTCTTTCAGAGAAGTCTGGCTCCACCACCCTTTCTGAAGAAAAGGACAAAACCCCTGTAATGGCTGGTTTTCTTATTCCCAATTTTCAGAAGAGGGCATGGAGACCCAGACAAGTTCAGTGATTAATCCAGGGTTAATCGTATATCAGAGATGTAACCAAGGTGAGGTGACTGGAACTATACCCAGGGCGCCAACATTTAGAAGGTGCTGACAGCACTTAGCCTTCTTCAGGAGAGAAAAACAATTGAGGGGTTAATCCCCAAGTTGATTAACCCCCAAGCATTTGGTCTGGGACCATACCCAGGATTTCTTTGGTAGTGTGAAATCCTGATGGGGAAACCTCCCACTAATGTGGATTGTCACCTTATTTGCAACTTAGGGGCTCAAAGGGTCTCTCCTCCTTTCTTCTCCTTCTCCTTCTCCTCCTCCTCCTCCTCCTCCTCCTCCTCCTCCTCCTCCTCCTCCTCCTCCTCCTCCTCCTCCTCCTCCTCGATTTTTGGAGGGGGGAAGGCAGGGCTATTGGGGTTAAGTGACTTGCCCAAGGTCACCCACCTAGTTTTTGTGTTAAGTGTCTGAGGCTGGATTTGAACTCAGGTCCTCCTGACTCCAGGGCTGGTGCTCTATTCACTTCACCACCTAGCCATCTCCTCTCCTCCCTTCTGCTCTCTGTGGACACCAAAGTGATTTTTCCCCCCTAAAGCATAGATAGGTCTGTCCATGTCACCTACCTCCTCAACAAACCCCCATGGCTCCCTATTACCTTCAGGATCAAAAATGAGGTCCTCCATTTGGCATTGAAAGCTTGAGATAACCTGGCCCCTTCCCATTTTTCCAGTCCCCTCCAAGTCCATCCCTGTTCAGTCTTCCTCAAACATTCTCTGGCCCATCTCAGTCCCTTTGCCCTGACATGCCCTCCCCCTCCTGGCTTCCTGCAAGACTCAACTCAGATCTTGACGTCCACAGAAGGCTGGTCCTAGTCCTCACGGCTGCAGGGACCCTCCCTCGAAATGACCTTCTCTCTGTTCTTGTCTCCCCCAATGAATGTGAGCTCCTTGAGGGCAGGGCACCCAGTGAGTGCAAAGCCCAATGCCTGGCCCATCTGGGGTCCTGTGGATGTGTCCATGGGGTTTTCCTGGCAAAGATACTGGAGTGGTTTTCCATCTCCTCCTCCTCTTGTGCACTCCCATTTTACAGAAGAGGAAAATGAGGCAAGCAGGCTAAGTGACTTGCCCAGTGCCAAGCAGCTAGCAAGTGTCTGAGGCCAGATCTCCCTAACTCCAGCCCCCGAATTCTCTCTACTGCACTACCCAGCCACCCCATAGTAAATAATAAATATTTGTTTGCTTTTTCACACTGACTGACTAAGGTGACCAGCCTTGGGTTGTTTCCTCTGTAAACACAGGGATTGTACCCGACAGTCTTCTCAGGTCTTCCCCAGTTCTGCCTCAGTCCCTGGACACCTCTGAGCCTCAGTTTTCTCATCTGTAAAATGATGGGCTTGGGGTGGATCCTCTGACCACCCAACACCAGGCCTCCCCCACATTCCAGCTGAGTGCCTTCTCATTAAGCAAGCCTTGGCTCCTTGCCAGAGGGAGCCGCACGGTTTCCGGTGGGCGAGCTTTGGGGAACAGATGCTGCCCAGGAACAGCAGCAGTTGGTCTGACAAGTGAATTCCTGACTCACCCTCTCCCATGGTTTGTCACTGAGCGCTGGTTTTGGACCAGCTCTGGAGCAGAGAGATAAGGACGCCAGGTGACATTTACAAGCACACTGCGGCTCCCAAAGTGTTTCACAGGTCGTCGTGGCCCCGGTAGGCAGAGCTGTCCAGGGATCCACGGCTGTGAAAAGGAGCTGGCGAGGCTGGACGGGAGCTCCTAGTATGCCCCTGCAGCACTCCAATGGCCCCGGCCCAAACCTCAGCATCCTCCTCCCAACAGTGGGACCATCACAGCTCCCCAGAAGGGGCTTGGAGGCCAGCGACTCTGGACTGTCCCTGGAAAAGAAGCCTGGAGGCGAACGCTCCTGCCGGCCCTCCTTGCCTCTGAAGGAAAGCTTCCTCGGAGCTCACTTCCAAGGCTCAGGCTTGGATAGATCTGGAAGCCTTTCCTTAGCTGGAGCCCAAAGCAGCCTCTCTGAGACTCCTCCCCATTGCTGCCGGGTGGTTGCCTGGGTCAGGCAGAACAAGGTGGAGTCATTCCCCTTTCTCCATAATGGCCTGTCGGAAAGCTGAGGAAGGCCATCTAGAGGCTCTGTGTCTGCCTCTGACACTCACTAGCTATGTATTCTTGGGCGGCCATTGGGTTTCCCTGATGCTCGGTTTCCCCATCTGCAAGTAACACTGGACTGGATGGTTTTGGAGGCCCCTTCCCGGCTGTCAGTGTGTCATCCCATGGTTCAGTGGTCCCATAACAGAAAAGACCTGGGTTTGAATTCTGACCCTAACCATCTGAGCCTCAGTTCCCTCATCTGTAAAATGGGAATTGGAGTGAGGGAGAGACAGAGAGACAGACAGGGAGAAAGACAGAGACAGATGGAGAGAGACAGAGGGAGAGAAACAGAGATGGATGAAGAGAGACTGAGAAAGAGAAAGAGGGGAGGGAGAGAGGAAGACAGAGATGGACAGACAGGGAGAGACAGAAAGAGAAGGGGGGGGAGACAGAGACAGACAGATAGGGAGAGACAGAAAGAGAAGGGGGAGGAGACAGAGAGAGCATCTCAGAGTCTACAAAACAGGCCTTGCCCTGGCTCTCCTGCCCACTCAGATGCCCAGCCTTGCCAACCCCCTCAGCACCCTCTCTTGAACCTGGCCCATCCTCTCCTAAAAGGTTACCTCCTCGGCTCTGTCCCTGTCACTTCTCCCTGGTGAGAGGTAAGAACAGCTGCCTCCATTGTCTCCCTTTTCTAGCTCATCTTCCCTGGGGCTGGCAAAGGACTATCTCAAAGGCTCAGGCCTAACCATGTCACTTCCATGCCCTAGGAACTCCAGTGACTCCCTCTTGCCCTTGGGAAACCCCCAACTCCTGGGCCTGGCATTCGAGGCCCTGCAGAGTTGGCTTCTAGGTTCCTTTCACACAGTTGCTCATATATAAAGTACCAGGATTAGTCAGGTGAACTCACAAGTCTCCCCCAGTTCTAAATCAGCCTACTGTGGTCCCCTTCACAGATGGGACATTCCAGAAGACTGGACCCTCGCTGTGCTCCAGCCCCCCTCCTGTCTCTTGCCTTCCCACAATTTGTCCCCTATTCCTGGAATACCTTCCATCAATCAAGAAATCAAAATGCATTAATTCAGTGCCTCCTATATGCCAGAAACTAAGCAGAGACCTGGTTTTCCAGAGACAGAAAAGGGAAAACTCCCCTGCCCTCAAGGAGATGCCGGGTCTGATGCACTGTCCATCATGGCCCCCTGCTGTCAACAAGCCGGCCTTCATAAATGCTTATTGGCTGATCATTTGACTGGGAAGAACAGTAGGCTTGGGTTTGAGTCCTGGCAGACTTTTAGACCATGAAAGAACCATGGGGCACAATGAAAAGACACAGGGGACGTGGGTTCAAATCCTGCTTCATGTGTGACCCCATGCTGGCCCTCTGTTAAATGAAGGAAGTTACTCTGGAAAACTTCTAAGATCCATCCATCTCTAGCCTCTGTAAAATAATGTAGTTGGGCTTGGTGGCTGCTGATCTGCCTTCCAGATCTAGCCTGTTTCCCCATCTGTAAGATAATGTAGTTGGGCTTGATGGCTGCTGAGGTCCCTTCCAACGCTGGATCTAAAATCCTCTGGCCCACCTGAGGCCCCTTCTGGCCCTAAGCTGGCCCTAAGGTCCATTGTGTCCTTTCCAACTCAAGACTCCTGCTCTTTCTGATTCTGGGACCTTTGGGAGGCAGTCAAGGGTTCAGAGAAGAGCAGGGAGGTTTATGGTCTGTGGCAAAGAGTTGGGGCATTGTTACAAGGTGAGAGTGGCCAGGGAAGGGGGGGGTCAGGACATAGAGAGCTTTGAATGCCAGTCCCAGGAGGCCTGACTTGGGAATTGTGTGGCAGGAGCTAGGTATGAGGAAGGCGACTCTGGGAGCCGGGGGTGGAGGGCTGGAGGGAAGGAGGCAGGTGGGGGCTGTGGGAGGAGGAGGGGGCCTGGGGGAAAGCTGCGGAGGGAGGGCTGGAGGCGGCAGTTTTGCAAAGCGCTGCACTTCTCTTGTCATTTGACCTTCATAACAACCCTGTTATGTAGGGTTACTATTCCCATTTTACAGATGGAAAAACCTGAGGCAGACAGAGCTGGAGTGACCTGCCCAGGGCCTTCCATTTGTTCAGGGCTGGATTGGAAGCCCTACCTCCTACAGCCAGAGCCAGGCCTAACATGTAACACGCTTCCTTTCTTCCCCCAGGTTTTCTAGACTGGGTCCCCAAGAAGATGCAGAGGGTGGGGTGTGTGGAGCTGCTGAACACAGTGCAGAGGCGAATACAGCCCCGGCTCCATGTCTTCGGGCACATTCACGAAGGTCAGTGACTTCGGAGGAGTGAGGGGTCGACGCCCGCGCCCTCGGCTGCGAAAAAGGCGGGGTGGGCGGGTAAGGAGCCCCGGGGGGGGGGGGGCGGGATGGATATGAACTGAGGCCCAGCTCTGCCTCTGGCCCATTTGGACCATAGCTTCTTCTTCTGAAAAATGAGAATAATAATCCAGGCCTCACTGAGTGTGATCCTTAATGGGTTTCAGAAATGCTAGCTAGGGTCGGGCCCTAATACCTGTGCGACCTGGAACAAGTCCCTTGCCCTCTCGTCCCTGGCCGAGAAGGTCTCCAGGGGCCCTTCCATCCTGTGATCACCATCCCTCGTGCCCACTGCCACACCGTCTGGGCCGATGTCTGGGGGCTGGGAGCATGACAGGACGAATCACACATTTTCTCTCGTTCATCCTTACGATGACCCTGTGGGTAGCAGGTCATGCTTTTGCCATTGGACAGATGAGGAAACTGAGGCAGCCGGTGGTGGTGAAGTGGCTTGCCCAGGGACACTGGGCCAGTGAGTGTCGAGCCCCGGGGCTTTGACGCTTTCGCACTCGGCACAGTGCCTGAACATAGTAGGCGCCGGCTGGATTTAATTTCCACACACTGAAATGTCATTCAGTGCCTCTCCCACCTTCCCTCAGAAGCGCTCATAACGGGCATGTGCTTCTTTGTGTCCTAGGGTACGGAGTCATGGCGGACGGGACGACCACGTACGTGAACGCATCAGTGTGCACAGTGAACTACCAGCCTGTTAACCCCCCCATAGTCATAGATTTGCCCACCCCCCGAAACTCCTGATCGCTCCGGGGCCCCGAGTCCTCTCCCCCCACTCCCATTCGCAACTGTCTCTGCCTGGCTAAAGACCGCAGACCCCGGCTCTCCCCAGGAGCGCCCCACGCTCCGTCTCTCTTCCTTCTGCACCATCCCCTCTGGGGGCTGGGACTCGGGCCCTGGAGCACCCCTAGGGCAGGGCCTAGGCAGCTGGAAGCCTGAGGGGCGGTGCTCCATCCCTCTGCGTGTATGCTCTATTTAATCTCTTAAAGGACACCGCCTCCTGATGCCATGCACTGTCTCCATGTCTCGTTTTTAAACAACTCTTGGGCCTCCATCGACACTCGGTTTCAGGTACCTCTGGGGCACCCAGCCAGAGGAGGATAGATCAGGATGTCGCTGCCCAGTAATGGACAGACCTTCATTCGTGGCCGCTCTGGGAAGCTCCCTGGCTGGGGACTAGGTAGGAGAGGCAGAGCAGTTCTAGACTACGTGGGTCCCTGCCCTCAGGGAGGTTATAGTTTAGGGGGGGTCGGGAATAGATGACTCGAATTCACAACATTACAGGATAAAGGGGTAAAGGGTGAGATGGGAGGGAAACCAACACAAGAAAAGGCAGACAGCTAGAGTGGGATGAGCCCTGAGATTTTAGGCAGAGAGACTTGAGTTCAAATCCTACCTTGGACACTGACTGCATGACCCTGAGCAAGTCACTTGGTCAGTAATGACTGAAGGTATTGGGTTTCATGAGTCCCTTCTAACTCTGAATCTCTAATCCTAACATCACTTCTTCCCCCACTGCCCTTCCTGTTGGAGGAAGGTCCTACTGCCACAATGTGGGTTCCTTGGCCCCATGCTGGCAGTTGGCAACCTTGTTCTAGTCCCAGAGGAGCCCCTTAAGGACTTTGTGACCTTGGGCAGGTCCCTCCCTCTATGCCTGTTCTTCCTCATCCAGAAAGGGAATTTGGTGGTTGAACTGGGTAAGCTCCATGCCCTCCCATGTCTGGTGTGCCCTGATCCTGCAGATGGGGGACTTGAGGCTTTCTGTGAGGAGCTGGCCCCATGGGAGCCTCGGAAGTCTCCCCCCACCCCACCCTGGCTTGCCAGAAATAATTGCTTGGCCCTTTATTTTCTTCCCTTCAGAGCTGGGGCCATTTTTCTGCAAAGCTGTAATCTGTAACTGTTATGAAAATATTAGAGCAAGCCCGTGCCATCCCCAAAGAGTGTTCAAACATTGAACGAGGAGCCTTCCCCCAGGGGGCCACTGCCACACCATCTGGGCTGAGTTGTTCAGGTGCAGGAATGACCCAGCCAGGCCCCCACAGCCAGAGCCTCCTGCTCCAGGGGCTGTGCCCTCTCTTCAGCAGTTCCAGGCCACGGGAGGAGGCCTGTGCCCAGGCCTGAGCAAGTTCTCCAAGTCAGGGTGAAAACAGTTTTATTTGGGGAAATTTGCCATGTGGGTGTCCATACTGTGTGTCTGCTTGCAGAAACAGACAGCTTGGGAGCTGAGTCTGGAAGTGTTCACGGGCAATCAGATAGGCTTAAAACCCAGCCCACAAATACACATATACCACAACATACATCCCCAGAGGCCTCAGTGAAATGTGTCTCTGCCCTCTGTGCACTGTCCTTGGACAGGGCATGCTTCCTTTATTCAATTTCATCTTCACCATTTAGATTCAGAAGCCTACAATAGTATCCTTTAGCTTAGAACCTTGACTGGGTGTCAACTGGCTGAAGGGCATGGTTGGAGAATCTGGAGACCAGAGTAAGACCCCGTTTGTTTTCCATGCTACCCTGAACAACCAGCTTCTCCATAATGAGGAGGTTGGACAAAATGCTGAGATCTTCTCCCACTTTCATATGTAATGTTCTAACAATTTATGTGCTAAGGTACCTTCTCTATCCCATGTTCCATGTTCTAATGTCTTTTTATACTTTAATATTCTAGATTCTAAGACATGGTCCTAATATTTTATGTTCTATGTTGTATGGCCCCTCTACCTTTAACTTTTCCTATTCTAAGATCCCTTTGGAATTCTTTGTTCTAAGGCCCCTCCCAGCTCTGACATTCCCTGTTCTAAGGCCCCTCTCAACACTGATATTTTCTATTCTAATCTCCCTCCCAGCTCTGCCATCCCCTGTTCTAATCTCCCTCCCAGCCCTGACATCCCCTGTTCTCAGGACCCTCCCAGCACTCATGTTCCATGACCATGACTTGTTAGGCTGACAAGCAAATTCTACTTGGTCTGGAGGAGGGTTGTAGGAAGAAATAAAGGTCCCTGTTTGGTGTGAGCTTTGTGTTCATGTTGTGCCAAAATTCAGGACCTAGAATCTCCCAGGAATCCTCTTCTTTGGCCCAGCTCTCCTAGAATAGGACAGTGGATTCCTTTCTTGGGCCTGGCATTGGCCCATTATGCTGAACTAGTGACCCAACAGTTTTCAGGCTTCATTAATTACAAAGGGATCACTGAGAATGGGGCTTCACCTTCTGAGCTAAGGCTCAGAACAAGGTCATGGGCAGCAGGTGCCCCCACTCCTGGACGCAGGCTCTAAGTGGAAAGAAGCCAGAAATGTTTACATTGAACCTCTCAGTGCTTCAGATATTAAAACTATTAGACCAGGGAAGGGGGTAGGGGTGGGGATGGAGGGATCAAGAGGCAGTTTTATTAGCCTCTCCTACATTTGTATGTCAGTCATCAAATACTCTCTTTACAAAACCATTTTTCCTAAGGTATGTTCAAAATATTGTGTATTTTTATGTGGAAAACGTTATGAACACAGCTGCTCCTTTAAAAGAAAATTCATTAAAAGGACTTGAGGTATGAACGATTAGAGGGCGCTCTTTAATCATTCTGGCAGAACTGGATTGTTCCTGTAATTTTTTTGTCAAGCATGTTAGACAAATAAAATCTTTCAAAGAGCAAATGGCCCCCATAGTGTATCCGCCATCCCCTCACTGTCTCTATGACTCTGAAGCCAAGGGAAAATAAGCCCTTCCTCCCTCCTTTCCTTCTTTTCCTCCCTCCCTTCTTTCCTTCCTTCATTCCTTCCTCCCTTCCCTCTCTCCTTCCTTCTTTCCCTACCTTCTCTCTCTCTCTCTCTCTCTCTCTCTCTCTCTCTCTCTCTCTCTCTCTCTCTCTCTCTCTCTCTCTCTCCTCTTTCTTTTCATCTTTCAAAGAATCATGGGACCTCAGAGCTAAAAGGGACTTTAGTGGACTTCTAATCCACTGTGAGTTTCCTGAAAGCAGGAACTGGTTGTGGGTTTTTGCCTTTCTTTCTATCTCCAGAGCTTAACATAATACTTAGAACACGGTAGATGCTTAATAAGTTCCTGTTGACTTAATTGGCCTCCTACCTGAACAGGAATCCCCTCTACCCAGGGTTCATGTAGCCACCACTTGAACCTTTGCCCTCTTGGGCAACCTGCTCCCTGCAGAAGCATCAAGTAGATGGCCAGTCCCTTCTTTAAACATTTGAAGAGAGCTTTCATTGCCCTCCTGATTTTTCTCTGTCCTAAACGTCCCTAGTTCCTTTAACCACGATCCGTGCCTCCTCTCCTTCCTCCCTCCCTCCCTCCTTCTCTTCCTTCCTTCATTTCCTCCTTCCTCTCTTCTCTCCTTCCTTCCTTTCTGTTTTCCTACCTCGCCCACCCCCAAGCTCCTGGAGCCATCCATCCAGGCTAACCTCTCCCTGACAAGTTGTCATAAAGTCATTGTTGGAAAAGTCCCAGTGATAGCTTCTGGAGGCAGCCAGTCCAGCGTGCTAGTGGACAATGCCAATTACCAGGCAGTCTTCCCACAGAGGCTGTCAAGCAGCAACCTCTCTGGCTTCCCCACATTCCCTCATCTCTTTGAGACTGAGCAGAATAAGGCTGATCTCTCTCCCATACCATGACCCTTCAACTGTTCGAAGACAGCAGGCTCTGTACACCCAGAGGTCCACTTCTTTTTGCTAGATTAAACATCCCCCAATTCCTTCCTTCCTCCCTCCCTTCCTTCCTTCCTTCCTTCCTTCCCTCCCTCCCTCCCTCCTTCCTTCCTTCCTTCCTTCCTTCCTTCCTTCCTTCCTTCCTTCCTTCCTTCTTTCCTTCCTTCCTTCCTTCTTTGCTTCCTTCCATTTATTCTTCCCCTCTCTTGCTGTCCCCTCCCCTCCCCTCTCCTTTCATTCCCATCTCTTTCACTCTCTCTCCCCCCTTTTTCTGATTCTCTCTCTTTCTCCCCCCCACTTTCCTTTTTTTTCTCTCTGTCTCTCTCTATCTCTCTGTCTCTGTCTCCCCTCCACTTTCTCTGCCTCCTTCTCTCTGTCTCCCCTCCCCCTTTCTCTGCCTTTCTCACACACTGAGTCTCTCTCTCTCTCTGTCTCTTTATTTTGAAAAAAAAAATCAAGGAGCAGACAGTCCCCATAGATAGTGTATCTATCTACCCGCCCCAAATTGCTTCTGTGACATTCAGCTTGGCTCTGAAATCCATGTAAAATTATACTCCCCAGCTGTGCTCCCTTCCTTCCTTTTCTCTCTCCTCTCTTTCTTCCTCCTTTCTTTAGCTTTCTGTGTCAGCCTTTTTTCTTTTCTCTTTCCTTCCCTCTCTGTCCCCACTTCTCTCTCTCTTTTTCTCTTGGCTTCTTCCCTTGCTTTCTTGTCTTTCTTTTCTTGCTAAAGCAAGAAGCACACATCCATTCCTCTGCAATACCGTCAGCCTGCACCAGCTGCCAGGGAAGATTGCAGAAGGTGGCTGAGCGAAGGCTGGCTTGTCGTCGGGTTTCCCAGCCAAGTTCTGCCATTCCCAAAGATGTAAAATAAAATGTGAACATCTCTGAAATCCCAGAAAGCCAGAGCTGGCCCCATTGTCACACCTACCCTCTGGGACAAGCCCTGGGAGGGCAGGGGCACTTGACAGGAGGGATTGTGAGGCTGTGAAGAAGGGAATGGCTAGTGTCCCTTCTGGTGAATGACAGAGACCCTCTCCAGATCTCCAGAGAGCTGGGGTCAGGGAAGATGCTCCATGGGGGGCAGTCCAGATCTGATGTAGGGTGGTCATGAAGAGAAAGACATTGGAAGGCCCATCAGGGTAGAGCTGGGCAGGGCAAGGTAGTGCCCCAGCTTGGAACACTAGAAAGAAGCCTCTAGGGGTGGGTGGATGGAGAGCTCAATGGTTAGCTGCAGGTGGAAGTCTGTGCAGCACTGATCTTGGAAGGTAGCTGGTGGACATCAATCAGGCAAGTCTGAAAGGGGAGCAAAGCCTCAGCCAAGGAGAGAGATCTAGACTCCCCAGAGAGAGCTCTGAAGACAGGACAGGCCCCAGCCCTGGAGACTGGGAGGTCCAGGGCAAAGAACCAACGATGAAGCTCAGGCGCACTAGGAGAAAAGAGGGAATTCAACAAGCTGATCTCCATAATTACTAAGCACCTACTAAATTCTGGGCCCTAAGCTAAGTAGTGGGGACCCAAGGATGGAAGCAAGTAACCCCTCAGGAAGATTACATTCTACTGGGGCACAATAAGCACCAAGATTGGCATAAGGTGATCTTAGGAGAACTGGGATCATAGAGAAGACTTATTGAAGGTAGTAGCCCTTGGGATGAGGCTTGGAAAAATTCAAGGATTCTGAAAGGGATAGAGGGAGGGAGGGCATTTCAGGAATGGGACACAGCCTGTGCAAAGTCACTGAGGTAAGAGATGGAATGGTAAAGTCAGGAATACTTAACAGATCAGTTTGGCAGAACATAGAATGCATTAAGGGGCACAATGCACAACAAAGGGCAAAGAGTAGATGGCAGAAATGGTGAAAGGCCTCTAATGACAGGCAAGGATCAATAAGGGCTCAGTTATTGGGCCTGGGGCCCAAGAAGGGACTCAGTCAGAGGGGCCAGTCTAAGAGCTGGTTGTGAGAATCAGGAAGACAGAGGGGAACCAGAGTCCTGTGACAGAGTCAAGTGACTTGGTATGGAGCCCCAGGAGCTATGTCACCCACCCACCCCAAGGCCTAGGGCAGAAGGCAAATGGACCCAGGTGTGCAAAGCTGCTGTTCTAGAGCTCCTTGTGGAGGACTCAAGGCTTATACAAAGAATTTACAATCAGTAAGGCTGAAGACTGGTCAGAGCTGGGAGGGGCCTTAGAACAGGGAAGGTCAAAGGTGGGAGATGGGGGGGCATGAAGATTGTGTGTGAAGAACCCCAAGAAAGTCACTATGGCTGGACTGGAGAGTACATGAAGGGGAGAAATGTGGCATACGGCTGGAGAGTAGTATGGGTCCAGGTCATGAAGAGCTCTGAATGCCAGATTTGACCCTGCAGGTCCTGCAGGGAGCCCCGGGAGGTAGGAAGCCTCCACTTCGGAGATCTCTCATTGCTCGAGTGGGTTTCCCCCCCCCCCTCCCCCGCCCCTGCCCCCGTACTGATCTGAAATCTGCCTCTGTGACTTTTTCCTGAAAAGTCTTATTGGAGATGATAACACACACCTATCTACACCGAATGTTACAGAAAAGACAGTCTCTCTTCCTGTCCCCCACTGCCAGTCACTAGTTTCCTAGTTCCCTTCGTTCTGAGCATAGTGGGGCTCCAGGCAGATGACCCAAGCCTCGCGCCAGCCGAGGAAGCGAGGCCAGAGTCCACCGGTGTCCTGAGCCCCCGGAGCCGTTCACCCTGCCCACACCAGATTTAGATGATCTGGGGTCCCTGGGGCCTCCATGTTGCTCTGGCAGCCAGGAGTGAGCCGGCTTTTTCAGGAGACAGTGCTTTCAAATAAGGGAAATGTTAAAATATGTTTGCCGCGGATGGCAAAGTGATTTGTTCTCGGGGGGCAGCCAGGAAAAGAGTTCTAGATGACGAAGCCGTCTCTGCAGTCGGGTGTTTTTCCTGCTGGCTCACATCATGCCATCGGAGCTAAGAAAAATGTTCTTCCCTTAACCACCATGTCTTTTCACACTCTGACAGGCAATTAAGATGCAAATTAAAAATGGTAATTAGAAAAGTTTCGCATTTACTCCAATGCAGAAGATTAAAAAGATGGGAATTCAAAATAGGATCCAGGAAAGGCTGTTTGAGTCCTAAGGCAAAGAAAAAAATTTCCCCACTACCCCCACCCAACACACACACACACACACACACACGCACACCATACTTCAGTCGAAGTAAATCATGGCTTCCTTTTCAGAGAAAGTCTCTTTGGAGAAATTGGTTTCTCAGGGCAGTTTAGGGAACAGGAAATCAAGGAAAGTCCTGAGAGAAGAGGGAAGATTCTCAGATGATGTTGCCAAGGATTAAACAGTTCCTGACCTCATGACCCAGAGTGGTCACTTGTCTTTTCATCTATAATGTGCCGAAGACCTCAGGCAGCTCCCAGCACAGGCAATACAAATTTACTAAGCACTTACTACCTCAAGGACTTGGTGCTACAAGAGAAAAGTGAAGCATCGTCTGCCCTCAAGAATCCTCCACCCAAATGGTGGAGAGGACATGTACATGCACACAAGAGTAAATGTAGGATATACAGGAAGGAGGTAGTTTGGGGATGGAATGCCCAATGCATGAGCTTCTTCCAAAGAACGCCCACAACACAATGGAACAGAAACACGGGCACCCAGAGAAGGTGCCCAGAAGGTGCCCAGCTTTCCCAGGGCTGTGCTGCAATGCCACAAAATGTCCTTTGCTCTCCTCTTGTCAGCATTCAGCCCTACAGACCAAACTAGAAATAGCAGCCCAGACGCCTGGGCTCTCATTGCTTTTAGTAGTTGGCTATAGGACCTCTCAGAAGGGAGAGAGACTGGTCCCCTTGCCAGGATCATTGGCAACAGCTGATGCCCTTCTGTCCCTCAGATTGATACTGTCCTGCCTTCCTGACTGGTAACATAAGGCACAATTCGGGGGCTGAATGCATTTGATAGAAAAGCCAGATGGCTCCTAGTGTGGGGCGTGGAAATCCTGTCAGAACTTAGCAGCCCCTCTAGTCAGACATCCTTCCCTCCTCCCCCAGGAAAAATGAATTTGAAAAACAATAAATGAATTCTTCTGGGTCTCAGGAAAATGGAGCAATATAGCAAGTGTGGATCCAGCCATCCTAGTCCCTCTCCAAGCGCACCCCCAGGACCATCTCAGCCCCATCCCTCATCACCTTCTCATTCAATCAGGATGTGCTGGCAGCGTCTCTTAGAGACACTGCTTTCCACAGTCACCATCACTTCATGCCTGGATGGCTATTGGAGTCTCCTCCCTGCCTCCCACTGTTGCCCTGAGATACATTTACTTGCCTAATCTTGTAGTTTTCCAGCACTGATCAAGTCTCTTCCTTGCCCAGAAAACTCAATGCTCCCTATTGTCTATAAAAGCAATCCTGACCTCCTCATCATAGCCTTCAAGGCTCTCCACATTTTCCAGCCTTATTCCTTACTCCCTCATACCATTGTGATTTATGCAGACAACTCCCATGGATGAAATACTGGGGCACTTTCCTGCCACCTAATGAATCTTCCTCCTCATGGCCCAGCTTAGGTGCCACCTCTTCCATGAAGCCTTCCCAGGTTCCCCCAGAGGAAAGTGATCTCCCCTCACCCCCAATCTTCCCCAGCCGCTTGGTCTGCATCTCTGTTTCGGCCCCATCAAACTCTATCCTCTGCTTTAACTTGTCAGTATCCGGGTCCTAGAAATAGTAACAGCAGCAATGGTAGCAGATTTTCCCAGGGTCACACAGCTAGTATCTGAGGCAGGTCTTCATGACTCCAGGCCTGGTGCTCTGTGCCATCCAGTTAATGTTTATGTAGGTTTTGTGCCTACTATGTGTCAAGAACCATGCTAAGTGCTTTATGGGCCATTGGTGAGTATCCCCTAATGCTTTGACAAATGTCAGCCCACTGTGGGCCTTCCCTGGCCCAGCCCTGCCTGGACCCACAGGGTTGGGGATAATTCATTCGACAAGAAGATAGCTTTCCAAACGAGATGCCCAGGTCACATGCACCTCAGAAATAAGGCCATCAGCTGGCCTGAGACTGCTCTTGAGAAGGAAAACTTTAGGGTTTGTTTTTGCCAAAATCGTGACTGAGTCTTGGATGTGTCTGTCCACTTCGACCCACATTGCCCAAGGCAATCATTCTAGTCCAGAAGAAGTTAGCCAGGGTCAAGAGGGAACTGAGCTCCTGTAAGAATCGGTTAAAGGAGCTGGAGATGTTTGCCCAGAGAATACTGTGGGGGCTAGAAGATAAGGAGACACCAGCCTCAGGAAAGGCTTCTTGGAGCAGAAAATAGGACATTCTAAGGAGGGAGGGCACGCCAGGCATGTGGCACAGCCAGTGCAAAGGCCTGGAGATGGAAGATGGAAAATCATGTGTGGGGAATAGCCAAAAAAGGTCCACTTTGACAGGAATGAGATGAGGGATTCTATTACATGAAGATGGGCTGAAGCAGCACAAGGAAGGTGCTTACAAAACAGAATCATGGCACAATAGAAAGGATGCTGGGTTTGGAGTCAGAAGGTCTGTGTTCAAATCCTGTCTGTTCCATTTACTGCCTCTATGACTCAATTTCTTCATCTGTAAAATGGGGGGAGGAGAATAACCAGAGTCTACCAGGACGGAATGAATTCCTTAGGTTTCAGCTTCCTTCCTCTGAGGTCCTCCCCAGCCATAGATCTCAGGTACACAGTGGACGGATTGTGGACCTGGATTCAGAAAGACCGGAGTTCAAATCCAGCCTCAGACACTAACTGGCCGTATGACCTTGTGCAAGACACCTTCTGTCTGCCCCCTGCCTCCCAGAGTTGTCCTGAGAATCAAAGGCTCCTCCGTGTTGTTCTTAGACCCGTCTGGGCACTGACAAAGCAGGTCCCAGCCTCCAAGGCTCTAAAAACACCCCATGTCCTATCTGGTTTACAGCCGCTCCAGGCACAGCCCAGAGGGGGGCTCCGCGGGCTTCACTGCGCGGCTCTCGGGTGCCATCTCACACTCCGTGGGTGGAAGCGAGCTTGTCTTCCCCAGTAGGCATCTCATCTCCACCTCAGTAGGCAGCAGGGAGAGCAAAGCTTTGCAAATGTCCAATTCTGCCTTGTGATATCCTGTCATCAGCCAGCCGGAGCCTTGGGGGACTCAGCCAGCCAGTGGCAGGTAAATCACTCCTCCCTCCGTGCCAGCCCGGGCAAAGATCTGGCCACGAGGTGTTCCTGGCACCGCAGGGTGCCCGCTAAGGGATGGAAATGGCTAGCACCTTCCCTCCTATATCGGCTAATGGTGGGACCGGAGGAAAGGAGGTCAGTGAGCTCATGTTCCTGCAGCTCTTCACTGTTTATAGCAAACTGCCCTATAAGGTAAGCTGGGCAGCACTAGGAGGGGATCAGACTGAGGGGAAATGACTTGACTAAGGTCACACAGCTGAAGACAACGTTGGAGTTGGGACCTGAAGCCAAGTTTTCTGACCCTAAGACCAACGTACTTTCCATGGTTCCTAATGAGGGATTGACGCCCAAATGATGACGTCCCATCAGTCAGTTCATTAAGCACTATGTGCCAGGCACTGGGCTAGGTACTAAGGATGTAAATGCAAGAAAAAACCCACTGGCCCTCAAGGAACTTCAATTATATCTGGGGGAAATGTTAATCATGAATATGATACACAGTATGTTCAAAATATTTTAAAGCAATGGGAGGGTAGACGGATGGCTGGGGAGATGGAGAAAGGCTTCCTGGAGAAGGTGGCTCTGAGTCCCAAAGGACAGTAGGCATTCCAAGAGGCACAGGCAAAGGGAGCACTGTACCAGGAGTGGGGCACAGCCAAAGCAAAGGCTGGGAGGTGGGCTACCAGGTTTGAGGAATAAGAAGAGCTGGCTAGCCCCTGGGATTCAGGTAGAGGAGACTGGATTGTGAAGGGAACTAGCATCATTATGGTTGTGCTTTATATTTTTTCATCTTTTTTTTGTCTTTATTAATTTGCTTGTTTACTTTTAGTTTACAAGATTCAATTGCACAATTCCTTGAGTTTCAAATTTTCTTTTCCTCCCTCCCCCCCCCCCCCCGCCCATGATAGTATACAATCAGGTACAGAATCTGCAGACACTTTCACATTAGACATTAGTCAGGTTACAAAGGCGGATTGTACTAGATGGAATGAAAAATGTTAAAGAGGAAACAAAACCAAACAAGAAAAAGAAAAAGATCAATTAGTTTGCTTCCATCAGGATTCAAGCTCAGTTTTTTCTAGTTCTTTCTCTGGATGTAGACATCTCTCTCCTTCATGAGTCTTTTGGGATTGACTTTTATCACTGCATTGCTGAGTAGAGTCCAGTCTGTCATAGTTGGTCATCACACATATGTTGTGTCCGTGATTGTATACAAATTTCTCCTGGCTCTACTCTTCTCACTCAGCATCAGTTTGTATAAGCCTCTCCAGGTAAATATGAAAACTGTCTCCTCATTTCTTATAGCACAATAGTATTACATTACATGCATATACCACAACTTGTTTAGCCATTTCCCAATTGATGGGCACCCCCTTAATTTCCAATTCTTTGCAACCACGAAAAGAGCTGCTATAAATATTTTTGTACATATGGGTCTTCCTCCCTCTTCTATGATCTCTTTGGGATATAACCCTAGAAGTGGTATTGCTGGGTCAAAGGGTATGAAATTATTTATAGCCCTTTGGGCATAATTCCAGATTGCTCTCCAGAATGGTTGGATAAGTTCACAACTCCACCAGCAATGCATTAATGTTCCAATTTGCCCACATCCTCTCCAGCATTTGTCATTTTCCTGTTTTGTCATCTTAGCCAATCTGACTGGTGAGATGTGGTACCTCAGGGTTGTTTTGATTTGCATTTCTTTAATCACGAGTGATTTACAGCATTTCTTCATATGCTTATAGATATCTTTAATTTCTCTGAAAACTGCCTGTTCATAGCCTTTGACCATTTCTCAATTGGGGAATGACTTGTGTTCTTATAGATTTGACTCAATTCTCTGTATATTTTAGAAATGAGTCCTTTATCAGAGACATAGGCTGTAAAAATTCTTTCCCAATTTCCCACCTCCCTCTTGATCTTGGTTACATTGGCTTGCTTTGTACAGAAGCTTTTCAATTTAACATAATCAAAATTATCCACTTTGCATTTTATAAAGCTCTCTAATTCTTGTTTGGTCATAAAGTCTTTCCCTCTCCAAAAATCTGTCAGGTAAACTATTCCTTGCTTTCCGAGATTGCTTACAGTATCATCCTTTATGCCTACATCATGCACCCATTTAGACTTGATTTTGGTATATGGTATTAGATAATGGTCTATGCCCAGTTTCTGCCATACTATATTCCAGTTTTCCCAGCAGTTTTTGTCAAATAGTGCATTCTTATCCCAAAAACTGGGGTCCTTGGGTTTATCAAACAATAGATTACTATAGTCATTGATTGCTAAGTCTCGAGTGCCCAATCTATTCCATTGATCCACTACTCTATTCCTCAGCCAATACCAAATAGTTTTGATGACTGCTGCTGTATAATACAGATTAAAATCTGGTATAGCTAGTCCACCTTCCTAGCATTTCTTTTCATTAATTCCCTTGATATTCTGGACTGTTTGTTCTTCAAAATAAATTTTGTTACTATTTTTCCTAGCTCTATAAAGTAGTTTTTTGGTAAATGGATTGGCATGGCACTAAATATATAATTTAATTTGGGTAAAATTGTCATTTTTATTATATTAGCTCTACCCAGCCATGAGCAATCGATATTTTTCCAATTAGTTAGATCTGACTTTATTTGTGTGAGAAGTGTTTTGTAGTTGCGATCATATAGGTCCTGGGTTTGTTTTGGCAGGTAGATTCCCAAATATTTTATAATGTCTACAGTAACTTTAAATGGGATTTCTCTTTCTATCTCTTGCTGTTGAATTTCATTAGTGATATACAGGAATGCTGAGGATTTATGTGGGTTTATTTTATATCCTGTAACTTTGCCAAATTTATTTATTGTCTCAAGTAGTTTTTTACTTGATTCTCTAGGAAGTATATCATCATATCATTTGCAAAGAGTGATAGCTTGGTCTCTTCTTTGCCTAATTTGATTCATTTGATTTCTTTTTCTTCTCTAATTGCTACTGCTAACATTTCTAGTACCAGATTGAATAAGAGGGGTGATAGTGGATATCCTTGTTTCACTCCTGATCTTATTGGAAATGCTTCTAGCTTATCCCTCTTGCATATAATACTTGCTGATGGTTTTAAATAGATGCTACCTATTATTTTAAGGAAGGCTCCATTTATTCATATACTTTCTAGTGTTTTTAATAGGAATGGATGTTGTATTTTGTCAAAAGCCTTTTCTGCATCTATTGAGATAATCATGTGGTTTCTGCTGGTTTTATTGTTGATATGATCAATTATACTGATGGTTTTCCTAATATTGAACCATCCTTGCATTCCTGGAATAAATCCTACCTGATCAAAGTGTATATGGTTGTGCTTTAGACAACACTTTGGCGACTGAGTGGACAATGAATGAGAGGAATTTGAAGCAGGGAGACCAGAAGGTTTTTGCAATATTCTAGGCAAGGGGCACTGAGGTCCCGGCTATATGTGGTGGTGGTTATACATGTAGAGAAAAGATTGGACCCAAGAGATGTTGAGGTAGAAATGATATCTGACAGCCTGTCAACGTTGGGATAAAGGAAAGTGAGAAGTGGAGGGTCGTGACCTGGTGCCTGACTGGGGAGCTTGAAAGGACGGTGGTGCCCTTGGCAGACACAGGAACATGTGGAGGAAGGTGATTCCAGCTCTGAAGGAGCCGAGCTGAGATGTGGGCTTGGATTCTGACTCTGCCAGCTCTATGGGAACAGTTGGCGGGCTCCTGGTTTTCAGACCCCCTCAGATCTGGGACAGGCAAAGATCTCTCCTCGACAAGCATAGAAGGGGCTCATTCCACCTCCCCACCGGCACTTGGAGGAGACCAGGAGAGGCCTACTAGCATGGAAGATGGGCCATTGGACTGAAGAGTCAGGAAGGTCTGGGCTCATCCCACCTCAGGGACTTCCTAGCAGTGTGACCCAGAGCAAGCTGCAAAGCTCTCTGTGCCTCAATTTTCTTGACTATAGAATGGGTGTCTTTCCCAGCTGTCCATCTGTGCGACTATGAATCTCACAGGATGAAGGGTTGTAGGCAGGCAGCCACTGGCCTTGGGGGAGGCTGAGGCCCCATGGCCATGATCTCAGGGGTCCAGGGATCCAGTGGCTACAGCTGAATGTTGGGGGGCGGGGGAGAACTAGAAAGGATTTTGCAGAAGAGAAGGAAGGGAGTTTCTTTTCAATGAGCTCTTGAAAAGAACAAGCAGGCATCTTTTATTAGTTTATTAGTTTATTAGCATCCGAGCCTTTCTGTTGAGGAGCCCACCATCTCCTCCACCAGCTAACACTTGCAGTGAGCTCCCATTGTCACCTACTGAAGAAATGCTCGTAAGAAGTCATTATAGGATATTTTTGAAGACAAAGTTTTATCGTAATATTCCAAAATATGAAAGAACTCCTCTTCGGAAAGATTGATTCCATATTGCCGAAGAACCTGGAGAACAGAGGAGCCTGGATTAGGGGAGTAGGGAAGGCAGGGGCAGGCCCAGGGCTGCTGGGGTGGGAGCTCAGTGTAAGGAAGGACTATCCTACAATGGAGCAGGCTAACAAAGCATGGACAGTGCTCCCCATCATGGACACCTGCATTACTGAGGTAACCTCTGAGGGCCTGTCATGGTCTAGGACTCTCATTCTTTGATGTGGCTGCAAGGGGTCAGCCAACCATAGAACCAAAGAATGTCAGAGCTCGGAGGAGGCTGAGAACAGGGGGTGTCAGGGCTGGGAGGGGCCTGAGAACAGGGGGTGTCAGAAGGGGGAGGGGCCTTAGAACAAGGGATGTCAGGGCTGGGAGGGGCCTGAGGACAGGGGGTGTCAGAAGGGGGAAGGGCTTTAGAACAGGGGATGTCAGGGCTGGGAGGGAGCTTAGGACAGGGGTGTCAGAAGGGGGAGGGGCCTGAGAACAGGGGGTGTCAGGGCTGGGAGGGTCCTCAGGACAGGGGATGTCAGAGCTGGGGGGGCCTGAGAACAGGGGGTGTCAGGACTGGGAGGGGCCTGAGAACAGGGGATGTCAGGGCTGGGGGGGCCTGAGAACAGGGGGTGTCAGGGCTGGGGGGGCCTGAGAATAGGGGGTGTCAGGGCTGGGAGGGGCCTGAGAACAGGGGGTGTCAGGGCTGGGGGGGCCTGAGAACAGGGGATGTCAGAAGGGGGAGGGGCCTGAGGACAGGGGGTGTCAGAAGGGGGAGGGGCCTGAGGACAGGGGAGGGCGGGGCTGGGAGGGGCCTTAACTCTCCAGCAGTGTAACATTCTCATTTTACAAAGGAGGAAATTGAGGCTCTGAAATGGGAAATGACCTGCCCAAGGCCACACATCAAGGCAACAGCAGAATCAGAAGAGGAAACTGAGGCCCAGGGAGAAATGGCTTCTGTAGAAACCTAGGGACCATGGATCTCAAGGTGGAAGGGGCCTCGTAGTCCCTCTAGTGCCAACCCAGTGGAGTCACTCAGGCACAGAGAGTGGAAAATGACTAGCTCAAGGTCACTCAGACAAGAAGAGGCAGCCAGGCCCTGGGACCCCCAAGCCTCTGCCCTTGCTTCTGTGGGCCAAGCTGCTGGCATCTTCCCCACTTTTTCTCCTGATTTAATCTTCCCTTTCTAGAGCCATGGAGAGAGGCAGAGCATGGTGGATGCTGTCACTGTGTCCCTTGGGTCTGCCTCAGTCCTGGGGTTTTGTCACCAAGCCAAGGCATCAGATAGGGAAGAAGCACAGGGGAGAGGACCAGGGGGTGACAAGCCACAACACAGAGCGTTAAAAGTCCCTTCAAGCGGGACACCCAGGTCAGGGGGCGCAGGACCTGTCTGCCCTAGGTTTGAGTGATTCCTTTTTTCTGGGCGAGTCTTCATGGTGCCCCAAGACATGAAATGGCGCTGAGGAGGTCCTCAGGGCTTGGGGCACACATCCATGAAGAATGCCTAGGGGCACATGGATAGGAATTGCCAAGGCTGGGCAAGCAAGGCGGAGCTTCGATCTGCCTGGGTGGAGATGGCCGCCAGGGCCCCACTCACCTTCCGGAAGTCAGCTATGCTTAAGAGGCCAGTCCCACATTCATCATAGCTTTTGAAAGTGCGCCGCATGGGTCTCCAACAATGCAGGATTTTGGGCTGGATTCTCAGCAAAGCTGCGTAAAAGGAAGCGCTCTGAGTGCCCGAACCTTTCTGGTTAAGGGAGACAAAAGGAAACCGAGAGCCTCAATAACAATAATTCACTTAGGAGCAGAGTCCCCCAGAGAGGCAGCCTCCAAGCTTTGCCCACAGCTTCTGACCCTGTAATCCCCGTCATTCAAGACTGCTGCCCACCCTTTTTCTTCCTCCACATCCCTTCTCTTGAACCCAACTCTCCTACTCCCCAGTACTTCTCAGTCAATTCAATTCAACAAACACTTACTTCGAGCCTACTATGTGCCGGTACTGTGAGACTTGAGACAAAGTGATGCTGGACCAGCCCTGCTTGCCCTAAAGAAGCTTACATCCCATCTAGGGAAACAACATATAAACATTCAATCACTCAACAAGCATGTACCTACTGTGTACCAGGTATTGAGGTAAGTGCTAGGCAGACACAGATGGAAGTGGGGCTCTCTCTGCCCTCGATGGGCTTATGTTCTCTATGTCAAGGGAAACAACACAAACACAGCCTGTAAGTCACCAAGAAGTCGCTGAGCATTTATCAAGTGCCTCCTAAGTCCTGGCTAAGCAGTGGAAATACAAAGGAAGGAAAAGAAACCCAGGCCCTGCTCTCAGGGGCCCACACCACTGTAGCTGTTTGTCCTACATTCCTGAAGAGGACAGTGACATCCGGGAGGTGACGCCTTGACATGCCAGCAAATTGGATTTGAGTGACAGAGGGCCGTGCAAATGCACAGCTCCAGTCATCCTGATCCATGTGTGGCCACTGGGCCCCAGTGGCTCACAAAATCTGAAGAGAACCAATGCTCAGTAATTTGGGCTTGGGCTTGAGCTAGAAGGCTCCTGAGCCTGTGCTGAGCCTTACAGGGAGGAGGCAGTGCTGAATCGGGAGCGCAATCCAACTGGTCGACAAAGGGCAGTGAGAAGGAGGCAGGGTATCTGGGCTTCTCTCTTCTAATATTCTCACTCCACTGTTAGCAAGCTTCCACTTCAGCCCCGAGGTTGGCCATTGTCCTAGTGCTGCCCTCTGTTGTACTGGAGACATTGTGTTTGCGGGTTCCTTGGTTCTGTTTCCTTCACTTCACGAGTCTTCCTGAGCTACTCTGAACCCATCATTGTCATTAATCACCACCAATTACACTATTTTAGTCATGTCACAGTTCATTTGGCTTCCCCAACCAGTAAACATCCATACCATTTCCATGTCTCTGCTATCACAAAAAGTGCTGCTATGAATGTTTTGGTACATATGGAATCCACCTTTTTTTCCCTGTTAACTTCTTTGGGATGTATGCCCAGTGATGGAATCTCTGCATCACAAAATATAGACATTTTAGTCACTTTCTTCACATGATTCCAAATGACTTTCTGGACTGACAGGTCGATTCACAGCTCCATCAATAATGCATAAGCATGCCTGTCTTCCCACAAGCCCTCCAAAGTTGAGCAGTCTCATTTTTTGTCATCTTTGCCAATCTTTTTGGAGTGAGATGATACCTCAGGGTTGTTTTGGACTATATATCTCTCATTAATGACCTGGGACGTTATTTCGTATGGCTGTCAATAGTTTGTAATTCTTTGGAGAAGTATTTGTCCATATCCTTTGAGCATTTCTCCATTTGGGGAATGGCATTTGGTGTTCAGGAAGCTCCCTCCTTCATGGAGTCCCTGGCTGAGTTTCCTCACAGGACACCTGCTAAGTGCCTCCTGGGAAGGGGACTGGTTCTAAAGGACATAGCAAAGAAAGCTCACATTCCTATCGGCCTTCACAGTTCCAACGCACTCCATAAATATCCATCAGCCTGGAAGTTGTGGGTCATTTACATCATGTGCCCAGGTAGCTCTGAGGGGCAGAGGGGAAATCTCCCTTGAATAATTTCTTTGGTTCATGGCCCCACCCAGGGGAATTTTGAGAACGTCAGTTCCTGGAACAAGCAGTCATTTTGCTTTCTCTGAAAAGGAGCATCAGCTCCCACCCCACCTGAGCACTAGGGCTAACAAGACATCAGATATAGGACGGGACTGATTGGGCACCCTTGTTTCCGACTCCTTTGCCTCAGGAAAACTCAGGCTTACCCGCCCCCTTCTAGCAGGTCCCACCTTCCCTTTGAGTGAATTCAGTCCATAAGGGTAACAATCCCTGGTATGAGTCAGGGTGGCTCCTCCTGCTGCCACTCCGATCCTTCCTCCCCTTTGGGGCCAAGCAGGCTCTTTTCTCTAGGTCAAAGGGAGGCTGGTCATCGCCAGGTCTCCGCTTTCCTTTTTCCTCTCTTTTCTCTCATCTGAGCTCTTAATGCCTTGCTTCTAACTCCTATAGCAGCTCCCTCTTGTCCTGGACCCCAGGGACCTTCTGCAGACTCTCTCTCTGGCCCCTCATGTCCCCCCCTCTGTTGTAAAGGCCATATCAGCCCATGGTTAGCTCCTTCCTTCCCCCTCAGTACAGCCCCTAGTGAATAAAGACAGAGGCTGACCTTTATACCCACTATTGGGATGGAGGTGGGAGGGGTCTGTATGAATAAGGAAGGCTCACCTGCAGGAAATGTCATTGTCAGTGACAACAGTAATACAACAAAAACCACAGAACTAGACCTTCAGAGGTGGGAGGACCTGGGAATACAGTCAGTCAACAAACAGTCATTCAGCACCTACTATGTGTCTTTGGGAATACAGAGAGAGACAAAACAGCTCTCCAGGAGCTCGGCAGATCAGGCATAAGCAAGAAACCGGGTAAAGTACGGAGGGAAGGTGCTCACCAGTCAGAGCAGGGAGGGACCTTAGACAAGCTAGGAGTGCTCTCAGAATAGCCAGTCTCAGAGGTTTAAGGAGCCAAAGAACAGCTCAACGCAGAACCTAGAATGTTAGCCTTAGAGATCAAGCGCCTGGTCGCTGGCTGGCTCAGTGGACAGAGCGCTGGACCTGGAGTCACCAAGACCTGAGTTCAAATCCAGCCCAGACTTTGTGACCCTGGGCAAGTCATTTAACCTCAGTCTGCCTCAGTTTTCTGTCAATTGAGGACAAAAATAGCACCCACCTCCCACTGTTGCGAGGATCAAATTAGATATTTATAAAGGGATGCGCAAATGTGGAACCACCATGTGAATGCTAGCTACAGTTATCTCTCCCAACCCCCTCTGTTTTCAGATTAGAAGACCAAGTCTCAGAGAGGACCGTGACTTGTCTCTGGGCTCAAAGTCCCGGGCCCAGTCCGTGCCAACAAGCGCGAGGTCAGTCGACGGCAGGCAGCCACAGGGAGGCCGAGGCGCCCAGCCCAGGCTGGGGCAGGAGCCGGCAGCACGCAGCCACATACGCACCATCATGTAGACTTGCTGAATCTTCATTCTCTGCATGAGCGAGGTCTCCTTGCCCTTTAAGAGTAGTACGCAGCTCTGGAAGAAGTCGCAGTACGCGAATTTGCCGCTGTTCTTCAGGTCGTACTTGGTGATGAGATGCTGGTACTCGTCCTTGCTGATCTCCAGGTTGTACTTCTCTGCCAGAGCTAGAGTACAAAAGGGGGCACTCAGTACAGTGTCCGTCCGCCATCACCCGGGCACCCCGCTCCATAAAGAACCCTTTGAAACAGGCAGGGCCCAGGGGAGGAAGCTCAAGGAGAGATCATGACTAGGGCAAGGTCACATTGCCAGGAAATGTCAGAGGCAGGATTCACATCTGGTTATCTAAAAATTATCTATAATTGGCCCTGTCCAAGGGACTTCGGACCCCTACTCCATGAGCATTTCCCCACAACAGCAGGGAGAGAGCAGATATTATCGTCCTCCTTTTTACAGATTAGGACACTGAGGCTCAGAGAGAGGACAGGACTTATCCTGGGTTAGTTTCTGAATTAAGTGCTGGGCGCTCTCCACCCGTAAGCACGCAGCCCCTGACAATTCCCCTGGAACACGGAGGCCCGATAGCTCAACATTACAGGGAGTGGTCACCTCCACAGGAACAACGTCCTGGATGGGGCAGGGGAGGTGGGGTGGAGACGTTCCCCACAGCACAGCGCGGGCTGGAGGCTCTGCTCATCTCTCTGCCATCTTGCTGATGTACGGTAACTAGGATAATTAGTCAGATGATGGCACCGCAGAGATTTGGGACGTCATGGGGTTAGAACGAGATATTCATTAGAAATAGAATATGCCTCAGCTCACAGTTCTGCTGCATTTTCCAGTTTCCGTCATACCTTTATTAAGCACTTACTGTGTACTGTGCTAGGTGCTGGGGCCACCTGGACAAGAATGAGATACGCCCCCTTCGACAGAGGAAGAAGCCGGGAGTCCCAAAGAGCTGTGATCAGCCATGGTCAGAGCATGGCCCTGAAGCCAGGGCTCCTCCCCTGGCCATCCCGTTATGGGCTTCGGGGGTGGCCCTTCTCTAGCCTCAGTTTCCTCGTTTGTCAAATGATATTAGATCAGGTGGTCACTGCAGCGCCTCCCAACTGGCTTTCTCTCCCGCTCTGTGACAAGGGGGGTGGGGTGGGGTGATGAGCTCGCACCTTGGAATTCGGCCACAGTGACTTCTCCGTGTTTGTCGACGTCCTTCTCCTTACATTCTTTCAGCATTTCCTTCCAGCAGCCCTGAATCTTCCTTCTCAGCTTTGCTTCGATCACCTCACAGTTCTGCAAGGCAGGGACCCAGGCCCGGGAAGCTGTGGAGCCAGTGGTCGGGGGAGCCTGGAGGCAGGAGCAAGGAGTGGTCAGAGAGGGCTGGAGGGAAGCTCAGCGGCAGAGAGGTCTCCAGGGGGGTCCCCTCCCTCCCAGTCTGCCCTTCTTGGGGCCAGAGAGTTACCAGCCCCAAGTTGCACAGGCGGCTTCTCCGAGGCTTTCTCGCCTTTTTGCTGGTTCGGATCTATACTCCCTATACTCCCTGTGCTGACGTGATCATGACCATTTACCAGCTCAGATCAGCAGCTGTCTCAGAGAGGTGGAGGGACTGGTCCAGGGTCTCACAGTCTGTGTGTGTCTCAAACCCCTGCCTTCTGATTCCAAAGAATTGCCCTTCTCCCTATCCCCTAGTGCCTCCCAATACAGTAAACATGGAGTAAGCACCATCTGTGTACAGAGGAGTGTATTGGAGCTCAGAGCCTAGGAGGGAATAAGACACATCCACAGATCACTGTGCCATGTACCATGGGGGGTGGGATAGGAGCACGTACCATGCTCATGTATGCTCCAAGGGGCTCAAAGGCATGTGAGACTCCCAGTTCTGGGGGAGAGAGAGGGGGGCGGGAATTGGTGTTGTCCTGACCAAGCCTGCCTTATGTCATAGCACCATCATGTGTCGCCATCTCTGTCTCATAAACATGCCTCTAACTTTCCCACCTCCGTGCTGTTGCTTATGCCGTTCCCTCTGTCCCGAACTCTGTCTCTCCCTCTTGTCACCCTTTGAATTTAACTCATCCAGTTAAAACTCCAGCTCCTCTAGGACCCTTCCTCTTCCCCCCTCCTCCCTCCATCCTCCAAGACTATAGAATTCTTCTACAACCTTCTGGATGCCTTTCCTTAGCCTTCCTCTGCAATCTTCTCAGCTGTGGACCTCACACCCTAACCCTAAGGCTGCTCTTTTAGCAAAATTTTGTATCCCCCTCAGGCCTCACAAGTTCTCTGTCCACAGTAGGTGCTTGTTAAATGTTCACTGGATTGAATTGAATAATGGGACTGTTTCCCCCAGTAAGAAGCCATACACCTGAGGTGGTCAGTGTTTAGACTAAAATATTTTCATGTAGTATCTCTGTAATTTATTCAGAGTCACTTTTCCAACAGCTAAACATCATGAAATATCAAAGTAATTAGGAAACAGATGTGGCTGACTGGCAGCCAGGTGGGTGGGCCATGTGCAAAGGCTGGAAAGAGTGGCTGCCCGTGGGTGTCCCCAGGCCCAACCGCCTGGAGCCAAAGCCCACTCCCCAACAGATCTGACTGCTAGAAGCAGCACAAGGGATGAGTTCTCACCAGAGCACTAGGCCAAGGTATTTGCCAGCTCTGCCCCAGCAGCACACCCCTGGCCTTGCCACGGGGAGGTGGCCTTCCTCTTGGGTCAGTCCAGTCTCTCCTTCTCTCTATCCCTGGGCCCTCTTTCTTCCCCTCCCCATCCCCTCACCCCATCCCAGCCCAAAACCTTCAACATCCGTTGAAGTAACATCCATTACTGTGTCTGGAGTGTGACTATTAATGGGGTATTAATGGCCATTAATGAGGTAGGCAATGGAGAAGAGACCTGCTTCACACATCAGAAGTAGTAGGGAGGAAAGTTCAGGAGGAAAGAACAGAGGGTTTCCCATCAGAGGAGCCGGGTTCTTAGCCCTGCTTCCCTACTCAGTCGCCCAAGGTGAGTTTCCACCTTTAAAAATGAGAGAGTTAGGGAGCAGGTAAGTGGCACCATAGTGCACAAAGAACCAGCCCTGGAGTCAGGAGGACCTGAGTTCAAATCCCACCTCAGACACTTGGCACTTACTAGCTGTGTGACCCTGGGCAAGTCACTTAACCCCATGCCTCAATAAACAAACAAACCAAGGAGGGAGTTGGATCAGATGATCTGTAAGGAACTTTCCAGCCCAAATCTGGACTCTATGTCCATGATCCCATGTTTCCAGAATGTACTTAGGGCAAGTAGGATTAAGGTCATTTTATAGACCAGAACACTGAGGCTCAGAACGGGGCTGAGAGATTCGCCAGATGTTACACCGCAGTTGGGCAGCCTGCCTCCCCTTCCTACATGTTTCTCCAGACCGGGCACCCATCGGAGCAGGGAAAGCCCGAGAAGGGAACAGGAGGTGCTCCGCCGAAACCGCTTACAGCTTCGTGGCCAGTCTGGGGACGAGGCGCAGAGCCTGGAGGGCAGACACCTCCCGTGGCAGGCATGGTGCCCGGTGCTGCCTCGGCCTCCCCCGTGGTCGGAGGGCTCAGAGTCTTGTCCATGTTGAACTTGTTCAGGAAGTCCAGGTACCTGAGCCTCCCTTCACTGCTGAGGGGCAGCTCATTCCAGAGACTCTCGAACTGGTGGCAGAAGGAAAGGCGGGTCAGGGGGTCGGCTGGGACAGGGAAACCCTCCCCACGCTGGAGCTATGGGACCCAAGAGGAGCCGGGGCTAATGGGGGCCTCCCCCCAATTCCAGCCAGCCTCAGCCCTAGAGAAGGAAGAAGAGACAGTGAGGGCAAACCCATCATCCACACCCTCCCTAGGGTGTTTAACATGGACTGGGGACCTGGGGAGCAGATTTCGGCCATTCAGTCACCCAGGCTAAGCCAGAGGAGACAGAGCCAGCACACCTTTAGCCCAGTCAAGGGCCTCCTTTCTCCCTGGCACACTCTCAAAAGGACCCACCTACCTGCTGCCCTAGCATCAGCAGGGCCTTGTACCTGGAGGGAAAAAGAGCGGCCCCTGACATAATGGACAGAGGGGCATTTGGGAAAATGGAAAGGCTTTGACAGCTCAAGAGCCCATGAGTTATACCACCAGGAAACCAGGCTGGGGATTGGCCTTGATGACCTCTGAGGTCCCAGGACATTCAGGATTCTTCTGTGATTGTCACATTCAAAGAGCCCAGAATTTGGAGAGGCTGTGATTCCCTACCCCCTCACCTCCTACCCCCAGCACCTATCCCCCCAGAGTGCCAGGGCCTAGCAATTCCATCTTCACATCTCCCCCATCATGGGTCATGGTATCAGAGATTTAGAGCCCAGTCCTCTGCTTTCCTGTTTCTTCCATCCTAATACAGGGCAAACAAGACCCCCTGGCCTGGGCTTTTACAGCATAAGTTCCCTAACAAATATGTTCCACTTCCACCATCTCCCTACCTCTAAAGCATGTTCAAGTCATGTCAGTAATTGAGCACCTACTGTGTTCCAGGCCCTGGGGACCCAAAGAAAGGCCAAATGAAAAACAAAAGATACTCCTGCCCTTAGGGAGCTCACCGACTAATGGAGGAGACTACCGGCAAACACACATACAAACAGGACAAAGACAGGATGAACTGGAAATAATCAACAAAGCAAAGTCACCAAAAGTGAGGGAGATTGCCTTTCTGTAGAAGGGAGGTTTTCATCTGGCACTTGCAGAAAGCCAGGGAAGCCAGGAGAAAGAGATGAGGAGGGAGTAAATTCCAGGCCTTAGGGAAAACCATGCCTAGTACTGGAAGGTGGAGGGAGGAACAATGAAAAAGTCGGGGTCACTGGATTAAAGTTTAAGAAGCAGGAAGGAGCCAGGTTAGGAAGGGCTTTGAATGTTGAAAGATTGTATAGTGAGCCTGTAAGTAATGGCAGACACTAGAGATACTGGAGTGGAAAAGGGGGGAGGTGATACAATCAGACCTGACTTTTGGAAAATCACTTTGGAGGATGAATGGAGACAGTCTAGAGGGGGGAGACTGAAGGCTGGCAGACCCACTGGTGGCTATTGAAATAATGTCAGAAGAGAGAAGAGGGCATCTTCGGGAGAGGCCTCAGCAATTGGATAAGGGGGGTGAGAGATAGTGAGGGATCCAGGCTGACTCCTGGGTGGTACTGCCCTCTGCAGCAATAGGAAAGGTCGGGGTGGGAGGGTATAGAGACAAAAAGGAGGAGTTCTGCTTTGGGAAAATGGAAAGGCTTTGACAGCTCATGAGCCCATGAGTTATACCACCAGGAAACTAGTCTGGGGATTGGCCTTGATGACCTCTGAGGTCCCAAGACATTCAGGATTCTTCTGTGATTGTCACATTCAAAGAGCCCAGAATTTGGAGAGGCTGTGATTCCCTGCCCCCTCACCTCCTACCCCCAGCAACTATCCCCCCAGTGCCAGGGCAGACACTAGAGATACTGGAGTGGAAAAGGGGGAAATTTAAGAAGTCTACTGGACATCCATTTGAGATATCAAAAAAGCGTTTAGGGATGAGAGATTGGAAGTCAGCAGGGATGGCAGAGGATAAACTTGAGAATAATTAACATAGAGATGGTCATTAAATCCACAGTAACTGATGAAGTGGTCTAGAGGAAGAAGGGCAGGGGGCCCAGGGCAGATGAGGGACACTTATGGTTAGAGGGTGTGACCAGCAAAGGAGACCAGGAGGAGTGGTCCTAGAGAGGGAGGAGAACCAGGTGAGGTTGGAGGAGGGTATCCTGAAAACCTGGAGAGGAGAGAGTATCAAGGAGGAGAGAGTGATCAAAGACTGCACAGAGGTCAAGCTGTGTCACCAGGGGGAAGTCAGGTTTCAATAATAACTACTAGGTGGAAGGAGTGGGAAAGGAAGATTTCAGATGAAATAAAGTTTGTTGCCTATGGAACAGGCATTGTAGAAGGCACAGTGGAAGGGCTGGCTGGTGTTTGGTTAGAACTTAAGGTAACAGTGGGATTGGGTTGGAATGTATGGAGGCATGGGCGCTTGAGGAGGGGTTGGAATGAGGAATCAGGTAGTGGGGATAGGATGGGGAACGGGGTTTGGATGATGATTTACAAGAGTTCAGAGTCACTGGGACGTGAAAGGTGTGACCAGGCATCACCAAGAGAATGGGAATCACCAAGTGCAAGGTGCCACTCTTCCCAATGGAGGTTGGAGATCTAGCTGGAGGTAAGTGCAACAGGAGATGGCCAGACGGAAGGCCCCACTTCACAAGTCCTCTTCCCTCCAAAGGTGGGGGATGAGGCAGGAGAAGGCACAGCTAGAGATGGAAGTCTCGCTTCCCACCAGCTTTCCTTTTCCTCTTCCCTCAAAGCACAGGCATAGCAGGAGAGGGGAGGTTGGAGCCAAATGGATGGGTGCTCCTCTTATCACATCCCAGCTGGGACATTGGCTAGAGCATGAGGTGGAAGATGCCTTGTGTTGGTCCAGATGGAAGATTCCCAGCCCCTTGCAGTCCTCCTTAGGGGCAGCCCTCCTTAGGGCCCAGCAGGAAATGGGCAGTGCAAGGCTCTCACAGTCTGAGCTCCTTTCACCTGAGGAAGCCACAGCAAAATGTGGCAGATTCCCTGTGCAAAAGGAAGTCCTTCCAAAGCCCCCTGACAGGCCCTAGGCAGCCTTTCTACAGCAGACACACTATGCCCAGCAGCAGAGAGATGGTGGATGGGCACTCCCTCCATCTGACCCTTTTTGCCTGAGGAGGCTGGCAATGAGGGCAGCAGGATGTTCAAGATTCCCTCTGCAAGGTCTAATCTCAAAGTTGGAGGATGCCAACGTTCTCAAGTTCCCTGGTCTCATTAGCAGACTCTGGCTTTAAGATTCAGACTTCCTGATTCTGACTTGATGATTCTACTCTTCTGGGGTGGGAAGAAGGAAGGAAGAAGAAGGAGGGAGGAAACAGACATTTATTAAGCACCTACGATGTACCAGGCATTGTGCTAAATGCCTTACAAGCATTGTCCATGGTATCCTCATAACAGTCCCATGTACTAGATGCTATTATGATTCCCTTTCTACAGATAAAGAAACTGAGGCAGGGAGCGGTGAAGTGACTTGCCTAGGGTCACAAAGCCAATAAGTATCTAAGGCCTGATTTGAGCTCAGGTCTTCCTGCCTCCAGGGCCAGGGTTCTGTGCACTGTGGTGCCTCCTCATGGTCTCCCAGCCACGGGACTTGTCTTGATGCTTGGACATTAGTTCTGAGCCCTTATAGGTTGATAGGCCCAGGATGAGAGGAGAGGAAAAGGAGCTGCTTCCAATGTGATATCTCAGGGGGCCATGGCTATGAACCCAGAGCCCCCCAAAGAATGGAGGGAGACAGAGCTTCAAACACCTGCCTTCAAACAAAGCTCCAGCCTCCTGCCCCCCAGACTCCCCAGCTCTGGCACTCCTGGGTTTGGTGGATGCTCAGGCAGGAGAACAAAGAAGAGCCGAGTCTGGGCTTGGTCAGGGTCAAAGCAAGATTACCTGCAGGTTGGTTCGAAGAGGGACTAGAAGATGGGAACATTGTATGGGCATCCCCAAGACACAAGGCCAGGATGCTTATACCTTAAGATCATGTAAAACCAGAGCGGGGAAGAGCCTTAGAATGTGGAAATGTCAGCTGGGCACATGCCTGTACTCCTGATCACTAGAGTGGCTAAGGCTGGGGATGGCTGGAGCCACTCTAATGATAAAAGACCTCAAGGTATCTGAAATAAGTCCGGCATCAATGTGGTGAAGGCCCAAGGGCACAGCCCCACCAGGCTGAATGAGGAGAACCAACCCGGTTCAGAAAAGTGGATCAGAGCCAGGACTGGTCCGTGAGTAGCTGCTGCACGTCCAGCCCACGTGAGACAAGGAGATCCCGGCATCCTTGTCAGGAGGGTCAGCAACAGCAAGTAAACTGTAAGGCTTGCACTGTGGTTCTTGACCCAGGTGAGTTGTGTCAAGACAGAAACTTCTGGAAGCTTTGGTTAAGCACAGCATTTACATGGGAATCACAAACCCACACAATGAAACTCCCTCTTGGGCCACTCAGCACTCAGGAGAGGACATGCGGGCACTTCTGTTCTGCCTGCTCCATCTGGCTTTGGGTTCCATCTTCAGCACCCCATCCAAGGAAGGACAGTGGCAAAGGGAGGCTCACTCAGAGGGTGAGGGCAAAGACAGGGGAGGAGGCAGACGATGAAGACCAGGCTCTACAAGGGTGAGGGGCAATCCCCATAGCCCACAGAGGGCTCTCATCAAGAAGCAGCCATCATCCCAGTCCAGCTGGGCCTCTGAGGGAGAACTGGGCACAGGGTTGGAGTCACAAAGAAGGCCATTGAAGGAAGCTTGAGATAAAGAAAACTCTTCTAACAATCAGAACTTCCAGAAGTGGGAGGAGTTCACCCATCTGCTGATCTACAGACGAGCATTTATTGAGTGCCTGATGTGTGCTAGGCACTGGGGACACAAATAGAGTGAATGAAACCCTCCCCTGTTCTCCATGAGTTTACATTCCAATGGAAAAAGACAATGGGGTTCCCTTTGCTGAAGATCTTTTCAAAGGGACGGTCTGTCAATCTCTCAAGTATTTATAAAGCGCGTATTGTATTTTACAAATAACGGGGATGCAAGGCTGGGTAGCCAGAGTCCCCGGCCTCCAGGAGTTTCCATTCTAATGAGAAGACAACATGTAAACAACATGGATACCTGTAAGCTACACAGATATACAGGAGGATGATAACCAGGAGGAAAGGCACTTGCAGGTGGGGGAGGGAGGCGAAGAGACCAGGGAGGGTATCCTGCAGAAAGTGGGGTTGGAGTTGACTCTCACATGAATGCTGGGAGTGCTCGAGGGTAGGGATCACGGGGGTTTGTGCCTGGCAATAGTAGGCACTTAATAAAGGCTTGTTGACATGGCTAGAAGTCAAGGAAGCTAGGAGGCAGGGTGAGGAAGGAGAACACTCAGGAGATGGGACTGGGGGTATCCTGTTGGAGGACGAGGGGATTCCTGTTCAGACACTGATTGGAGCACATGATGCCTGGGTTCCATTCTGGATGGCTACCTGGGAGCTCAGGGAAGATGGGCTAGCCTGGGTCGCCTGGACATAACTAGGGCCAAGAGGCAGACTTTGGAAGAAATTCAGACAGTCAATTCCCTCTGTGTGTTGAATGGGCAGCCTCATAATGTAGTGAGTTTTCATGTCCAGTGTCTAAGCATAGGCTATTTGGGCATTTGTGGGGAATCTGTCAGGTCCTGTCCAGATCTAAATTCTACCAGTCTCTTACCCTAACAGCTTAGGAGGGTGTTCCCAAATCCTTCTTTGACTTTTCCCATAATGCCACGCAGGCTCTGGGCATTGCCAGAGGCCTTCTGTCTGTGTGGGTCATCTGCAGGGACACCTGGCCTATGAGTCTCCTGGGCTTTGCCTTCATGGCTGCAGCCAGTGGCCCAGGAGGAGTCAAGCCCCTAGAATAGGCAGGAGGGGCTCCATACTGACCCCTGCCTGGGACAGGTCAGCCAGCTTATCCAGTTCAGTGCTGAGAATGGTGAACTCTCTCCTGGCAGGCAGCGAGCTAGACACAAGCACCTTCACTTTTCTCTGAACTTCCAGACAGATCAGAGGAGGATAGAGATGGGAAAGGCTGTGGAGGTGACTAGACCCACCCCTGTATTTGATAGAACAGGAAATTAAGACCCAGAAGAGTCCAGTCTAGTGAAAAGTCTAGCCTAGTCTGGTCTAGTGAAAAGAGTCACAGGCCCAAAGGAACCCTGACTCTGGGATGAGAGAGTTTCTTCCACTATCCATGACCTCTGAGACCTTGGACAAATGGCCTCTCCTTTCTGCACCCACCTTGGTTTCTTCTTCTCTCAAGTGGAAGGTCTTGGACTTAGTGACCTCCGAGGCCCCTTCCAGATCTAATGGGGGTTCAAGTTCTGGCTTTGTGTGACCTTATGAAACCCACTTACCTCCTCTCTGGAGTTTTCTCCTCTGTAGAAAGAGGGGATCAGGCTGTACCATCTCTATGACCCCTCTCTTCCAACTCCAAATCCCACTACTGGATGAATTTATGAGCTGAGTGACCTTGGCTAAGTCCCTTTCCCTCTACAAGCCTCAATGTCTTGAAAAATGGAGATAATAATATTTGCCTTCCTTACCTCACAGGGTTTGGAGGAAGGTTTGGAAACCCTAAAGTGCCACAGAAGGTGAATTATTAAAGGATTTTCCATTGGTGACCCAGATATTGGACAATTGGCCCCTAGAGGATTCAAAGACAGGGCACTTGCCTTCTGAGACAGAAATGGACAGAAGGCTGGTCATATTTAAGGAAGAGTCAAGCTTAAAAAAAAAACAAATTTTACATTTCGTTTTGTCCTTTAAAGAAATGCAGTACCCAAAGTGTTAAGAAGATCCAAGGACTCAAGCCCATAGAATGCCTGTAGGCCCCTAGTACATCCTCTCTGTTTTTGCTCCTGAGTGCCCCTCAGCCTTCACCCCCTGCCCCACCACCCCATCTCTCCAGCTTCCTCCAGGCAGACCCAGACAAGAAGCCCTCCTAGATGAGACCTTTCCTGTTTCTGATCTCCCCTGCCCTCCTCCCTCTCTCAGCGGGGGGCCAAAGGCTTTTATCCAGTGTTATGTTTCTTTATGTTCCTGTAGACTGGAAACTTCTTGAGGGCAGGCCCTGGATCCTAACTCATCTACTTCCAAGCCCAGAGTGCAGAGACTTTGTCAATATTTCTTCAGTTTGAGTTTGAACCTAACTGTCTTTCAGGTCAGTTCAGATCTCCTAATTTCACTGGAGGGTAGGGGTGGGTGGGTGGAAGCATTAGGATTATAAGAGCAGCTGACATTTCTGTAACAACATACAGTCTGTAAAGTGATCTGGTTCTGTTGCCCCCCAACTTCCACAAGATGCTGTCAGCTCAGGCAGCGGGCCCCAGATCATTGGACAGCATTTATACATGCCTCCTGGGTTCAGAAGCTGCAGCTATGGCCGGAGCCATGCCCACCCCACCCCCAGGACACTCCCAAGTGCCTACTGTTGGCCCGACAGGTTGGGGCATGGCTTACTTGCTCATCATTCAGGATCTGGAAGTGACGGTTGAAGATGCTTCTGAAGTCTTCTCTGGATATCAAGTTTGATTTGGAACAATCAAGATCAGAAAATTCCTGGGATATGTTCAGGTATCGAGTGGTCACAACATCCCGGATGCGTGTCAGGATATCTTTCAAGAATTGGTCCTTTGGAGATTTGGGCCTACAGGCTCTCTGCATTTTATCCGACCACTCAGCAGCAGTCTAGACAAAGGACAATCAGTGAAGGATTCATTGACAAAGAATAAATCTCAGCTCAGCTCTTGGCCCCAGCAAAGCCACCTTTGGATTCCAACAACAAACAGGGCCTACCTTTCCTGGAGGACCCGTCCAAGCAGGTAATGAAGAAAGGGGACTCTGACATAATCATGGCAAAGAGGAACACGGGTAATAAAGTCACAGAAAGGGGAAGGTTGGTGAAGCCGAGCTTGTAGAGGGAGTCCAGTGTGCAGAGTAAGAGGTCTTGGGTTCAAGTTCTGCATCAGTCACTAAGTCACTGTTCGATCTTAGGCCAATTGCATCATCCCTCTGAGCCTCAGTTTCCTCATCTGCGAAATGGGGATCACTACAGCTGCACCCCACCCTACATTTGGAGGGTTGTTGGGAGAAGAGTACTTTATATACCAGACAAAGTGCTTCTCAAGGAACTTTCAGAAGCTACTTCACTGTCGGAGATGTTAGGAACATCTCTATTAATAGCAGAGTGATTGAGACTGGCAAGTGCTTAATAGATCACTTTATTGATCAGTCTATTGTTGATTATAATAGTAGTCACTACTTTTATTCTATTACAAGAAGCAGTCAGTTTGTCCACTTGTAATAGTCCACAGCACATTAAGCAGAAAAAAAAGCAGATAATCATGCATCCCAAGACCCATTTCTATCTGAATTCCATCAGAAAAGATGAAAATGAGATTATCTATTATCTAAGTAGTAAATTGCCAAAATAGAACGTTAATTCACAAACATTTAAGACAATATCTTACACAGAAGTTGCCATACGCAAAAAACTGCAGGAAACAAAAAGCTCTCAAAACCTATAAAGAGAAGGGAAGAAACCAGAACCATCATCTTCTATCCTGCCTGCCACAGGGGTGCTTGCGGGAGGGGGTTCTCAGGAGATACAGGAAATACGCTTCTGGCCCAACACTTTTATTCAGTCATAAAAAGTGGTCATTTGATTCTCCAGAGAGCAGGAGAGTGAAATGTCCCAGCCTGGCCCCCAGCCCTGTAGGCTTTCCCCTACACTGGCAGATTTCAGCTCAAGCCTCCCCTCCCCTAGGCCTTCAGAGGCTCCCTGTGGTCTTCAGTTTAAAATAAACTAGGAGCTCCTTAGCCTGGCACTCAAGGCCTCTGGACTGGAGCTGGGCTCCAGTCTTTCTTTCTTCTTTCACATAACTCTACACTGGAGTACCATTGGCCTCCAAATTTAGCTATGCCCCAACTTACCCTTTCCGACCACCATATATTTGTAACTAGACTCCTCCAACCTTGCAGGTGTGTGCTTAACATTCTCTGGAACTGAGAACTGAAGCTCAAGGACTTTTCTAGACCCTCCACCCAACCATCGGGGCTATAGAAACATGGGTAGAGTTGGCCTCCAGTCCTGTTCTGTCACTTACCCCATGATCTCGGGGAAGTTCCTTCAGGGCAGCTTCCTCACCTATGAGAAAGGGACAAGGTGACCCCTAGGTCCCACCCAGCCCTGGCTCTGGGATCCTAATATGAGCCCAGGAAAGCCTCACTTTTCCCCTCTGTAAAATGGGTTGGGATCATAACAGGCCCGGTGAACAGGCACTTCTGCCATGTGGTTGAAGATTTCATCAGGCTCTTGGAGGATTTCTCCTGAGTCAGACTTCTCGTAAGGGAAAATCAGTGCAAGGCAAGGATTGCAGGTCCTCCTTTCCATCCCCACCAGTCCATCTCCCCATTGTCACTCTGAGGGGGAGGCAATGCCGGGAACAGCAGATGGCTGCTGGTCTGGCCTGATCATTTCTCTGTCACTTCTCCCAGGATCATTATATCTGAATGGAAAAAAATTATGCTTTTTCCCTGACTAGACGGAATGCTTCTCCTAATCAGAGAAGACACCACCATCTTCAGATGCAAATAACACTTTCCAATATTAACTACGCTTTACATAAAAAGTCCCCTCAGGATAGGAGCTACAGCTGTATTATTAAGAGAAGAAATATGAGGAGAGGAATTGAGCGTGCAGATGTGGGAGGCAGGTCTGAGCTGCGGCTGGCGCTCACTGCCCCATCGATGGCGCCCTGAGCCTCCCCCACTAGCCTCTGGGCAACAAGCCAGGTGGGGCTACTCATTCCTTAAAAGTGAAAATGAAATTAGCCCAATTTTTAGGATTGTAAATGAGAGCTATTTATATTTATTCATATTTATATTTCTACTTTGAGGAGATTTCCCCACTCTTCATCCATTTTAAGAGAATTTATGGAATTCGATTCCAAGCAAACCCAATGGACTCAGGTTTCGATAATCACCACAAACTGGAAACCGTCTCAGAAGGGCTTTGCTACACAAGGAACAGGAAGACCTGGGTTCTAACCCCACCCTTGTGAGGTGGAACAGGTCCCTTGCCCTCTGAGCCACTGTTTTCTCCTCTGGGAAATAATGCTGTAGGACCTATAGTCCAAGTGGAACCGTTTCAGCCCCATTCTATGTTTTAAGGTGGCACCCCACTCTGAGAGACTGTCTCCTAAAGGCATTCCATGTGCAGAGGACCCTCTAACACTCTGAGTTCTGAGGTTCTCCCCAGGTCTTACATTGCCTGTTCTAAGGCCCCTCCCAGCTCTGACTGTCCCTGCTCTACTTTTCAGGCCCCAAGATTGTAAGGCTGGCAAAATCCATCCCAGGCCTGCCACCCACTTCTCCAAGATGTAAACCACCTGTAAATGTAAAGTCTGTCTCTCCATCGAAGTGAAGGGGTTAGCTGCTGTGATGGGCTGTCCAGCCTCCACCACCACACATCCCTTGTCTGGATTTTTCAGAAGGCAACAAGTGTCTCAGCCTGCACTGTTGTTTACAAAGGGGCTTGTGCTGTCCTGTAAATGGATCATGTCTCAGAGCTCAGGTCTGGGCCATGCTTCAGGTGTGTGACCCACCAGGACCTGGCCATGAACCAGCCATTTTAACTCCAGTCCCTTTCCGTGCTGGGTTGTACTTGGTTTGCCCCTTTCCAGCATGGGTATGGGGAATGTCAAGTAGTGCAAAGACCATGGATGACACAGAACCACGTTGTGACAGCACCAGAAGGAACCCCAGAGGCCATCCGATATTATGGAAAGAAGGGCTGGGATGGATCCCGGCGCAGTCACTCACAGCCTTTGTAATTCTGGATAAATGTCCCCTCTCTGCCCTTCCACTTCCTCTCTTATTGCATGAGCTTGCCTCTGAGGTCCCTTCCAGCAGAACCCTCACAGGTCGGGATGAAGACCCCAAAGCATGGCCACAGCAGGTGAGCTGGTACTTCCCTGTCTGCTGCAGACAGCTCAGCCCAGCCAGGGCCGCTTACTGCTGGGGGGCTGGGGCAAGGACCCTCTCCACTCAGAAGCTCTTTCCTCTGGTGGCCCCAGGGCCCTCCAGCCCTAGGGTCCTAGATATGACTGTGAGCCTGGGGAGGTGGGGGCTGAGGACAGGGAGCACTGCTACCTACCCTGCTGCCTTAGCAAGGACTCTGCCCATGCTAGAATTCTGGGATTGCAAATGTTTCCAGGATATGAGTTCAACAGTTAAAGGTTGCAATTTACTAATTAAGCTGCATGATTCATTTAGTGAATCTCAGGGTTAGGATATATATATATATATATATATATATATATATATATTTTCATGTGTGTCTAGATCTCTATATAGATATGGATATTGCCCCACCCCAGTCCCTTCCCTGTGCATGGAGGACTGTGGGTGGGTGGGTGTGTGGGGAGCGAAGGAGACCTTTCACTCCACAGAGGCTAGGCACCCAGCAGGTAGCAAGAATCCTAATTGGAATCACTCAGGAAAGGATCCCTCTCCTTCCTGAAGAACTGGCTAATTGCTTCTAAGAATTGAAAAATTGCTTCATTTGATCAAATATTTTGATTAGCAAGCAACTTAATTGTACTGTATCTTCATTTGTATTTACCGGGAAGAAATGAGGATTTAAAGAAACAACAGCAGTTTAGAAAATGCTTTGTCATTTAAAAAAAAAAAAAAGATAAACCATCCTTAATATGCAAATGAAAATAGTGGGTGTGTGTGGCTCCTCCATGTGCCACCTTCCCAGGAGCCCACAGGAGGAGGCAGGACAGGGTGGGGCACCCCAAGAGAAAGAGATTTGCTTCTGGCCGCACCATATCCTGGCCTCAGTTGCCAACCTTGGAAAATGGGGACCAATGGAAGTCATTTCTCACATCACTGTTGAAAGAGGACTGGATTTGGAGTCTGGGGATCTGTGTTCAAGACCTATCTCCCTAATCACGGCCTGTGATTACAAGGCAATTCACTGCTCTAGGACTCTTCTTCCTTCTGTGAAAGGCAGCAGCCCCTGAACTCAACGGACTTACTGAGCTGACAAGCCTCTGTGGGTCCTGCCTTTTCTGAATCTGGTCTGTCCATCTCGAGGAGCTGTGAGGAAAGTGTCTGGACAGTGCTATCGGGATGCCAGTCAGCCGTCCTCGAAGCAGGTTTACTAGTCCACAAGGAAGGGATGAGCTGCTCCCGACATCATCCTTCTGTCAGCGGTCACCCGTGGGCCGCTGAGTCTGGCCTTATCCAGTGTTAGAGCTGGCCATCACAGTCAGACCCTTCATTTTACAGGCAGAGAAACTGAGGCCCAAGGTCCCTCTACCATTAAGTGTCTGAGGTGGGATTTAAGCCCAGGCCTTGGTGACTTCCAAGTCCAGCGCCCTATCCACTCTGCAACACTGCCATTCATTACAGTTTTCATCAAGTTAAAGCAATGAAGTCGATGCAAGGGAAATAAGAAATGCATTTACTCCTACTAATAACAAGGACAAGAAGAAGGGGGCATCGAAGACAATGCTAACTCATCTCCACGGCATGGAAAATCGGCACTGTGAGAGAGGGAAACTGAGGCTGGGAAAGGCTCAGTGGGATGTCCTGGTTACTCAGGAAACAAGACAGAGGTAAGATGGAGCCACTCTTCCCTCCAGGCCTCGATCACGCCATGCTAACCACACAGCCAAGATGAGGGCTGTCTCAGGGAGCCCAGGGACACACACCAGCTGCATGACTTTGGACAAGTCATCTCGTCTGCTGCCGTGGTTTCCTTGTGAAGATCAGATGCAGAGCTGAACAAACGCTTGTTCACTACACCTCTTTCCCTTCTCCTGAAGGATGCTGCCCAAGGATGGGGCTCCCCACTAGGATGTGCTACTGTGTCTTTATGCAAAAGGAACAGAATAAAAGACATGTCGATGGTTGTCAGAATCCCCAAAATACATCAACAGGTTAGCTATGGACTGGCTCTGATAAGATGCAATTTAATTGGGAGAAATGTAAAGTACTATCCTTGGGTTCAAAAAATCAATCTCACAAATAAAAGATGGGGAGCCTCGCTGACAGCAGATCCCAGAGATCTGGGCTGGGAATGCAGGGACTCCACAGTGGCAAGCCGCTGCTGTCCTGGGCTCTACTGAGGGGCAGCATCCAGAGCAGGCGAGGCCATCTAGGCTGCTGAGCCACCGTCTGCAGTGCTTCATTCAACCAGGGGTCAAATTTGATGAGAATAACATAGATAAATGCTGGCGCACGTCCAGGACAATGCAAGAACTGACCATACCCCAACTGTGAGTGTTTAGCGTGGAGAAGAGAAGACAGGGATGAAGGAGGTGGACAGGACAACAACTTCCAGGGCTCTGAAGGAAGAAGGAAGAACAGAGTGATGAGGGTCAGTTGCAGGAACAACATTAGGCTTTAATGGAAGGAAGAATTCCCAGTGTGAGTGATCAGAGGCTGGATGACCACTCAGTGTGGGTCCCACTAGCTGACCACTGAAATTAATTCCTTCTTATAGATTCTGAGCATGATTATCCTTTACTTACAAAGGGGGGAATTGAGTCCCAAGAGTAGTAGAGTCTTGCCCTAGGTTACAGCGAAGGATCAGAACTAAAACAACTCCAATGAACAGATCACAATTTCACAGCAGTAACAGACCCTAGAACTTAACAAGCCCGAGCTCATCATTAACAGTAGAGGAAACCGAGGCCAGGAGAAGGGGGCGGTATTTGTCCAAGGGAATCAGGTTTCTACATGTCCTAAGTCATAAACCTAGCAGAACCCTCAGCCTGGTATGCTGGCAAATGTTTAACAATCAGCTTCATATTCGTGACATGTTTTTCAATTTAATCTGCATTATTAACATCATGTCTAGACACCCACAATACAATTCAGTCCTGATCTGTGATGTTCATGACTTCCAAGGTGTAAATGCTCACCCTGAAAATTTCCCCGTGGGTGCTTCCATTGGTGGGAGCTGACTCCAGCACGGCCCTGCCTGCATCAGCCCATCTGGTCCAACCCCCTTTATTTTATGGAGGAAAGTAAGGCCCAGAGAAGAGATGCCTTGCTAGCTAGAGGTCCTCCTCTGAATCAGTCCATCAAGTCAACATTCATTGAGCACCGACTGTATGCTGGTGCTAAGTCATAAACTTAGGGTGTAAAAATGAAATATAGTCCCATTCTTCTAGAATCTATTGGGGGAGCAGGAAGGGAAACTGCAGAGGATGCTAGGAGCAAGGAAGACATTGAGGGATCTTTAAATCAATCACATCCTATCAGGAACATTCAGCCTCAGAAGGAAGTGTGTGGAGGTCGTCCCAGTGGCACTCTGCACAGGTGACTCCATCTAGCTCACAACCGTCTCCGAGGCTACCCCTCCAGAAAGGAACTTTCTCCATGTCCTCTTTCATTCTCTTTAAAAATACATGGACAGTGTAAAAATAAAAGTAAATCTAAGGATCACCGTTGGCAACCCATGGAAAGAGATGAAGACAATAAAAGATTACAAACATTTTAGGGTGATTTATTGGATCTTCTTCAGTGGGAAAGCTACATTCTGAAAGCCCTATCTCCATGGCAGGGGGAGAGGGGGCCCAAACCCTGTAGCAGCAGCCTGTTGGCCAGAGCTGTATTTTTTTCTTTTAAAAAATCGGAGATAATGGCAGCAACCATTGCTATCATTGGTCCCCTGGGGACTGGACTGTAATGCCATAGGGGTTCCATGTAGAGTTGGGGTCCTGGGATCAAATCCCAGCCCTGCTGCCTTCTAACTCCAAGACCTCAAAGGGCAGTTCAATCCACCTTTCCTGGAGTTTTTTTTCTTCATCTGCCAAATGGGAGCGAGAGTGCATGGGCCTTTTTATTCTGGGCCAGCTCTGACATTCTATGATCCATTTAATTACCCCAAGGACAGAATGGATGGTTTCATTCAAAAGCCTATTAATTCCATGGCAATAAAATTGAAAGAAAAGTAGAGAGGCTGGAAATGGGTTTCTGCTGGGTCATGACTTAAAAAAAAGAAAAGGATCCCTGGACTGAGTCTGGGGGCCTTAGTGAGTCCTACCATCACACAAGAGTTAGCTGCTTGTGGTTATGGCAGAACAGAGCAGCTGGTAAATAGGGGCAGCTCCTGCCCAGCCGAATGATGCTCTCCATCTCTCCATCCCTGTCTCCTTCTCTCTCCCCCTTCTCCTCCTCTTTGTTTCTCTGTCTCTTTCCCTCTCTCCTCCTTCTCTCTCCCCTTTATTCCCTTTTTTCTCTCTCTCCTCTCTCTCCTTCCTCCTCTCTTTCTCTCTCCTGCCCCCTTCTGTCTCTCTCATTGTCTCTATCTGTCTCTCCTCTCTGTCTTTCTCTCTCTCTCCGTCCTCCTCTCCTTTCTCTCTCCTGCCCCCTTCTGTCTCTCTCATTGTCTCTATCTGTCTCTCCTCTCTCTCTGTCTTTCTCTCTCTCCTTCCTCCTCTCTTTCTCTCTCCTGTCCCCTTCTGTCTCTCTCATTGTCTCTGTCTCTCCCATCTCTGTCTCTCTCACTCTCTCCTTCCTCCTCTCCTTTCTCTCTCCTGCCCCCTTCTGTCTCTCTCATTGTCTCTATCTGTCTCTCCTCTCTCTCTGTCTTTCTCTCTCTCCTTCCTCCTCTCCTTTCTCTCTCCTGCCCCCTTCTGTCTCTCTCATTGTCCCTATCTCTCTCTCCTCTCTCTGTCTTTCTCTCTCTCTTTCCTCCTCTCTTTCTCTCTCCTGCCCCCTTCTGTCTCTCTCATTGTCTCTATCTGTCTCTCTCATCTCTGTCTTTCTCTTCTACCCCCTCCCACCTTTCTTAGGAAATTCTCTTTGGAATCGATTAAATCGGCTTCTCCACTGTAGTGTAGGATTTGGAGGCCGAAGTCCCAAATCTGAGGTACTCACCCACCACCTACATGAAGAATCCAACTCAATCCTATTTAAAGGGCATTGATTGAACTTTAGACTTTGTTGCAAAAGCAATAGGGAGCCGTTGCAGGCCCCTAAGCTAGGGGAGTGACACACAGAGCTTGTTCTCAGGAAGTTTATCCTGGCGACATGGGAGACATGGAAAAAACATACGAATCAGCATTTATTCAGCACAAACAATGGCCAAGCACTGTGCTAAGCTCCATCAAAAAGCAAGCCAGGCCTGCCTTGAAGGAGTTAACATTCCACTGTTGTGGACAAGACAGAAGGAAGGCTTCCTCTCCAAGTCAGATGGAGCGGCTCTAGGAGGGCCCTTCAGGTGCAGAGGCAAGGCAGACCCTGGCATGAGAACAGGAGGGTGGGCTGCTCATGTTGGAAGGAGAAAGTACCCAGGAAAAAAGATGGAATCCGGGGATTACCCAGAAAGTAGGGAGAGGCCTCCAGCCATACCCAGAGGTAGAGGGACCCTAGCCCAATCCCCTCATTGTCATAGCAGAAACTGAGGATTCAAGAAAAGAAGTGAAATGTTTAAGATCATACAGGTAGCAGCAGAGTCAGGATTCAAACCCAGGCCCTCCATCTTTTTCAAGCCCAGTTCTTTCCTCTACCTTGTGCTACTTAATAGTCTTTTTTTTTTTTTTTTTTTGCTTTTTGGATGGGGGAGAGGGCAGCACAATTAGCGTTAAATGAATACGTGTTAAGTGTCTGAGGCTGGATTTGAACTCAGGTCCTCCTGATTCCAGGTCCGGTTCTCTATTCACTGTGCCACTTAGCCACCCCGTTGCTTAATATTCTTGATAGAAACACATTTGTTTCTAGGTCTCTGGTTTTAGTGTGGGGGCATAGAAAAGGGACCTTTCAAAATTGGATATAATTCATTAGAAACCACCAACTACCCATTAGAGAAGTTCACAGTTTCATACACAAAGAAAAACAGAAAATTGTATATCAAAATATTCATGAGAAGCAGAAAAAAGATGGTGGATCAAAGGCGGCCCTCCCAGCTAAAGTCCCCCAACCCTCCCCTCCAAACAACATTAAAATATCTCTTCATATCAAATTTTGGAGGGGCAGAGTCAACAAAAGGTCAAGGTGAGACAACTTTCTGTCCTCAGAAGACTTAGAAGGTCCAAAGAAAAAGTCTGTGGCACCAGGGTGTAGGCCTGTGTGGAGCCCAGGTATGCTGGTGAGTTAGCAGTAGCAGCAACAGCAATGGCTTCAGGAGCTCTCAGCCCCGAGACAGTGAGGGAAGCAGACAACTGGTCAGAAAGAGATTGCAGAGGGCCCTTGGTTGGTACTGGTACAAATGGCACTGATTGGTAACTCTACTGCCCATACACAGTTCTGGGGATCAATCATGAAGGAATAGGGACCCTGGTCAGTGTTTCAGGATCAAGAGGAGTACTAACACTTATGGCTGCAGGGGAGTAGGAACCCTTCCAGAGCACAGGACAAGAAAGCAGTGACCATACCTCTCCCTGGATAACACCACCTTGGAAGCATTGAAAACTTGCAAAGTCTCAGAACTAGCTCTGAACACAGTAGCATGAAAAAGTCTGAAGCTTGGGACAGTGCTTTCTCCCAGTCTCAGGAGCAGAGCCCCACTTTTACATAAAGTTCAACATCAAGAAATTGACAATGAGAAGTCAACAAATGGGAAAACAAGAAAACAAACAAACAAAAAGCTTGACCACAAAATGCTACTATGGTGTCAGGGAAGATCAAAACACAAGCCTAGAAGACAACAATGTTAAAAACAGCTACAAGCAAAGCCTCAAAGAAAAATGGTAATTGGACCCATGTCCAATAGGAATTTCCAGAAGAGTTAAAGAAAGCAGTAAGAGTGGTAGAGGAAAAATTGGGAAAATAAATTAGAATGGTGCAAGAAAATGATGAAAAGATAATTAATAACATGGTAAAAGAGGCACAAAAATACTGAAGAAAAGAACTCCTTAAAAACAAAATTGGCCAAATGGAAAACGAGGTACAAAAGTTCACTGAAGAAAATAATTCCTTAGAAGTTAGAATTGGGTGAGTAGAAGCTAATGCCTCTACGAGACATCAAGAAACAATTAAACAAGGTCAAAAGTATGAAAAATGGAAGGAAACATAAAATATCTCATTAGAAAAATAACTGACCTGGGCAGATAATTTAAGAATTATTGGACTACCTGAAAACTACACTCAAAAAAAGAGCCTCGACATATATTTCAAGAAATCAGAAAGGAAAACTACCCTGATATCTTAAATACAGAGTGCAAAATAGAAATTGAAAGAATCCACCAATCACCTCCTGAAAAAGATCCCAAAATGAAAACTCCCAGGAATATTATAGCCAAATTCCATCCTTCCCAAGTCAAGGAAGAAATATTGTAAACAGCCAGAGACAAACAACTCAAATATCATGAAGCTACACAAGATTTAGTGGCTTTCACATTAAAGGAGCAATGGGCTTGCAATATGATATTCTGGAAGACAAAGGAACTAGGATTACAACTAAGAATATCTACCTAGCAATATTGAGTATAATCCTGGGGGGGGGGGGGGAGACTGACATTTAATGCAACAGAAGTCTTTAAAGCATTCCTCATAAAAAGACCAGAGCTGAGTAGAAAATTTGACAAACACAAGACTCAAGAAAAGCATAAAAAGGTAAACATAAACAAGTAATCATAAGGGACTCAATAAAGTTAAACCATTTACATTCCTATATAGGAAGAAGACCCATGTAACTCCTGAGGACTTTATCATTTTCAGAACAGTTAGGAGGAGTCTATACAGACAAAGCATATAGGCATGAGTCGATTGAGATGATCTTCAAATAAAAGTCAGGATGAGAAAGGGGGTGCACTGGGAGCAGAAGGAAGGAAAAAGTAGAAATGGGGCAAATTTTCTAACATATACAAGAAAGAGCTTTTATAGTGGAGGGGGAAATGGAGGGGAAGGTGACAGACAATGCTTAAACTTTATTCTCATCAGAATTGGTTCAAAGAGGGAAGAATATATATATACAAACTCAGTTGCATATCGAAATCTATCTTACCCGATAAGGGAAGGCTGATTAAGGGAGCAGTGGCCAGAATTAAAACACACTTTTGAGGAGGGACTGGATAAAAAGAGAGAGAAGAAGAAAGAGAAGAAAATGAGATGGAGGGAAACACACTAATGATAACTAGGAATTTGAATGGGATGAGCTCACCCATGAAAGGGATGCAGATAGACAAGAGAATTAGAAACAAAAATCCAACTATATGTTGTTTACAAGAGATGCACTTGAAACAGAAAGACACACACAGAGTCAAAATCAGAGGCTGTAGCAGAAGCTAGTATGCTTCAACTGAAGCAAAACAAATGGCAGGGATAGCAATCATGATCTCAGATAAAGCAAAAGCAAAAAACAAAAAACCTAATTAGAACAGATAATCAGGGAAACTTCATTTGGAAAATGAAAAAATTAATATAAAAAATTTATAGCAAGTTTCCTTAATAAAGGCCTCATTACTCAAATATATAACAAACCGAGTCAAATTTCTAAAAATAAGAGCCATTCCCAATTGATAAATGATCAAATGATATGAACAGGCAGCTTCCAGAAGAAATAAAAGCTATTTACAATCATATAAAAATACTCTAAAACACTATTGATTAGAGAAATACGAATTAAAACAACTCTGAGGAGGTACCATCTCATACCTATGGAGGAAAATCGTACACTAATGCACTGTTGGTACAGTTGTATACTGATTCGACCATTCTGGAGAACAGTTTGGAACTATGCCCAAGGGGCGATAAATCTATGCATCCCTTTTGAATGAGAAATGCCACTATTCAAGTCTGTGTCTCAAAAAGATCAAAGGAAAAGGAAAAGGAAAAGGATTTGTATGCACAAAAACATTTGTAGCAGCTCTTTTTGTGGTGGCAAAGAATTGGAAATTGAGGGGGTGCCCATCAACTGGGAAACTGCTGAAGAGGTTGGGGCATATGGTTGTGATGGAATACCATTGTGCTATAAGAAAGGACAATGGGGGAGGTGTCAGAAAAACATGGCAAGACCTCGATGACCCGGTGCAAAGTGAAGTGATAGGAACCGGGAGAATAGCAATGTCAAATGATAATCAACTGGGAAGGACTGGCCTGCTCCGATCAATGCAATGATCCAAGACGACGCCAAAGGACTCATGATGAAAAAAATGTTCTCCACCTCCAGAGAGGGAGTGAGTGAACTCTGAGTACAAACTGAAATATCATTTTCTCACTTTCCTTGTTTTTCTTACTTTTTTGCAATGTGGCTGATACGGAAATGTGTTTTGCATGATTTCACATGTTTAATTGATATCATGTCACTCTTCTCAGTGGGTGGGGGAGGGGGATCAAGAAGGAGAATTTAGAAATATTCATGTTATGTACATAATAAAAAAGAAAACGCCTGAATAATGGGTCTGCCCCTCCCCCACAGCCTTACTTATTTGGGATTTATTGCTATTGGCAAGAATGACAGCAGTGGCTAACCTTTGCATAAGATGAGGGTTTAGGGGAAGTTCTGCGCCCACCATCTTGTTATCTGGGCACAAAGGTACAATGCAGCTTTAAGGGTCATGACAGCACTCTCCTGCCAATTTGTTCTGGAGTGAGTGGAGCAAGTGTGATCATCATCCCCACTTTACATATGAGGAAAACTGAGGCCTAGAGAGAGGCAGCTGCTCACAAAAGTCACACAGAGAATGAATGGCAGAGCCCCCACACTGTGGCTGCACCCTCGGGGGCAGATCACCAGCATTCATCTTGGGTTAATGCTTTCCAACTGTTTCCCTTACCTCCTGTTCCCCTTACCTCCTGTTCCCCGGGAAGGACAGCTGGGGATGCAGTTGGCAATCCTCCCCAGGCCTTACCTGAGTATGCGTTTTACCTCCTTTTCCTTCTCCAAATGGGCTGTAGCTTCCCAAGCCAATGGTGTCTTCCATTTCCCCAATTATTCCCAGGCCGAAAGTCAGTGATTTTGAGGGATGCTTGGGTGTGTCCCACCTCCACCTGCACACAGAGCTGCCCTTGGGCACCACTGTGTGACACCTGTTAGGTCTCCATGTGACATAGGTGGTGCTGCAGTGACCTGAGCCTGTCCTCACTGGGATTGCCAACAGCCCCCAGTGGCCTGTTCTCCTTCCACTCTGCCTCCCCACACCTCGCTCTTCCCCTAGTTGCACTTTCCTGGTTCCTCTGACCCCTCTCCTGTGCCTTCTCTTCCCCAGGACTCCCCATCCTCTATGTGAAGGACTGAAAGACTCTCTCTCTGATGTGCTTCTTCCCTCTCTCCATTTATCCTCTCTGTTCATGCTCAGATAATGTCCACATCTCCATTTTTGCCCTGACCCCTCATTCAGGCTTCAGGCTATCTGCTGCCCATCTCTTTCTAGAGTCCCACCAGTACCAGCACTGGCTGTTCTGAATTCCTGACCTCCCAGCCATTCCTGAAGTCGAGGCCAGTCAGACTCTCTGTCCATCCTCCAGACATAGCTACCCATGGTGGCTGTCAAGCACCTGTGATTTTGAAGGTCTCTTCCCATATGGATCCTTGACATATTGACCTAACTGGACCCAGCTCCTTGATCATTTTGGCCTGTTGTAGAAAGTTCAGAAAGATTCAGGGACTTGTCCAGGGGTCGCCCTGTCCCCAGTCCACTACACTGTCTTCATGCCAGACAATTCTTTAAACATCAGATCAGATTCTACCCTCCTTTTACAGAAGAAGAAACCGAAGTACAGGGTGGGGGGGAGAGGGGGAGGAGCCAAGATGGTGGAGTAGAAACAGCATGTCCAAGGTGCTCTGCCCCACACCACTTCCAAACCATGTAAAAGGGGACTCTGAACAACTTCTGGAATACCAGCACCCATAGAACGACACAGAGAAGCTAACCTCCCACTAAGGACAGCCCAGCAGCCCTGCAGGGAGAGCCAGTGCAGCACGCTGGGAGCAGACAGCCCAGTGTGGGGACAGCCCAGCCCAGGTCCAAGTGAGCCTCGGTTTTAGCCCCAGGGCGGCCAGGCCAGCAGCTGGTTGGAGGGACCCCAGAACACCAGCAGCTGTGGCGATTCCAGAATTATCAACACAGACATGCCCAGGACAAAGTGAGAGGTTAGTGCCCTATGGACTTTGGGACCAGTATTTGGGAATGTGTCGGCTTCCTCCCCTGGGGGCTAGAAACCTCTGAGGAGACACTCGCCATTTTGCAGCTTCAGTGGCAGCATCAGCTCCTGGCCTGTGAACTGTAGGGAGATCCAACGATCAGTCTTGGGGGTTAATCGCTCTTGCTTTAACCTCCCTGGATCTGGATTTCAATCTGGGGGGAGGTCTGGGGTGGGTATCCAACTTGCCAGAACCAGAAGTTGCAAAGACCGCAACATTCGGGACGGAATCTCCCCTGTCTGGTGGCAGAGTCCTACTGTGGCAACAAGCCCAAAAGTCAAGCAATTAAGTAGCAACATGCCTAGGCAAAAGAAACAAAATAAACAGAAAAATGCAACATTAGACTCCTATTTTGGGGGCAAAGAGGATTGAAGCAGGGAACAGGAGGAGGACTGTGAGGTCAGAAATCCTGCTCCAAAAGCCCCAAAGGAAAATATGAGTTGGTTACAGGCCATAGAGGACCTTAAGAAGCAGATAAGAGAAGTGGAGGAAAAATTGGAAAGAGAAATGAGAAGGATGCAAGAAAAGTATGAAATGAGAATCAACAGCCTGACTGAGGAAAATAACACCCTAAAAAACAGACTAACTCAAATGACAAAGGAGGCCCAAAAGGGCAATGAGGAGAAGAATGCCTTAAAAAGCCAAATTTGCCAGATAAAAAAGAATCTCAAAAGCTCACTGAGGACATTCATTCCTTCAGAGTTAGACTGGAGCAAATGGAAGCTAATGACTTTATGAGAAATCAAGATGCTGCTAAACAGATCCAAACAAATGAAAGATTAGAAGGCAATGTGAAATATCTCTTGGGAAAAATCACTGACCTGGAAAATAGATCCAGGAGAGACAATTTAAAAATTATTGGACTACCTGAAAGCCATGATCAAAGAAAGAACCTAGAAATCATCCTTCAAGAAATTCTCAAGGAAAATTGCCCTGATGTTTTAGACCCAGAGGGCAAAGTAGAGGCTGAAAGAATCCACAGATCACCTCCTGAAAAAGATCCCAAAAAGAAAACTCCCAGGAATATTATAGCCAGGTTCCAGAATCCCCAGATCAAGGAGAAAATACTACAAGCAGCCAGGAAGAAACAATTTCAATATTGTGGAAACACAATCAGAATACCACAGGACCTGGCAGCTTCTACACTGAGGGATCAAAGGGCATGGAATATGATATTCCAGAGGGCAAAAGAGCTGGGAATGAACCCAAGGGTCACCTACCCAGCAAAACTGAGTATTTTGTTTCAGGGGAAAATATGGTCATTCAGTGGAATAGAGGACTTTCAAGCATTCTTGAGGAAAAAACCAGAATTGAATAGAAAATTTGACATCCAGACACAAGAAGCAAGTGATGCCTGAGAAGGTAATCAGGGAAAAGAAATCAAAAGGAACTTATCAAAGTTGAACTATTTACATTCCTACATGGAAAAACAATAACTGTGACTGATGAAACCTTTCTCAGTATGAAAATAATTGAAGAAGGATATATGGGCATATGAATACATATGTGAATGTGTGTATATATGTTTACAGGTATACATGGATAGAGGGCACAGGTTGAATTTGGTGGGAAGGGATGATACTTAAGGGGTGAAGCTAAGAGGTGAGAGAGGAAAGTGGCAAGAGGAGATGGGGAGAGACAGGGTAGGGTAAACTATCTCACGTAGAAGAGGCAAGGGGAAGTAGTTGCAGGGGAGGGGAAGAACAGGAAGGCAAAAAGGCAAAACCATATTCTCATTGAATTTGGCTCAGGGAGAGAATGACATACATACTAAATGGGATATCTCACCCTGCTGGAGAGTAGGGGGAAGGGGGGTGAGAGGGGGGATGATGGAGGGGAGGACATTCTGGGGGGAGGGGAGGTTGGAAGTACCCACTATCAAAGAGGGACAGGATCAAAGTAGGGAATGGACCAGGTGGGGGGTGGTATGGGTGGGAGGGAATTATAAGCAGCCTTTTACAATATATCTACTATGGTAATGTTTTGCAAAGCTATACATGTACAACACATACTGAATTGCTTATCTTCCCAGAGGGAGTGGGTGACAAGGGAGGAAGGGAATGGATCTGAAATTTGAGGTTTTAAAATTAAATGTTTCAAATTTATATAAATGCTATTTTATATACAAATTTATATAAATACTATTTTACATGTAATTGGGAGATAAGATATTCAGGCATTGGGGCACAGAGATTCACCTTGCCCTAATGGTAAAGTAGAAGGGGGTATAGGAGAAGATATGGGAGAGAGCAGATTGGATGAGGGGATATCTTGTGGGACTGCTATTCTGGGGTGGTGGGTAGGGGAAAAATGGGGAAAATTGTAACTCAAAATCTGGTGGAAATGAATGATGTAAACCAGAAGTTAATAAAGCATTTGTTGAAGAAAAGAAGAAGAAGAAAGAAGAAGGAAGAAGGAAGAAGGAAGAAGGAAGAAGGAAGAAGGAAGAAGGAAGAAGAAGAAGAAGAAGAAGAAGAAGAAGAAGAAGAAGAAGAAGAAGAAGAAGAAGAAGAAGAAGAAGAAGAAGAAGAAACCAAGACAGAGAAATCAGGTGATTTGGTCTAGGGTCGTGGAGTCATCCGTGCTGGAGCTGGAATCCCAACCCTGCCCTCCCTCCTCCCTGACCTGTGCTGCCTCCTAGATCAGAGGCCAAAGGCTAATATGGCTATTCTGACCAATCGATGATCCAAGACAACACCAAGGAGTCACAGTGAAAACTCCCTCCACCTGCAGAGGGAGCTGAGGAGCTCCTAGGGCAGGAGCGCCCGTTTTTCTCTTGCTTTATTTTCCTTGCTTTTCTGTTTTTGCAAAATGGCTAATATGGAAACGTTCTACATGATTTCACATATATAATTGATATCCTATTGCTTACCTCCTCCATGAGTGGGGGAAGGGTAGGAGGAAGGGAGAGAATTTGGAATTCAAAATTGAACAAGAAAAGTATGTTAAAAATAAATATATAAATAATACTTTAAAAAAAGTCAATGGCTAGCTCCTAATTGTTTGAACACTATGTATAACCACTGACAGTCACATGTCCCTTTTTTTTAATGCAGATGACAAATGAAGCAATGGATATTCTAAGAGCCAACTTATTCAGAGATTGGGAAGTCCTATGTTCCTAACACTAGGCAGGGGATAACTCATTACTCTTGGGGGCTCCTTCCAGCTCCAGAACCCAAGACTAGAGACGTCTTGGAAAACCCTACTACCACCACCAAGAGTGCCCACTCACCTCCTAATGGTCCACATGAAAGTTGACCATTTTTAATCGAATTCCCTGGTGTTATCAGTCCATCCTCTCATATTTTGAACAATCATTAAAAGTATTTTGACAAACATGGTGCACATTTCATTGACATTCTTACCTCCTCAAAGAAACAGGGGAAGTTTCGGAGGAAAAATTTCCAATTTATGTGGGTGTTGAGATGAAGTCTTAATTTCTTCAGCACATAAGTGTATTGGGAGTCTTTGAGCTTAAGGCATAAATCTTTTATGACCTGTGCAAAATCTGATGCTTTGATTATGCCCGTATCTTCTTTATCGTATGCAGAAAATGCCTAGCAAAGAAAAAAGGATGCAGGCCTGTCAGAGGCAGGGACAGATTTCAGAAATATTTCTCAACATTGTTTCCAAGGGAGGACTGAGACATGTAAAAATACACTATGAAGTTAATCCCATGTCAGGATTTTTTAGGAACATTTATTTGCTTATGAAAATAGCTCACAATTCTATAGAGTCCCAGAGCTTACAGAGGAGGGGGGTGGCTTTGCCAAGGTCACTTGGTCAGTGATGGGCAGAGGGAGGGTCCAAACTTTGTGCCAAGTCCGGTGCTCTCTCCATGATGCCAGACCACACCCCAAAATGGAAGACCCCACAAAGTCATGTTCAGCAAATGTTAACCTCAGTACATCCCTTCACCCCAGAGGAGGACAGCAGGTATATTATCAAGCTGGACCCATCTTACCAAGAATCATGAGAACTCACACAGGGGGTGCCATGTGAAGCAAACCATGAGTTAGACTCAGGGGGCAAGAGGACTGAGCCCACGTTCCACTTCTGACATGGCCACAGGACTGTGGGCCAATGCTGACTCAGTTTCCATAATTGTAAAGTAGAAGTAATAAAGCAGTGCCCTATGAGATTCCTGGGAGCTTCCCAGAAGCTAGAATAGGCAGGTGTATTAACTGTCTTCAGGTAGAAGCCTGGTAAGTGAGCCAAGGCTGGGGGGATAGGGGAATTCACTGAATTTCTTAAATGCCTGAAGAATTACTGTCCAAACACAAGGGCTCTGGGATTCCTTTTTAATTTTAGGTGAGGGATTTTTAACCTTTTTTGTGTCATGGACCTCTGCTGGTAAAGCCTCTGGGCCCCTTCTCAGAATCATGCTTTGAAATGCATTTTTAAAAAGATTACAAATTAATTCTATTGAAATATAGCTACCAAAGTATGTTTAAGAATCTAGCTCCTGGGCCCCAAGGGAAGAGCAGCTAGTGTGGGTAATGGCTGAGGCAGCAGCATGGAGTGGGGGAAGGGGGAAGTCAAAGCCTGGCATGGAGACCCCTGGCGGGGGGGTGCAGCCTGGATCTGGGGCTGCCCTCCTCAGGGCTCTCATGAACTCTGGGAAGGCATTCAGAGCCCCTTCCAGCTCTAAGAGGCCAGTCACCTGGAGGAGTGCTTTGAGTGGTCTCCTGATACCAGCCAGTGCCTTGCATTGGCCACTCGGGAAGCCAGATACACCTTGAGTTTGCACCCAGACGGGCTGAGCAAGATGCTCCAGAACTGACTAGAACCAGATACCTTCAGAAATCTCAGTCTCAAGCCTCCCAGGTGCCTGAATTTGGACAGGCCAAGGTAGATGAGTTCTTTGCCTCCCTCAGGCTTGTTCTCTATAGGGCCTGGGCCAGGCCAAGCCAAACACCGGCCCTCTAGGAGTATCTCTCTACAGAAAGAAATGGCAGTTAAGCTGCCCTGAGGGTCTGGAATCCTTGGGCAGGGAAGCTTCCAAAGCAGCAGGAGAATGGATACCCAGGACTTTCTCTTTGTACCCAGCTCTTGTGAGCACAGACAGGAGCGCATTTAGGGACCTGAGAAAGTGTCCTTCTTCTCCAGTGGAGGAAAGCAACACACATCAGAAAAGCTATCAGTCAAGACAGGATCCTGGATCTAGTGTTAACAAGGGCCCTTCATGTCATTGAGCTAAACAGGCTCATTCACAAGTCAATCTTACAATCACTAGCATCATCTCTACTGTGTGTCAGGCTCTGTGCTGAGTGCCAGGGACAGAGAAAGAGGCAGAGAAAGCATCGGCCCTCGGGGCTCATGGTCTAATGGGAGTCACAACATGCAAAGGACTAGGTACAATGATGTGGACAGGATATGCTGGAGAGAGTTAATGGGGGAAGGCAGGGAATCAAGAGCCCTCCTTCTAGAAATCACTCCAGTCCAGCAGAAGAGAGTGGGATTTTGTCTGGGACTTGTCAGGGAAGGCAGGAGGTAGAGCATTCCAGGAGCCAAGGACAGTCAGAGGAAATATGCAGAGTTGGGAGATGGGAGGATCGTATTCATGAAGGACATGAAGATCATATTCAGCAAGGACAGTGTCACTGGATCAAAGAATATGTGGTGGGGAGGGAATCGAAGGCTCAAAAAGTTGGAAAGGCCCAGGTTAGGAAGGGCTACCAACACCAACAACGGATTTTAAATTTTAACCTGGAGGCACTAGGGAGCCATCACAGTTTATTGAGGAGGGGAGTAACAGGGTCAGACTGTGCTTTAGAAAGATCACTTTGAGTTTTTACACAAACAAAAACCAATGCAGCCAAAATTAGAAAGAGAGCAGGAAAACTGGGGGATAATTTTTACATCAAGTTCCTTTGATATATGGATATATATGTATATGTATATATATATCCTCATATATATTATATATATATATATATATCACTGTTGATTAGAGAAATTCAAATTAAAACAACTCTGAGGTACCACCTCACATCTATCAGATTGGCTAATAAGACAAAAAAGGAAAATGACAATGTTGGAGGGGATGTGGAAAAGAAGGGATGCTAATGCATGGAGTTGTAAACTGATCCAATCAATCTGGAGAATAATTTGGAATTATGCCCACAGGGCTACAAAACTGTGCGTACCCTCTGACCCAGCAAAACTATTACGGGGTGGCTAGGTGGCGCAGTGAGTAGAGCGTCAGCCCTGGAGTCAGAAGGACCTGAGTTCAAATCCGGCCTCAGACACTTAACACACATAAACAAACAAACAAACAAAAAAAAACCTAGCTGTGTGACCTTGGGCAAGTTACTTAACCCCAATTGCCCTCCAAAGGCAAAAAACAAAACAAAACAAAACAAACAAACAACTATTATTAGGTCTGTATCCCAAAGATATTAAAGAAAAAGGGGAAAGGACCCACATGTACAAAAATACTTTTAGCAGCTCTTTTTGTGGTGACCAAGAATTGGAAATTGATGAGATGCCCATCAGTTAAGGAATGGCACATGATGTGATGGAATACTATTGTGCTATAAGAAAAGATGAGCAGAATGCTTCCAGAAAAAACTAGGAAGACTTACAGGAACTGATGCAAAGTGAAGCGAGCAGAACCAGAACAACACCATATACAGTAACAACAAGCTGTGAGTGACTTAGCTATTCTGATCAATCTAATGAGCCAAGAGAATTCCAAAAGACCCATGATGAAAAGTGCTATTCACCTCCAGAAAGAGAACTGATGGTCTCTGAATGCAGACCGAAGCAGATTTTTTCACTTATTTAAATTTTTGTTGGTATTTTTTTGCAAATCTATATGGAAATATGTTTTGCATGATTTCATATGTAAAATGGATATCATATTGCTTGCCTTCTTAATGGATGGGGCAAGATCAAGAGGGATGGAATTAGGAACTCAAAAATTTCTTAAAATAAATGTTAAAATAAGGTATAAACCTTTTTAAATTAAATAATTTTTTTAAATCACTTTGAAACCTAAATGGAAGATAGTCCGATAAGGAAACCGAGGCCCAGAGAAGGAAAGTGACCATTTGCTCAAGTTCACACAGCAAAGCCAGGGATATAACCAAGACCTTTTTACTCCAAATACTGTGGTCTTCCTATTTCTTCGGCTTTTGGAGGGACCAGAGAGACAGTAAATGGAATTGGATTTGGGGTCCAATCAGGAATCAGACCAGGAGAAGCAGACAGGAGCATTTGGTCCCCCCAGTGGTGCCAGACCTGTGAGTCTCTGCAGGACTGGGGGGTGTTCTGGGGCCACCTCCATCCAACACCAGTAGACATTTCCACCAAGGGATGGGATGTGCTAACACTTTAATTAAGAGGCAGTCAAACAGAAATTCCTAAACACATCGAAACCTCTGGCCCTTCAAGTCTTCTTCCTGCTCCATGCAGATTTGTTTCAGTTATGCCCTCTGTCTCACAGGAGCTCCCCAGACCCTCCTCCTGCCTTGGCCCTGGCACAGGAAAGGCACGAGAGGCTGTCATGGCCAGGGGGGTGGGCCAACATTCTTATCCACCTGGCTCTCCTGGAAAGCACAGGAGGATGAGGTAAGAGCCCCTGGCTGGAGTGGTTCTGCCCCTCACCAGTCATGAAGCTGGGTGACCTCCATCTCCCTCACTTGGACTGCACCTCAATACCCTCATTGTAAACTGACAGTAACAGCTTGCCATGACAAGGCACCGCACATGCTCCACTCACTGGATCCTCACAACAGTCCCCTGAGGGCTAAATTACACCCATTTTAAGGAAGCCAGACTGAGGCTTTGAGCCACTGAAGTTACTTGTTCAGGGTCACACAGCTAGTGAGGATCTGAGGCAGGATTCAAACCCAGATCTTTGTCATACCACAAAGCTCAATGCTCCGCCCACTTTGCTGTGATTCTTTTCATTAAAAAACTGAGGAGGGGGGGAGCCAAGATGACGGAGGAGAAACAGCTCATCCAAGCCACTCTGCCCCCAGATTCCCCCCAAACTATATAAAAGGGGACTCTGAACAACTTCTGGAGCCCCAGCACCCACAGAACGACACAGAGAAGCTAACCTCCCGCTGAGGACAGCCCAGCAGCCCTGCAGGAGGGACCAGCTCAGCAGTATGGGAGCCGGCAGCACGTGCAGAGCACAGCGAGCCGAGCCCAGGTACGCATGAGCCAAGGTTTTAGCCCCAGGGTGGCAGGGTCAGCAGCCAGCTGGAGGAACCCCAGAACACCAGGAGCTGTGGCGACTCCAGAATTATCAACATAGACATGCCTAGGACAAAGTAAGAGGTTAGTGTCCTATGGACTTTGGGACCAGTATTTGGGGAATGCGTCAGCTCCCTCCCCTGGGGGCTAGAAGCCACTGAGGAGACACGCCATTTTGTAGTTTTCAGAGGCAGCTCCAGCTCCCAGCCTGCAGAACTGTAGGGAGATCCAGCAATCAGTCTTGGGGGGAGTAATCACTCTTGCTTTAACCCCCCTGGATCTGGATTGTGATCTAGGGTGGAAGTCGTGGGTGGGTTTACAGCTTGCCAGAAACGGAAGTTGCCCCCCACACGTTCAGGACGAAAATTCCTCTAGCTGGCCTTAAAGCCATAGTGTGGCAACAAGCCCAAAAGTCAAGCAATTAAGTGGCAACATGCCAAGGCAAAGGAAACAGAAAATGCAACCCTAGACTCCTATTTTGGGGGCATAGAGCAGGAAAAGGACTGTGAGGTCAGAAGTCCTGCTCCAAAAGCCCCAGGGGAAAACATGAGCGGGTTGCAGGCCATAGAGGACCTTTAAAAGGACTTCAAAAATCAAATAAGAGAAGTGGAGGGAAAATTGGAAAGAGAAATGAGAAGGATGCAGGAAAAGTATGAAATGAGGGTCAACAGCCTGACTGAGGAAAACAACACCTTAAAAAATAGACTAACTCAAATGGCAAAAGGAGGCCCAAAAGGGCAATGAGGAGAAGAATGCCTTAAAAAGCCAAATTTGCCAGATGGAAAAAGAATCTCAAAAGTTCACTGAGGAGATTCATTCCTTCAGAGTTAGACTGGAGCAAATGGAAGCTATTGACTTTATGAGAAATCAAGATGCTGTTAAGCAGATCCAAACAAATGAAAGATTAGAAGGCAATGTGAAATATCTCATGGGAAAAACCACTGACCTGGAAAATAGATCCAGGAGAGACAATTTAAAATTATTGGACTACCTGAAAGCCATGATCAAAGAAAGAACCTAGAAATCACCCTTCAAGAAATTCTCAAGGAAAATTGCCCTGATGTTTTTAGACCCAGAGGGCAAAATAGAGGTTGAAAGAATCCACTGATCACCTCCTGAAAAAGATCCCAAAAAGAAAACTCCCAGGAATATTATAGCCAGGTTCCAGAATCCCCAGATCAGGAGAAAATACTACAAGCAGCCAGGAAGAAACAATTTCAATATTGTGGAAACACAATCAGAATAGCCCAGGACCTGGCAGCTTCTACACTGAGGGATCGAAGGGCATGGAATATGATATTCCAGAGGGCAAAAGAGCTGGGACTGAACCCAAGGGTCACCTACCCAGCAAAACTGAGTATTTTGTTTCAGGGAAAATATGGTCATTCAGTGGAATAGAGGACTTTCAAGCATTCTTGAGGAAAAAACCAGAATTGAATAAAAAATTTGACATCCAGACACAAGAAGGAAGAGATGCCTGAGAAGGTAATCAGGGAAAAGAAATCAAAAGGAACTTATCAAAGTTGAACTATTTACATTCCTATATGGAAAAGCAATAACTGTGACTGATGATATCTTTCTCACTATGAAAATAATGGAAGGGTGTGTGGTCATATGAATACATATGTGAATGTGTGTATATGGTTACAGTTATATATGGATAGAGGGCATAGATTGAATTTGTTGGGAAGGGAGGATACTCAAGGGATGAAATTATGAGGTGAGAGAGGAAAGTGGCAAGAGGAGATGGGGAGAGACAGGGTAGTGTAAACTATCCCATGCAGAAGAAGCAAGGGAAGTGGTTGCAAAAGAGGGGGAGAATAAGGAAGGCTAAAAAGGCAAAACCACATTCACATTGAATTTGGTTCAGGGAGATAATGACATACATACTAAATGGGATATCTCAACCTGCAGCAGGATAGGGGGAAGGGGGATGAGAGGAGGGATGATGGATGGGAGGGCATCCTTGGGGGAGGGGAGGTTGGAAGTACCCACTATAGAAGAGGGACAGGATTATGTAGGGAATGGACCAGGTGGGGGAGTGGGATGAGTGGGAGGGAAGTATAAGCAGCCTTGTACAATATATCTACTATGATAATGTTTCGCATAGCTAGACATGTACAACATATACTGAATTACTTATCTCCCCAGAGGGAATGGGTGACAAGGGAGGAAAGAAATGGATCTGAAATTTGAGGTCTTAACATTAAATGTTTCAAATATATATAAATACTATTATTAATACTCTTTTGCTTATAATTGGGAGATAAGATGTACAGGCATTGGGACACAAAGACTCACCTTCCTCTAATGGAAAAGTCGAAGGGGGTATGGGAGAAAGTATGGGAGAGAGCAGATTGGAGGAAGCGATATCTTGTGCGACTGCTATTCTGGGAGGTTGGGTAGGGGAATAACGGGGGGGAAATGATTGTAACTCAAAATCTGGCGGAAATGAATGATGTAAAACAGAAGTTAATAAAGCATTTGTTTAAAAAAATTTTTAAAAATTGAGGGATTATACAGGCTAATCTATGTCACCAAAGTGTTTCTGTCAGTCCTTAGTATATTTCCCAACCTTGAGACATTGGACTGCCCCTTCTTGGAGTCCATTTTATCCTCTGTCAAATGGGTACAATCTCCCTTGGCCCATCTACCTCACCAGGAAAGCAGCATTGGAAGCCATGGAGGACCACAGATATGGGGGATGGAGCATGTCCAGGAGCCCAGAAGGGGCAGGGTGAGAGCTGAAGACAGTGGCATCACTGGGAGAGCTGGGCAATGCCCTGGGAAACCCAGAAGCACCTTTGGAGATGGTCAGGAGGGCAGGGACAGTACCTTGAAGAAAGCATTGTAGTTTGCCAAGACCATTTCCTTCATCTTCTTCAGGGCCTGGTCGGGAGCCAGTACCGAAAAGATTACTGTCTGGCTCTCCTCCTTCTCCCTGGAATGAGTCTTGACAGGCTTTAAGTTGTCAAGCGCTTTCAGGAATTCATGGTAGTAGACAATGTTGTCGTTATAGGAGACCCCCCAGCTAAAGGGAGAAGCACACACAGAGAGGGGCGTGGTCAACAACCAAAGCTGGCATGCCCTGGACAAATCACCCCTGCCAGATGGCAGCAGTCAGCAATGAGTTTTCCTGCCCCTGGCCTCCCCGTTCCATTCAGCTAAAGACCCAGACCATTCATGCACATGCACACTCACACACACATACACACACACACTCACACAAACTCACAGACACACACGCATGTACACACATGCATGTACACACACACATGCATGCACATGCTTGCCCTACTCTTTTCCCCTAAAACTATAAGACATTTTGTCTAGAATAAGTGTTTTTCACCTGAGGTCCATGAACTCGGTTTTCTAACCTATTTTGGTAAGTGTAACTCTATGTCATGGGCTTCCTTTGTCCTCTGTCCCTTCAGACAGGGTTCTGGGGAGGCTCAGCTTTAGGCTGAGAAGAGGAGAGGGAAGGAAGAGAAGAGAGGAGAGGAGAGACAGAGAGAGGCAGTGGGATCCCCACTCCAGGAGGAGGCAGGTCCAGGCCCAGCTCCATCCCAACTGAGATCAGAGACTGGAGGACTTCCTAGTTGATAGATGGGAAAACCAAGGACCATAGGAAGGGAGGGCCATGCCCAGTGTCCCCCACACCCCCTCAAGCCAACTCCCTTTCCACCAGAACATCCAGCCTTCCCTTGCTGTGTGGTCTTGGGCAGATCCCCCTCCACTCCTCTAGGCTTCATTCTCTCTCCTTAAACTGAGACAACCTTGGCTCTCTTTGAATCCCAGGTTTACGGTATTGCTGTGATGGGGCTGTCTGAGCCAGCCAAATGAAGAGGGGGGAGAGAAAACAAGGAGGTAACAGTGTAGTTAGGAGGGTAGAGTCAGGAGAGATCTTGGGCCCTTACTGTACAACCACAGGGAGGTCTCTTAGCACAGTGGCCTATCCTAAGTGTGGGTCCAATTACAGATGAGGATTACAGGCAGCCAGAGACATAAGGGACTTGTGGGAGGAGCTGGGAGCATGAAAGGTGTGCTTGGCCAACCTTGACATCTCCCTCACTTTCAGCAGCTGCTGCTGTGACTGACCTCAGAACTGTGCAAAGCTGTGGGTCAGCTGCTTCTCCTTCACCGTGAACCTCCCCCCTCCCATCCCTCACACCCGGCCCTGATCCCTGCATACAGGCAGCACTAAATAAATGAGGCTACCACTCCACTGACTTCAGCTCATGGCAGCATCTGAACTCGGAGTCAAGGTCCCAGCTGGCTCTCCTCCTGACTAGGCACTCAACTTGGCCCAAGTTTAGAATTCTCTGGGCTGCTTCCCTCTGTTAAGAGACTCAAGGTGGCATGGTGGGAAAAGAGTTGGCCTAGGAGTTGAAAAGACCTGGGATCAAGTCTTACCTTTGACGTACACTGATTGAGTGACCCTGGGCAAGACTCTAAGTGCCCCCAGGCAAGTCTCAAGAGTATCAAATTCAGAACAGGTACCCATCTGCACTGGTGGAGAGACAGCCTTCACTGGGAGTTCCCAACACCAATAAAATCATAAACCCAATTCAAAAAAGAAAAGGAAAACAAAATAAAGGGATGAGAAGGGAAGGAGAGGAAAGACAGAAAGGGAAAAAGAGGAGAGAATGAGAGAGAGGGAAGAGAGGAAGAAAGGAGAAAGGAGAGGAGAGAGAAGGAAGAGACAGAGAGGAAAGAAGAGACAGAGAAAAGGGAAGAGAGGAAAGGAGTGACAGAGGGAAGAGAGGAGAGGAGACAGAGAGAGGAGTGAGAGAGAGAAAGAGAAAAGAGGGGGGAGAAGGGAGAGACAGAGAGATAGAGAAGAGAGGGAAGGGAGGAGAGGAGGGGAGGAGAGGAGAGAAAAGAGAAAAGAATGGGGTTGGCCAAAGGAACCTTAAAGTCTCTAGTGGCTCCAAATTCTCAGGGTAATTTCTCTGGTGGTGTGACTTGGATGGACTGGAGAAGCAATAAACTAGGGGCATCCTGGTAAGAAACTACTTCGATAGTCCAGGTGAGAGGTAATGAGAGACTGAACCAGACCAGGGGCTGGGACAAGGAAGGGACAGATTTAAGAGACACCTTGAAGGAAGACCGAATTGGCAAAGCTTAGTGACTGGTGAGAATCCAAGATAAAGTCCTTATTTTAAAAAGCTTTTCCTCCAGGCTTGAAACTGACGTTGCCAAACTTTGCTCTCAAAACCCTGGCAGAAAATACTCAAAAATATATTTTTATAACCAGAAGCTCGGCAGTTTAGTAGTTTCTCAAAAAAAAAAATCCGTTTGGTTGTGTGTCTAAATATAGATGTCCATGTATAAATGTGCTTTCATTTCTCCCCCAATTCTTTGAGGAGCAAGATCCCTCTTCAGCCCAAGATCTGTCGTTCATCATATTTACAGCTAAAGGGGACCTTAGGGAACCACAGTCACAGGGATCAGAGCTAGCCATTGAGTCCATCAGATGAGCAGTCTGGGGCCCAGGGAAGCCAAGCAGCTTACTCATAACAGTTACCCAGGAAGGAAACTGTCCTTTGACCCTGGATTCGTGCATTTTTTCATCCATCATACTAACTACCTTTCAGAGACTGAATCAGAAAGATTTTATTGTAAGCTCCTTGAGGGCAGGAACTATTTTCTGTTCCCTTTGTCTTCCCATTGCTTAGCTACAGTAGCCACTTAGAAAAGACTTGGTGAATAAATAGATGGATGAAGGAATGTTCACACCTAAGCTGGTTTGAATTAGAGTTGAGTGAATTTGGAGCAAGAACAGAGTTTCTGTCCTGGTGCTGCCACCTCCAGGCTGTCTGACCTTGGGCAAGTCAATCCCCCTCTCTGAGACTCAATTTTCTCCTCTGTCCAATGGGAACAATCCTACTTATACAACTATTCTCTGGAAGAGTATTTGGACGATCTAATGAGATAACGAACGTGGCATTTTGTAACCTCCGACATGGAATACCACGATGGAGAGACAACATGATACAATGGAAATGCCACTGGCTTTGGAGTCAGAGGATCTGGGTTCAGATTCTGACACAGCTGCTGCTTACTAGTTGTGTGACCTGGATAGATTACTTCATGCCCTGTACCTCAGTTTCCTCTCCTGTAAGATGAGGGAATTGGACTAGATGTCCTCTGAGGTCCCTTCTATCTCTAGACTTGGAATCTTAGGATTTCCTAAGAATCATAATTTCAGCAACATTGTAAAGATAAACTCAGGACTAATGTAATGACCAACAACCATGCAAAGGACACATGACGAAGCCTGCTCTTCAGCTCCAAAGACAGAGCTGGTGGATGCAGAGTGGATGACTCTGGATTCAGTCTCTTTTCCTTTGTTTGAGCATGCCCAAAGCCCAGCTTCTCCCAAGCCATTCCCCAGCATAAGAAACTTGAGTAGCTTTCTCTTACTTCTAGGGGGAAAAATGCAAACCCTTTTTAAAATATTTAAATCCCCTGGCCACTTTTTCCAATTGCTTTCCAGTTGTTCCAACCTTTCCAGGTTAACAGTAAATTACTCACTCTCTCAGTGTCATGTTTCAGTCACACTGGCCCACTTTATGTTCTTCAGGTACAATATTCCATCTTCCATCTCCAGGCTTTTGCACCAATGTTTGCCAAGCCTGGAATGTTCTCTCTTCTTGCCTCTGTCACTTGTCACCACCAACTGCCCCACAAAAAGCTATGTTCAAGTGTCATGTCATAGAAGAGGCCTCTTCTGGTTGCCAGGACCCAGGTTCCCAACCCAACTTGGCTGAATCCAATAGCTAGGACCTTGATCAAGATACTTCCCTGCTCTCTCTCCCATCTGATCACTCATCAAGTCTTGATTCTATCTCCATAGTTCCCATCCCCTTCTATCTACATGCCCATCACCACCAGTGCCCCATTTTTGGACCTCATCACGCTCACTTGAACTAATGACTTATTTGAAATAATTGGTACTTGGCTTCCAATCTTTCCCCTAATCCATCCTCCACAATCTACCAAAGTGGGATCTATAAAGTACAAGGCTCTGTGGTACAGCCTACTGACTGCATGATCCTGGGCAAGTCACCTCTATTTGACCCGGTTTCCTCACCTATAAAATGGAGCTGATGATAGCACCTGCTTCCCAGGGATGTTGTGAGAATTAAATGAGTTAATATTTGTATTTTTTAAAAAGTGAATAGAGCACCACCCTGGAGTCAGGAGGACCTGAATTCAAATCCAGCCTCAGACACTTAACACTTACTAGCCGTGTGACCTTGGACAAGTCACTTAACTCCAACTGCCCTGCCCCCCCCCCCTCCAAAAAGCCAAAAAAAGTGCTTAGCACAGTGCCTGGCAAAAAGTAGGCATCATATACATGCTTATTCCCTCCTTTTCTTTCCTACTCCACTGCTCAATAAACTCCTGTGGTAAAATACAGAAAGTTCTGGCTGACATTTAAAGGCCTGCCGCCCATCTGACTTCCAAGACTTATTGTACTCTCCCCAGTCAGATCTCCATCCCCCTCTGTCTTTGCATGGGCTGCCTGGAATGCTCTACTTCCTCGTTCCGACCCTTTAAGGATCCCTAGCTCCTCTCAAGGCTGGTCAGGTGCCCTTCCTGGTTGATGTTGTCTCTTTCTATGTCCAATGACTGCACTTAGCAGTTTGTTTTCCCAGTATACCCTTCTCTGGTAACTTTGCCTCTTTGGTCTTCCTCTCCCCAGGACCACACCCAGTGCCTGTAACCAAGTAAGTGCTTAGTGAATGCACACTGAGTTGGATGAGGGCATAGAAAGGAACAAAAGGCTAGTGCTGAGTGTCTGCTTCTCTGAGTAAACAACATCGAACTTTATTTCCTATCTCCGCAGCTGCAGAGCAGCTTCCCATACTGCCAGGCTCGAGCTGGCTAAAACACCAGCAACACAGCACCAAAGAATAATCAACAGTATTTCATCTGAAAGATAAATTGCCAAGTTGGTATTAAAATTTAGTAATAAAATCAAATGCATATGCTAATCGCCTCTGCATTATTGAGGGAAAAAGTCTATTTTGGACCCAGGAAGGAAGAATGCATGGATAATTACAGATAAAGAGATGGTCTCATCAGGAGGGCTTTGAGAAAAACAAATGTCTTCGTTGGAGAGATGGATTTTTTAGGGCAGCAATTCACAAAAAAGTTGCTCACTCCATTGGAAGGTAGACTGGGTAGGATTCTGGGGCAGCTGCTGGAAAAGGCATCAGTTCTGGCTCTAGGGAATCAGGTGCTCTTACACTCGCTTAAACCAGGTCTTGTCTGGGATTGCCTTTCAGGAAAGGTCCCTGCATCTAGTGACTGTGGCAGACTCCTCTGTGAACTGGAAATCTACTCCCTGAGGAGGAAACTTGCTTTTTGAGGGAGAGATGAAAACTCACCCTTTAAGAACTGGGACAAGGGAAGAGAAACCTCTATAGACACATCCAGGCTGGTTTGAGGTAGTGCCTTAATGAAGAGAGTGTTGAGGATGGATGTGGAGTTAGGAAACTGGCTTTGAGCCCTTAGCTCTGACACTCACTAGGTAGTATGTCATAAAGGGGCATAAGAATGTAAGCCCTTCTTAGTATTCAAAAATGCCCCAGTGGGTTAACAATCTCCTTGAAGTGGGGGCTCTCTTCTCCAGTACAGATCACAGCCCATCCAGGACACCCCTGCAGGCTCCTGTTCACCACAGAGGAGCATCCAAAGTTGTGGTGGCCTGCCTCCTTCCTCCTGACACTAAGAACCCTCATTATCACCTCTCAAAGAGGGATAACTGTTCTTGCTCTACACGAACTCCAAGGGTTACTCTAGGGAAAGGGTTTCATAAACCTCAAAGATCTGGCCCAGAGAAAGATGAGAGGATAGATGACTGGCCAAGGGCAGGAAGCATTCAGAGGTCAAAGTCAGAGCCCTGGAAGAGCTGAAAATGACTTTGAAGGTCACTCGGTCCAACTCAATCTACCCTTATGACATTCCCTGGCCTGGAATATCCTCTATTCTCCCTCTCTGTCTACTTAATAAACCAATCCACCAACAAATATTTATTAGCATCTACCATGGGGATACAAGTACTATGCCTATTAACAATAAGACAAGTATATTGAATTTCTAGCTATCTGTTAAAGCCCAATTCAAATTCCACTTCCTCTAGGAAGTCAGTCATGAATTCCAATTTGTTCATGACCTTCCCTTCAGAAGTCACACAGCACTTTCTGCCCCTCATCCTCCAATGTAATTGGGAGAAAGAAAAGGAGAAGGAATGAGAGAAGAAGGGTAGAAAGGAGGAAAGGGAAGAGATGCAGAAAGATGGAGTCTTTTGTGAGAGAAAGAGGCTCAGGAGGAGGACTAGGACCCTTGTTTAAGGTAGATGGGATGCTGAGAGCTGCCAATTAAGAGAAGGTTGCATTTCTCGCCTATTACTTGGTTTTCTCTGTTGTGGAGAATGACTAATGGGGACCTGATTCCTAAGATAAATGCAGAGACAGTGATTAAGAGAGCATTGGCTGACCCTGGTAGATTCAAATCCCTCAGGTCATGTGACTACATCCTTGGGTCATGAAAGTACTGGCGGGTGGAATTTCTGAGCTGCTGAAAATCAAGGAAAACAGAAGAGGAGAAGGGCAAGTGTGGTCAGGATTTTCAAAAGGCAAGAACAGTCTGCAGATGAGAGGTCAGAGAGTCTGACGTCAGTTCCTGGGGAAATTCTAGCGAGCACATTAAAGAGATGGTTGGCAAGTAACCAGAAAGGGATGTAGTGATCGAGAAGAGACAGGAAGACACTGTCATCAAAACAGACCAGGCTGATTTTATCTCCCTTTTTAACAGGGTTGCTAAGCGAGTAGAAAGGGGATGCTGTGGATATAAAGTAGCAATACAATTCTTGTAGGGAAGATGGGGAAGTGTGGGTCAGATAACACCAGCAGATGAATTCAGAGTTCATTGGATGGTCAGACTCAAAAAGTAGTTGTTAATGATTCAATGTCAACATGATGGGAGGTAGGTCTCCAGAGGAGTGCCCCAGGGATCTGCGCTTACACAATGATTTGGCCAAAGACATGTTTGTCAAATATGATAGTGACTCGAATAGGGGAGGAACAGCTAAGGCAGTGGATGAGGGAGAGCTGGGATCCAGAATGACTCTGACTGAGCAGAGTACTGAGCAGGTTTCTATGAAGATGAAATTCAGTAGGGACCAATGTGAAGTCTGGAAATTGAACACAAAACATTCAATATCATGAGTGTAAGAAGGAGGGGGTCTGGATAGATAGGGATTGCTCTGCAAAGGGTCTGGGTGTGCTGGTGAAACTCCCCCTCAGTCTGAGTGATGCAGCAGTCACACAGCTGCTGCAATCCTGGGAAGCACCAGGAGGGGCAGAGGGTGAGACAGTCCCTGCTGAAGGAGTGCCTTCAGTTCTAACCGCCACCACTGAAGAAGGCTCTTTGGTGATTCTATGGTCGGAGTCCTCTTTACACTCTCCCCGACAAGAGGAGGCCCAACAGCCTCTGGCCAGAGGAAGGCCACTACCTTCCCCATAAGAGCCCCTTTATCTTTCAGAAAGCTTTCCTGGTGACGGAGTTTTCTTCCTTTTTTTCTATCTCCTTGTAGATTAATGAATACTGGTGTGTTATGTCTGTCCACTCAGTGCTATGGGCTCTGCCTTCTGCTGCCAAGCCTCACCCCTCCCTTCGCTGTGAGAGCCCTTCAAAGACTAGTGGGTCGTCCTGCCCCCACTCCTCATCCACTCCTTCCAGGCCTTCTTTTCTCCAGTCCAAACACAGACTCGATGAGTTATAACTGGCAGAGACTTCAGGGGTCACCTAGCCCAACCCATCCATTTTACAGGTGAGGAAACTGAGGCCCAGGAAGGGAAAGTAACTTGGCCAATGTTTCCAGGCCTGGCATCATCCTCTTACATAAGGGTCTCCCATCACCTCACCATCCTGCTCTTCTGCTAAATGGATCCTGCCTTTTGTTCTCTCCATGTGGCCTGACCAGCCAGTCACCCCTGCCTAAGTCTCTGCTCGCTGATGCCAGCCTCCACTGAAGCTCCGTGATAAGAGTAATGCAGAAAGTCCTGGGGCGAACCCCTCCTGAGACTCTTCCTGGCTGTGTGGGCCTGGGTAGTTATCTAAACTCTCTGGGTCTCCATTTCCTCATTTATAAAATGAGGGCATTGTACTCGGTGACGTCCTTTCCACAGTGCCTGGAGCACAGTGTGCACTTACCCAATGTTGGCTGACCTGGTAACTTGTTCTCCGGCTCTGGATCTGGACTCCAGCTGCCTGCCCACCTGCTGCCCATGTTAGACCTATTGGTACCAGCCTCCTGCTGGAACCTCCCTCAGTGCCTCACCTCCCCAGGTCCCTGCCCACCAAGTCCTGTCTGGACTTCCTCAGCCAGTGTCTTGGGGATGCCACTGCTCAGATCACCATACAACTGCTCCCAGGGGGCTTCATCCCGACCACACACACACTCACCTGTCACTTACCCCACCAAGGCAACTCCAGACTTTGGGGCCAGATCTGTGATATGGAATGATCTGGGCCTGCCTCCTACCTGACTGTGACTCCATGAGGGTAGGCACCGTCTCTGATCTAAATTCTGTGTTCTTCCTTCCCCCACCACAAGGCAAAGCTTTTTTTTGCACAGTAGGTGCTTTCTATATAGTCTCTGTCCTGTTTATACATGGGGGCTCCCTGGATTCTCCTTGTCATAAACCATGATCTCCACTCCCCAACACCAACCTGATACATCTCCTTGACATGACTGCGTTATTGACTTTGTAGAGGGTGCAGACCCTAAACCAGGGCAGATCCTCAGAGATACAGCTCTGTCATGCCATACCAAGGGCAAGAAGGAAACCAGGACTCTTCTTTCAATCATCTCAATGGACCCCTGACTGGTCCTGCAAGCTGAGTAGAACATAGGGACCTGCCTGGCCCATTTCAGAGAGACTCCTTTCCCCATGGCCTCTGCAACCCTCAGAGACCACCTACTAAGTTACAGAGGGTCCCTGATTGCCCTCAGCAGAAGCTTGGCCCACTCTAAGAAAGCCTGAGCACCCTCAATTACCAAAGTGACTATGTGAAGGAAGGGGAAGAGTTCTCTGTTACAAGGGACAAGTTAGACAGACCTTTTAAGCATTGTTGTTATTTCCTCTTCAGTTATGTTTGGCTGATATTCTTGCAAGACTTTCTGCATCTCATTCAGGGAGATGAAGGCATTTTTATGTTTATCCAATTTTACAAAGGCCTGGCTGATATCTTGGTAATGGTCCTTAAACTTGTCCCTGGAAGAAAGAGCAAAGAAAGTTAATGTTTTCCTGTTAATTTGCATATGTTACTTTGAAAGAGTTCCTGTGGCCAGGATGGGCTGTGGGGTCCTTCGGTGGGATGTGTAGGAAAGGTCAGGAGTCCCGACCGACCTGGCTGTGACTTTGATGTTCACTAGTTATAAGACCTGGGGAAAATCCTTTAACATTCCAGATCCTCAGTTGCCCCATCTGTTAAATGGCAATGGGCATGCTTGCTCTACTGACTCCACAGGGGTGTTGGGGGTACCAAAGGAGATCACAAAATGCTATATCATACAAGTGGGAGCTGGGGCAAGAGGGAGATGCTTGAAGAGAAAAACAAATCAATTCGACCAACATGTATTAAGTGACAACAAGGCAGCTAGGCACTGTGTGAAGGGCTGGGGACAGAAAGACAAACCGATAGTACCTGCCCTCGGTACAATACATATGCAGAGAAGTGAAAAAATGCACAAAAAACCACAATGTAATTTGGGGCAGGAGGAAGGAAGCTGTAGAACTGAAGGGATTGTGAAGACCTGCCAGCTAACACCTCCCCACCCCACCCCCAAAAAACTTATATTTGTGGTGTACATTCTTCTTATATACAGGGTGTCCCAAGAGTCTTACATCATGGCCTACAACTGCATGAAGACTTAGGAAACCCTGTCTCTGTATGTTGTCTCCCTCTAGTGAAACATAAGCTCCTTGAGGGCAGGGACTGTTTGCTTTTTGTCTCTGCCTTCCTAACACCTAGCACACTGCCTGGCAAACAGTAGGCACTTAATAAATGCTTGTGGGTTGGTTGGTAAGTTGAGGGAGCATCTGAGCTGCTCTACTTTGTGGGAAGCAAGGAGAGCTTTGGTGGGACAGCCTGGATAAAAGCACAGGACAGGAGGTGGAATGTTGTGTGGAGGGAACAGCAAGTCAGTTTCCCTAGAGAGGAAAGTAAGGGGAAATTCATCTGAAAAAGGCAAATGAGAGGAGGGTTGCTCATGGGATCAGATTTAGAGCCAGAAAGGAGGCCACCTAGTCCAATGCCCTCCTTTTATGCATGAGAAAACAGTCAGGGGCAAGTGAAGTGACTTCCCATGGCCACTCAGCCAAGAACCATCCCAGGAAGGATCTGACCCCTAGGTCTCATACCCCCAGGTCCAGTGCCCTCTCCTCCCTGCCCTGCCCTCCAATTCCAGGGGCATCAGAGAGGGGCCAGAAAAAGCAGGATGGAAGCCCTGGTGGGAGGATGTGGGGGGGGGGGGGAGAGGGTGCAGATTAGGGAAAGTCCCTGGAAGGACAGAGCACTCCAGTGTGGTTTAAAGGACAAGAAGGCTTTGGAGGAAACGGGGCTTTCAGCTTGACACCAAGGATTTAGATGTAGGTGACTAATGAGGACATTAAGGGTCTTATTCATCCTCCATCCCTCCTGTCATCCTTGATTTTACTGTCAACTATGGGATGAGTTTAGCTCAATGCTCAAAACCGGGTGTCACTAGCAAATTTCACATCTTATCTTAAAACTATGACTTGTCCCAGATTCTCTCATAAATAAGCCTCAGGGGGAAATAATTCAGTGCAAAGCAGGAAAGTGTAAAGTTTTATGTGTGCAAAAGGACAGCAGTCACCATGAATATGTGGCTAACTTAGATACACACTCTTGCTTTGAGAATCCCAGCAACTTGGCATCGGAAGTGGCTCATCCAAGCCAAACCTCCACCTGAAGCCAGAGTTCTGCCTACCAGATTCCTAACAAGAGGTCATCCTACCTCTGCTTGGTCACTTAAAGTGACAGGGAACTCATTACCTCCTGAGGCAGCCCAGGTCACACAGCTTTGATTGTCAGGAAGCTCTTCATTTTATTATTAGTATTAGTATTAGTATTACCGTTACTATTAGTGATGATGAAGACAACGACTGGCGTTGATCTCATGCTCTAAGTTTCTGAGGTGCTTCACAAATATTGTCCTACCCAATATTCAGACAAGATCTGCCTCTGCCCCCTCCCTCTCTCACTGCTCCCAGTTCTGCCCTCTGGGCCCAAGCAGGACAAGTTTAATCCCTGCATTCCCTGTACCAAGTCTTCCAATGCTTTGGCTCAATTTGTTTCTCTCCAGGTGCTTTCCCCCCATCAGATGCGTTCACTTGGATTGTCATTCCCCTCCCAGGCAGCTGGTGGTTTCCCGGAAACAGTCTCACAATTGGAGCATTCTTTGTTTGCCAGACGGAATTCAGCACCATGGAAAGCGCCCTGGCTTTACAGGTGGCGGGCTGTGTGACCTTACAAAAGTCAGTAACTTCACCCCTGTTTCTCAGTCTCCTTACCCATGAAATTCTTGCCATCTGTCTGAACCAGTGCTCTTTTGAAGAGGGAGAGCTTTATGTATGAGTCGCTGTCATGGAGTCAAAATGGAGAAATGCCTTCAAGATACAGAGTCTTTTAAAAAAAATTTTTTTACCATTTTTTCTTTTGAATTTTTAGTTTTTCAATTAAATAAGAACTTAAGTTTCTATCCTTCCCAACCTTTCCCCCTTCCCAAAAGAAGCAAAATAAAGTCCTTATATCTGACATGCATATTCAAGCCAAACAAATTCCCATGCTGGCCTCAGAAACCAGCCACATTAGTAATAAATGTGGATTGTAACCCCAGGCTGAGAGCTCCATGATCTGACTTTTAGTCCTAGGTGTGTGATGAATTTTTACATGTAGCCCTGGTCACGTTACTTCCCTTTCCAGACCCTCAACTTAAAAAGTACAGGGATTGTTCAAAATCTCCTTGGTTTTCTGAAAGCCACTAACAGAGGTCAGGATTTGAACTTGTGCTCATCTCAGATCTCATGCTATAAGAGATCTTAGAGGGCATCTAATGCAACCTCCTCACTGTAGAGATGAGGGCACTGTGGCCCAGAGAGGGGCAGGGAAACAACTCACTGGCTGCTATTCCTTTCTTCTTTCCTTCCTTCCTTCTTTCCTTCCTGCCTTCCTTCCTTCCTTCCTTCCTTCCTTCCTTCCTTCCTTCTTTCAGCCATGGGCATGGAACTTACTATTCTTCATAATTAGGACATGTGAGGAGAAGAGTATATAAATAGAGAGGAAGGTGAGCAGCGGAAGCAGGCATTAGGACCTGAAACCCTTTTATTAGGGGGATTTATTCTGGGAAGTTTGGATTCAGTCAAAGGGCCACACTTGAGGACCTAAAGGGCCACAGGTGGGCTTGAGGGCACAGGTTCCCCACCCCTGAATTAAGTGAACCTGACTTATCTGAAATGGACAAAGGAAGACTACATATAGACATGCACTCGAATAGAAATTTGGTGTAGAAAGACATCAAGCTGAAAAGTGTGTGAGTCGGGGTAGTTAAAGAAGAAGGTTAAAGCCAGAAAGGGAACTGTTTTGCAAGCAAAACAAATTTCCTGACCCTGAAGGAGGAATAAAATGTGAGGGTTGTTGTTGTTCAGTTGTGACCAACTCTTTGTGACCCTATTTGTGGTTTTCTTGGCAGAGATATTGGAGTGGTTTGCCATTTCCTCCTCCAGGTCATTTTACAGATGAGGAAACTGAGGCAAACAGGATCAAGCGATTTACCCAGGGTCACACAGCTAGTAAATATCTGAGTGTCACAGTTGAACTCATGAAGATAAGTCTCCCTTATTCCAAGTCCAGTGCTCTATGCAGTGCACTAGCTACCTGCCATTAATGGAATATTATTGCACCATAAGAAATGACAAGAGACAATTTCCATATAAATCATTAGCATTCTTGTATATTACTAACAAAACTCAGCAAGAAAAGCTAGAAAAAAGAACTCCCATTTCAGAATAACTCCAGAAGGTATAAGATATTTGGAAGCATATCTGCCAAGATTCATCCAGAAACTCTATGAATTCAAGTATAAAACACCCTTTGTGGAAATAGACAGAACTGAATAATTGGAAAAAAATTAACTGCTCAGGAGTACATCAAGCCAATGTAATAAAACCAAGAATGCTACCCTAAATTAATTTACTAATTCGGAGCTGTACCAATCAATCCACCAAAGAAATAACTTAAAGAGCTAGAAAAAAATAATATTCAAATTCATATGAAGGAAAAAAATGTTGAGAATCTCAAGAATAATAATGAAAAAAAAGTGGGAAGGAAGTGGGTCTGTCAGTGCCAGAAATCTGATTGTATTACAAAGCAGTAAACATAAAGTGATTTGGTCCTGGTTAAAAATAGAGAGGTTGATCAGTGTGACAGATTTGGCATACTAATTAGCATAATGTTTGCTAAACCCAAGATCCTAGTTCAAAGGTGGGGAATCTATGGCCTCCAGGTCCTCAAGTGTGGCCCTTTAAATCCAACTTCACAGAACAAATCCCCTTCATAAAAAGATCTGTTCTGTAAAACTTGGACTTAGAAGGATGAATGGAGGCCCTAGAAGGCCACATGTGGCCTTGAGGCCGCAGGTTCCCCAGCGCTATCCTAGTTACTGGAGGAAAGACGCCCTATGTGAGAAAAACTCTGGGAACCTGGAGAACAGGCCGGCAGGAAATGGACTTGGACAGACACTTCACACCAAGATAAGCTCCAAATGGTCAGGTTATGAATTGAGGAAGAGTTCTTGACTAAACAAGCAATAGAGGAGATCACAAAATAAAACGAACAACTTTAATTAGGTGACACAGTGGATAAAGTCAGGAAGACCTGAGTTCAAATCCAGCCTCAGATATTTACCAGCTCTGTGACCCTGGGCAAGTCACTTAATCCCGTTTGTCTCAGTAAACTGGGGATAACAGCACCTACTTCCTAGAATTATTGTGAAGATCAAATACAATAATAATTATAAAGTGCTTAGCATAGCTCCAGCTATGCACTATAAAAATATCCAGTAAACACTATGTAAATGTTAGCTATTATTACTATTATATAAAATGTTTAAAGTTTTGCATAAACAAAGCTAACATGGCTAAAGTTAGAAGAAAAATAAGTAATTAGGGAAAATGTTTGCAGCAAATTTCTTTAATAAAAGTCTCATTACCGACATATACAAGGAACTGATTCAAATGTATAAGATTAAGAGCCATTCCCCAATATATAAATGATCAAAGAATATGAATAAACAATTTTCAAAGGAAGAAATGCAAGCTATCAGCAATCATATAAAAAGTTCAAAATCATTAATAATTAAAGCAACTCTGAGTTCCTCCTCACATATATCAGATTAATAAAGATAACAAAATGAGAAAAAGACAAATGTCAGAGGGACTATAAGAAAAGAGACAAAATCACACAAAACTGGTAAAATTGTGAATTTGTTCAGTAATTCTTAAGAACAACTTATAACTACTCCCCAAAAGCTATTAAAATCTGCACGCCCCTTAACCCAGCGATACTACTTCTAGGCCTATACCCCCACTGAAATCAAAGCAAGAAGAAAAGGACCCCTCCAAGTACAGAATTATTTATGGCAGCTCTGTTTATGGCATCTCAAAATTGGAAGCTATGGGAAGGGGGTGAGAGTGGAGGACTCATTGCCTAATCCTCCTCTTGGGTACCTGGCTACACAAATTGTGGTATATAAACATAAGAAATATTGCTGCACCATAAGAAATGATGGATAGTTTCATGGAAACTAGGGAGACTTGTACAAACTGACAAAGAACAAAGAGAACAAAGCAAGGAGAACAATTTCTATAATAATTAATAGAGAAAAAACACATTGGAACAAATCCTGATCCACAAAATGATGAACCACATGGCCAAAAAGACCAAAGATGAAACACAACCCTGACCTCATAGCAGAGAGAGGATGAACTCAAAATGCTGAAGGAGACACCCTTCTGGGGGCATGACCAATATGAGGATTTGCTTTGTGGACTAGACTAGAGGGTATTAAGAGGCTTGGTTTTTTGGGCTTTTTTGTTTTTCTTTTTTCTTTTTTAAATCATTCACCAGGGAGTAGTAATGAGAGGGAGAGGGTAATAAAAGAAACAAATCAGCACTTGTTGAGCACCAACTACATTTAAGACAACATGAAATACTGGGCAGTGGGGGAAGGAAGGCGAAGACAAAAAAGACCCAACCCAGTCTTCTAGGTGCTTCCAGTCTAGGTGGAGAGATAAGGTGACACACTAAAACACTATCAATAATGGCTTCAATACGAACCAGTAAAAGGGCATGGGATATTTTTTTTTCATTACAAAAGAGACAATTTCTGAGAATCCTGGGCAGTATGAATGCATGCTGCTAAGGAAAGTGGGCAGACCGTAGAGAATTGTCAGTACAACAAGAGCAGCATTATCAACAAAATCCACTGGAGAGAATGAAGACTCCAGGTGCGACATGACCAGTCATGTATATGGAGGAAGGTCTATGGAGCAGGCTTCCCCTCCCCCAAACCAACAAGCAAGGGAGACTCCAAGCTCTGGATGTGGCCACTCAGGAGAATGCATTTTTTTTGACTTGGCTTCTTTGTCTTGTTTTTTTCACTAGGGGTGGGGAAGGAAAAGGAGAGGTTAGTAAGAGCAATGCCAAAAAAAGAGGGGAGGGGCCCGAACAGAAGGATGTTCAGAGATACAGAAACAAGCAGTCGTCTTCAAAGTGATGTGTAGAATTATATACTTGGGGTTTTTTTGAAAGCCGGGGGATGAAATGGAGATTTGTGGTTTCTTAGAAAATCTTTTTGTGTTTTCTGCCATGACTATGGAAATGCCCTTTTGTGAGTAAGTTCAGAATTAAAAATTAAAATTGAGAAAAACAAATAAACACCCCCCCAAACACACACACACACACACTCACACACACACACACACACACACACACACACACACAAACACACTGGCCTAAAGAAGACACTGCATGGACCCACGAGGCACGATCTCCTGGGGGGCTGTTTATTCTGGGGTCCCCACAGGTGTGTGTGCTCCAGGTACGCTCTGTCACAGGCTGCACAAAGCTCTCTCTTCACCACTACTATTATCTTCCACTTAATCCTTCAAAATGAAAGCAAATGACGGCAGAAAATCAAAACAATTCTGAGATACATATTTTTAGAAAATTGAGGCATTCAGCATTTCCTGGACGAAGCCATGGTTTCCAGGCAGTAATTATTCCTCTTGCAGAAGGAAATATGTAAGCAGAGCAAAGGAGGGAGAAGTTTTAAGTCAGAAAAAAGTCACAATGCCAAAAATTTCCCATTTGTGACCAACGTCTAGGGGGCTTCCCGAACAGCACTGCTCAGACAATCCCAGGTCGGGAAGGGACCCCAGGTGTCATCATGACAAAGCCTGAGACAGCTCAAGTGGTCACTTCTGCCAGAGCCTTATTTTTCCCATCTGTAAAATGAGGACGGTTGGTCTCTAGGGACTTGCCCAGGTCCGGTGATACACAGCTCACTGGCTTCATTCATTCAACCAGCATTTATTAAGAGGAATAGTTCCTGCCCTAGACCAGTGCCTTTGGACGTAGCAGTAACTGAAGTATGTTCATTGCTTTGCTTGATTGGCTGCTATCCAGAATCCTAGAATCATAACTTTAGAAATGGAAGAAATCCCAGAGGCCATAAAATTAAATCCTCTCCTTTTACAAATGAGGAAACTGAGGCAGACGTAGGTTAAGTGATTGGTCATGGGTCACCCAGCTAGAAGCATTCGGAGCGTGATTTGTACTCAGGTTGCTCTAATTGCAAAGCCAGCACTCTGTGCATTGGGCTAGCTGTCCAATCATTCCATTCCGAGGGAGGGAGCTAAGGAACAACACAGACATGGACAAATAGGAAATAGAGAGTAAACGTGAAGTCATTTTGGTGGGGAGAGGGAGGCGGGCTGGAGAATGTGGTGACTGGTTGGTTGACATGTGTCTGGGAGGAAATTAAGGACGTTGTCCAGTTTTGATCCTTAGAAAGCCCTTCTTCCACTGAGCTGGAATCAGTCCCCTTGGAACCACCCGCCAGCCCTATCTTTCCTAGTTCTTCGCCCTCGTGCCAAGGAGAACACACTGCATCCCTCTTTCCCAGGGCATACCCTTTGACTACCGAGCATGGGGATCACTTCCCCCCTCCCCCAATCCCCGCCTCAAGTTTTCTCTAGGCCACATAACCCCCAGTCTTTGGACTGATTCTAGGGTAAGACAGTTTCTTTCCCATTCTGAGTGACTTTTTATTGAGGGGGAGAGGTGCTCCAGATTTTGAAATTTTTTAAAATTTGGTTTTTAAAATAAGACAATGCCCCAAATGTGGCCTGCCCACGACCAAACACAGCTAAATGGGCCAAGTCTAGCCATAGAACTTGCTCTCCGATAACGGGGAAGAACACATCATCCCGCTAACCACACAAAATGGACCCTGACCATTCCCAAGCAGGAACCTGAGGCTCGGGAACACTCTGAACTCTGCTGTCATGGTGTCATGGTCAGGCGCTGTCCTGTCTCTGGATTTCTGTGCTCACAGTTTGGGCGGTTCACAAGAGGGGAGCCTGCTTATGCAATATTCTGATCCTGAACATACAACAAAGAATAGGGGGCGGGGTAGAGGCAGCATGGGATCTAGCAGGAAGAGCCCTGGACTGGGAGCCAAAAAGCCTGGTTTGGATTCCCAGGTCACTTTGGGCAAGTCACTCCCCCTGTGTAAGACCCCAGTGAGGAAGGACCCCAGGGACCCTGAAGGATGGCCCATAAATTCTAGAACCCTATCTAAGCTAGTTGTATCTAGCCGGCAGGAAGTCCCCAAACTTCAGTCACCCCCTCTCTCAGCATCACCACACCCCCACACCCTAGTGCTCTCCTGCATGCACCTCATCCTTCCCACTTCTAATCTTCCTCCCAGTCCACCAGCCCTCTCAGCTGACCAACATTCCCTCCCTCTCTGGTTCAGCCCAATGGCGGCCCTCATTCCTGCCTTCCTCTGTTGGTTCCATTAATGCTCTGGTCATCCTTGATCTAGGGAGAGAGATGAATGACTAAGACCTAGGGCCAGACATAGCATAGAAATGGAGCTCCTGCTTTGTCCTGCCTAGTCTTATCTCATGAATGGGCCAGAGAACTCCACATTCAGATGTCAAGCTCATTAATTTTGTTTATCCTCCAACTTGGTATCCTATCTACCATCTCTGCACCCTTTGCTACATGGTGTCCCATGCCTGGTGCACACTCCCGCCTCACCTCCACCTCTTAAAATACAGAAGCTTCCTTCAAGGCTCAGGCAATTTAGTTGTTTCCTATGGGAAGCTTCCCCTGGTTCTCTTAGCTTTTTGGACTTGCTCCCTCCTCCTCCAGAAAGTATCATGCATATACTCAGAGAATGTAAACTCCTGAGGGTGATTTGGGCACTTTCCCTGAGGAAGATTTAAGCAGGCCCCAAAAGTAAAAATGTCTCACATTTGTGACCTCACATGACACCAGCTTTCTCGATCTCCCCCATCCCGTGCATCTGATCAACTCCTAAACCTTTCCATTTCTAACTTCGCAACATCTCGCGTCCAACCTCTGGTGGGCCATGTGGAGCTAAAAGGCCTTTTATTTGTTATCTAATTCCATGCTAAGGATATAAATTTAAGTTAATTCCATTCACAAATGCTTATTCAGACCTACTTATACCAGGGTTACAAAGATGGAAAGAAAACAGCCCACCCTCAAGGAGCTTACATTCTACTGGGGGTTGGGAATCAAAAGTACATAGGTAAAAATATATCAATAGATACAAAAGAAATAAAAATTATTTAGGCAGGAGACATTAATTCTTGGGGGAGGTTCAGAAGGTGGTCTAAATTCAGGGGAGCTAGCCTTCCAAGCAGAGGGAAAACATGGGGGACCAAGCACGGGAACAGCCAATGCAAAGAAAAGGCTGTGGGAGATTCTCCCATATGAGAAACTGTCCTGGTTTGGTTAGAACATGAGGTTCAGGAGGGGGACAAGTGTGTCATTCACCTAAAACGGTCAGTTGCCTTTCATCCTAGGGGCAAGAGGAGCCACGGAAGCTTTGTGAGCAGAAGTGGCACCCACTACAGTAATGTCATACAGATGACAAGCCAATTTAAATGAGCTGGAGCACTCAAAAGCCTACAACCACCTTGGGCTCATCCCTTCCCATCACCCCACCCCAAATCCAGGGATTTGTCCTCTGTGACAGCCTGGATCAGAGGAGTTCCCTCTGATGTGGATCCGAACCTCTTGGCATCTATCTGCTCATCCTGACCTTTCCATCCACCACACTGGAAGCCTCCCTTGCTCTCTCCCAACAGGGCTATGGTGCTGTCAGAGCACCCTGACTTCCCCAGTTAGAAATTAGCTGAGGCAGAATGTGATTCCAAGTTCAGTTTCCTATCCACCACCTTATTTCCCACCATCTCTGAAGTCAGACATGACAAAAAGGGTACTTCAGCAGCAGGGAGAGCTGAGTTTGGGTTAGCCAGCATGACTTTATGGGGCACTCAGCAAGGCAGGAGGATAGGAACAGAGAAGGCTAATGGCCTTGGCATTGGGGTTGCCCTGGTTGGATGAACTGAGGCAGCAGGGAGAGGTCATGATGCAGGGGAGAGAGCTCCTGGCTATGAAGGAAGAAGACCCGGGCTCTACTCTCACCACTGATGTTTAATGACTTTGGGCCTCATTTTCCTCCTCTGTAAAGTGAGGGGGTGGACTAGCTGGCCTCTGAGATTCCCTCCTTCCCAATAAGGGTAAAGCGGGGTTCTGGGAGAGGCAGGAGGTTAACGGGGATTTCCACAGCTCTGGAGTGGGGTGTGAGAGATTAAGTGGAGATGAAAGCCCTGCCAGCTGAAGGGCTGATGAAGAAAGAGATCAGGTGTTTGAAGGGTCATCATCAGGGTCATCCTTCTCATGGCTGACATTTGTAGAGGGCACTAGGGTTTGAAAAGCACTTTACCCATTTCCCCCCCTTTTATCCTCACAATCATCCTGGGAGAGGGGTGCTCTCGTTGCCCCCAGTTTACAGATGATGGAATGAGGCAGATGTTGAGAGACTTGCCCATGGTCCCACAGCTGCTAAGTGTCTGAGACAGGATTCTGCTGAACCCAGGTCTAAGTCCATAGCTACCTAGGTCATCACCAGGACCCTGGAAGGCACCGAAAACCAAGACAAAGGCAAAGTCTGGGGCAGAGAAGAAATTCAGGAGCAAGGTACTAAAGACATGGGCGGGGGGAGTGTCCTGGAGAAGGGTGGTTGGCAATGACATGCCTGGCCAAATGAGCTCTTAAGAGGGGCAGGGAGATTCCAGAACAGTGGCATTTACTTCCTATTGCCTCATTAGTCACAAGCGCCAGAAGAGCCGAGCTTGAGCTCAGGGATGGAGAGCTTCGGATACCTCCTCCTCCTGCTGCCAGGTTTTCAGCAGCTCTGGGTCTCATTTCTCTGTGGCTGGGCTGGGAGTCTCAGCCCTCAAGATACTGAGCTAACTCACTCCATATGTACTCTCCCTACCTTTCTCTTCTGCTCCTTTCTCCCTCTGGTGTTCTTCCAAGGCCCACCCTATCTTGAAAGCCAGAAGATGATTCAGAGCTCTTGTGTGGCCCCTGCCCCAAAGGTCACCCTGACCCATGATGGGGAGGGAGCTTACAACCTCTCCCTCTCCAGACAGGTCATTCCTGAGTCACTGGGGGAAGAGGGGTCAGAAGCCACCTGGTTCAACCTGTCCCAGAGCAGGCATCTTTGGGGACGGGTGTTTCATTTTCTTAGAGTCTACCATCATAGGGTCGTGTTGTATCAACCTTTCTTCTGATAGATTTAAAATGTGAATTCCTGAAGTATAGGGGACAAGGGTAAAAACCACCAGGACAAGAAAGGCTTGGTTGTGGAAAACACCTGAGAGTTTAAGATGGCAGTGACGTGACATGAAAGAATGAATTCTCAGGCAGAATGTGCTTAGCCCTGCAATCTACTGCTTCTCTGAATATAAGCAAGTCACAGAACCATTTTGCAAGCCTCAGTGAGCTCATCTGTACAGTGGGAATGAGGAGAATCTCTCTGAAGAGTGTTGTAAGGAAATTAACAGTGGATTGATGATAAAGCCTCCTTCCTGTCTCTGGCCCGGGATAGAGTGTCCTGGAGGGAGAAGAGTACACAAAGATTTTCAGACAAGCTCCCTGCCAGGGTTGTTGTGAGGCCCAAATGAGATATATTTGTAAAGTGTTAGATAAGTGTGTGTTATTGTTATTATTATAAGGAGAATTGTCTGCTCGCAGGGAGGGCTTCTGTTTCCTTATGAGGAGAGTTATGGAGGAAATTGAGGTAGGAATAGCCAAGAAAAAGAAAATACCAGTGAACCATTGTTAAAGGCATAGAAGAAAAAGTGAGGGGAGTGTAGACAGGCAGGGCTACATTTGAATTGTAGGGGTAAATCTAACATTCACTTCAAAAACATACTGTCTGAACTAGACATTCCTGGTTTCACATGTAATCCTCCTTTCCCGTCCTCCTTTGTCTATATGAATGTTCATGAAATGGAGCAGAAAGTAAAGGAAAGAGAGTAACCAGGAAAGACAGGTCGCTGCCTCCTGATGGGGGAGAGCCCCAAAAATAAGACTTTTTATATTTCAGACTGTTGGGGACAAGGAGCCATAGACTCCTGACATCTGAGTAAACTGAGGCAGTGAAGGGTAAGAGATTATTTTGGAGCAGAAGACTGTCACCCCTGGTGTGTATTAGCATGAGTCAATGATATCATCAGTCCTCTTTGAAAACAAACAACAAACAGCAACTGAAATGATGCAGGATGGACTGGGAGAAAGGAGACGAGTCAGGAAGTCCAGTTGCTATTGCAGCAGCAGAGAGGAGGACCTGAGCCAGGGACATGAGTGGGAGACACTGGGGTAGAGGGGAAGGCAGAAGAGGTCTTGATGACGGCTTCAATGTTGGGAGGGAGGGCCTGGTGAGGGACCACTCAGGGCAGCAGAGCTGGGGTGTGCTCACTGGGTATGTGAGTGCCCTGGGATGGGGTGGGGACAGGCCCACGGCAGGATGCTCCTCACAGCAGCGGCGCAGCATCTCTCACCCCCTGCCCCTTCACACCTAGCTCAGGCACTTACTTGACCGGCCTGGACACCTCTAAGTACTGCTGCATCTCCCGAGTCTCCTCCAGTATCTGCTCCGGCCTTGTGAAGTGGCCCATGAAACTGAAGTGATCCACTGTATATGGCCGATGGATGGAAGGGGAATACTCTATTCCCAAACGATTCAAAAATTCTTGGTAAGTAACATACCCTTTCTGGCTGGTGTCATATCTGGGGAAAGAAAATTTGTGATCACTATCTAAAGGAGGGACAAAGAAACGCCTTACTAGCTCTGCCTCTTTGGAAGAGAGGCAGAACAGGGGATGGTAGAGCTGGGGTGGGGGGCCCTAGAATAAGGGTGGCAGAGCTGGGGGGGGGGGGGCTTATAACAGGGGATGGCAGAGCTGGGAGGGGCCTGAGAACAGAGGATGTCAGAGCTGGAAGGGGCCTGAGAACAGAGGATGTCAGGGCTGGGTTCTTAACCTTTTTGTGTGCCATGAACCCCTTTAGGAGTGGGTCTGGTGAAGACCATGGACTCCTCAGAATCATTTTAAAATGCATACAATAAAATATACAAGGTTACAAACAAAAGCAATTATTTTGAAATAAATGCATTCTTTTCCCCTCTGTGTTCACAGCCCCCTCTGAGGGGGCCTGAGGACCCCTGGGCTAGCTCAGCCCCTCATTCTACAGTTGAAGACAAAGAAGGAAAACACAAAAGTCAGAAGAGCTGACTGAGCAAAGCCTGGCCCCCAGCCTTCTGCCCACTCTGCTTGTGCTCTGGGGGGAAGAAGGGAGGGGGGGATGGGTCAGCAGACTTCATGATTAGTAGACAAACTGTGTTGTTAGCAGATAATTTTAGTAGATCAAGTAGATACATTTTATTTAGCCACCTGATGCTCACAAAGGACCAGTGACTTGCTAGTTGGCCCAGAGCTTGGAGTGTCCAGGGCAGGATCTGAACCTGGGCCTTGTAGACTCAACGTGCAGCCTCTGCCCTCTAGGCTGGGCCACAGTTGGTCACTGATAAGACACTGACATTTTCCTGGGGGAAGTCCTCCCCCAAAACCTCATCCTTTGACTCTATGGCTCCATTATCTCACCCAACACATGGGTAAGATATAATTAAAAACCAGAGTAGTTCAGTCACTCAGCAGATAATTTCTGAGTCCTTTCTATGGAGAAGATCCCAGAATAGAGTGAGGACTTCTATGGGCCAAAAAGCCCTCCCCTGAACATTGAATTGCATCAAAACTCTCGTAGGCAAACCAGCAGACCTAGGTGCAAATCCCACTTTAGACACAAGAAAGCTGTTCACTACCTATATGACCTCAGGGAAGGCCCACGAGCTCCCTGGGCCTCATTTTCCCTTTCTGCCAAATAAGGGAGGGGTCCCTAAAAGTGGTCCCCAAAGGGAGGTAGAGCACCAGACCTAGAGTCAGGAAGACTCATCTTCCTAAATTCAAATCCAGCCTCAGTCACTCACTAGCTGTGTGACCCTGGGCAAGTCACTTTACCCTGCTTGCCTCAGTTTCCTCATCTGTAAAATGAGCTTCAGAAGGAAATAGCAAATCCCTCCAGTATCTCAGCCAAGAAATCCCCAAAAGGGATTAAGGAGAGTCAGACAGGACTGAAAACGACTAAATGACAACAAAAAGAAAAACACAAGGACACTGGTCTCGCTCCCCTCTGAGGACTTCATCTCTGTGCTGAGCCTGCCCACCGAGAGCCTCAGGCTTCTGGTCTATAGAATGATGGAGGTCTCAGACCCCTCCCCGTCTAAACCATGCCCTGCTTGGACAGGAAGACTCCTTCTCTCTAGTTTCAGACAGGAGAAGGCGCTCTGAAGGACACTGCTCAGGCTCTTAGCTCATTTTCCACCACTGAATTTTCCTGCATTCTACTCCATTCAAAACCACAGTTTCTAGAGCATCTGATTTCCCAGTATTATTCCTACAGAATAGAAGGGTTTCATTAAAATTTTCAAGGCAAATTGTCAATCTGCCTTAAAAAAAAAAGGAAGAGTCTATTTTAGTGGAAAGACCTCAGATATAAGGCACAAACCCCTCTGGCAGCATCCTGCCTCCCCCCCATCATTTCACAAACACCCCAGGCCAGACCAATGAGCTCACTAAAGGCAGCATCACCTGACTGACCTGGGCAAGCAGTGGGTATCTCTGCTGACATCCTGTCACTGTGGCATCTCACTCTAAACACGTTCCCTGACATGATGCGATGCAGACTAAGACTGCCAGGCCAAGAATCGCAGAACCCAGGCTAGATTCCAGTTCTGCCCCTCAGAACCCGAGTGGCTTGGGACAAGCCTCCATGAACCTCAATATCCTCAACTGTTAAATGGGGTGGGGGGGGGAATTGGGTGACCTCTCAGTAGATACTTGTCCAATGTTTAGTGGATTGCACTGGGTCCCTCCTCCAGTTCACCAACCTGACATGTGGAGCCCCTCCCAACCTCAGTGATGGGTTCTCATTTCTTTTTTATGGAAAAATGGTTAGAACAAAAACACACGTTAGACTCTTAGACCCACTTCTAAAAAAAACTTTCAAGGCTTGGTCATTGTGCCAGGAACCTAACCCCAACCCCAACCCTATTTTTCCTGATGCTTGGATTAAATGGAAACATGTTTTGTTTTGTTTTTTAATGACTCTATCAATAAAATAATAAGAAGCATATTCTTATCATCAGAGAAAAGCAGCCCAGGCTGGGAATAAGAGGGCCTTGATTCAAAGTCTACAGTCTCAGCCTCGATCACAAATATTGGGTGGAATGTGGGGAAAAAACCAAGTCACCCCTAAGTGGGACAGAGGTCTCAGGCAAAGTGCCTCTGCCATTGTGGCCCCCAGATCACAACACTAGACTGTCAGAGCCGGTGGCCGAGCCAGTGTGGCTCAGAGGAGGGGCACATCCCCGTTAATAGTGATCCTGGGCATGCCTTCACAGCTACTTGGGATGAAAAATCCTGGCATCTCTGCCACCTCCTAAGTGCCGGTGCAACCTGGGCGATCTCCCTATGAGCGCCTTCCTCTGTTGAATGGGCTGCTCTGGATTGATGCTAGAAAGCAGAAACAAAAAGGAACTTGGGATATCTTTCCCCTCCATTGTGGTCCCAAGGAAAGCTCTCTGGCTGTGGAACCTGAGTGTGAAGCCCAAAGCTCTCCCCTCCTCTGAGGGACCCTGTTGTTGTTCAGGCCTTTCAGGGTTGGCCCCACATGGGGTTTCTTTGGCAGAGATACTGAAGTGTCTCTACTGCCTCCTTCTCCAACCTGGGACCCCACCCCCTCTTCCATCTCTAGGTTTCAGTTTTCTCATCTGTAAAATGGGGGGAGGGGGAACCCAATTGCCTCCAAGTCCTTCTGACTCTAAATCTATGACCCTTTGAGCTAGGAGCAAAGACAGAGGTAAAGAAAAGGTGCACAAGTCAGATGTAGATTCCAGTTTGACATCAGGAAAAAATCTTCCTAATGCCTGGAACCATCCCACAGTGGCCTGGGTGGCCTTGGGAAGCTTGGAGGCTTCCAGGAGAGGCTGGATAGGGACTTCCCTGCTCAGGGTGCCAGAGGGGATCCTGGATTATGTGAGGCATGAACCAGGTACTCTCGGGGCTCCTTCCAGCTGTGAGGCTTGGTGATGGAGGCCATTTCACATCTGGCATACTGTCTGATGCTTAGTCATCCAGACAACAAGAGGGAACCAGATGCCTGGGTCCCATTCCCTTCTGTCATGTGGTCCTGGAGGATTCCTGGGTCACTGCTAAAGCTTAGCCTGGTGCCTCCTGGAAGGACAATTCCAAAAGGGCTAAAATGGCTCTGCCACTGGAACCCAAGTTCTGGCAGATCATGCCAAGCTGGGAAAGCTTCAGGAACCAGTCCCCTTTGCAGCCTGAGGACCAGCCTCACCCATGGGAAAGGCTCAGCTGAGAGAGCTGGTTACTGGGTGATGAATCTGGGAGAGGGCATAGTCCCTCCATGAAGATGGTCTGCTAAAACATGGTAGACCCATGCCAATGAAGTCATGGCTCCTTGGCATAATAACAATAATTACTAGCATTTAAGTAGCACTTCAAGGTCTCATTTGACCCTCACAACGACCTTGATGGGGAGATGCTCTTTTTACAGATGGGGAACTGAGGCTTAAGTGACTTGCCCCAGGGCACACAGCTCAGTGAATGGCACAGCCCAGACTCAGAGCCTTGGGGAAGAACAAAAACAGAGCTGGCCTTGGGGGAGCTTTCAGGCTATGTGAAGACCAGGGACATTCCATTCATTCAGCAAATTTTTATCGGGGTCCCTCCCCCTCTAGCAATACTGTGCTAGGCCCTGAGGGGGAGCTAAAAGTCAATGGAACCCAGTGTGGCAAAGAAATGAAGAATGCGTGTGAAGACACCTTATGGGAGATAGAACCAGGAGGCACCTCAGAGGCCATCAGGTCCAACTCCATCCTCTTACGTAAGAGGAACCTAAGACTCACAAAGACTTGCTCACTGTCACATGGGCATTAAGTGAAGAGCCAGGCTTCATCAGCCAGGGCTTGTTTCCTGACACCCACAAGTCCAGGCTGAAGCACACTGAGCAGGGGAGGAGCAGCCAGAGAGGGATCCTTCACAGTGGAAATGGCAGAGCACAGATGTGTCCACGGCACCTTTGAAATCGAAGCTATCAAGAGAGAAAGAGTCTTGAGTGCTCTGGGTGGCTCCCTGGTCCCCTCCCTGCTGCAGAGGCAATGGTCTACCATCATTCTCTAATCTGAAACTTTCAGACAGTCCTACACTTCCTCTCTTTGGACTGTTGATTGTAATTAAAGGGGAGGCAAATGAACAAGCAGTCTAATTTGGCCCGGGGTTGGAACCAAAGAAGAGAAATAGAAAAAGGGGTGTGAAAGAATGTCACACTGCCTTACTAAATTAGAACCACAACAGCCCACTTGTTCAGAAATGCAGCCAACATGTTAGCCTCAACTAGGAGAACTGGGAGGAAAAGTAAGGAAGTACATGGACCCACCGATGGGAGAGCAGATAACTGAGGGGAGGGCAGGGCAGGCAAAGAAGGAAGGCTCTCTTCCTCCTTGAGTCTGTCTCTTTATCTATAAAACCAGCTTAGACTTAACAAGCTTAAAACAACAACAACAACAACAACTTACTACCCTATGACCCTAGGGCAGGTGTAAGAAGCACTCAGTCAGTCTTTTAAGTGCCTACTATGTACCAGGCTAAGCTCTGAACATAAAAAGAAACTAAAAAACATGATTGTGCCTGCTCTCAGGGAGCTTAACATTTTATTGGAGAAACAAGTCACTGGCATAGCCTTCCAAAGGAGTAGGGAAGGCACCTGTAGTGCCAAACAAGAAGAGGTCTTCCACAGGAAACGCATGCCTATAGTCAATGCTTATTGACTGACTGACTCTTGGAGACTCAGGTTGTCCTTCAGAAGAATAATGAGACCAGACCACAAGATCACCAAGGTTTCTTCTGGCTCAACCATTCTAACAATGCACACTCAGGGTTACAAACCACTTTCCTCCCAGGAGCCCCTGGGAGCTCAAAGCTGGGTATCTGATTTTACACGTGAGAAAAAAGAGGCAAGGTGATGAAGGGGCTTAACCCAAGGTTCACTCAGACAGGAACTAAATGTCTGGGCCAAGATGGGCACCCGTTCTCCCAACCCACACCCATAACACCATATTGTTACTGTGAGAAGGCCTTCCCAGCTCCCAACCCAATGACCCCAGCTCAAAGACCCCTCTCAGCTCTGACACTTTCAGTTCTGCTGTAGGTAATTTTTTATTTCCTTTTATTATTTGGGATTCAGGACCATTCTCCTGCAAATTTTGGTTAGTAATAACCTCACCTGGTCACACCTGTCCCTTGGGGAGTGAAGATTTAGTTCCTTGTTGTGCAAGCCTTAAGTATTCCCTAGATAAGAAGCTGGAGGAAGAGGGGTAGCTAGGTGGCACAGTGAATATAGCACCAACCCTGGAGTCAGGAGGACCTGAGTTCAAATATGACCTCAGACACTTAATGCAAAAACTAGCCATGTGACCTTGGGCAAGTTACTTAACCCCAATTACCCTCCAAAAAGCAAAAAGCAGGAGGAAGAATCTCAATTGTCCCTGATTCCAGATGAGATCCTTGGAAAATCCTCCCCCTCCCTCAGCCTCTCAGTGAAGGCTCTGTCATTTTATCTGTAACTTAATTTCCCTACAGAGTTTGCTGGATGAAGTTTGTTTCCTAGGGGGTGTATGAGATCATGACTCTCTCTAAATTTGTTCTGCTTTGATGTCCTGGAAGGAAAGGGGACTGTGGGTTTTGATTCTCTCCAGTATTTAAGGCCTAAGAGGAAGGTATAAGCTTGCAGTATGGAACAGAATCACTTCTTTGTCAGGTGGCCAGAATTCTGCCCCTAAGGGGGCTTAAGAGGGTCCCACTTGGAGTCAGGTTTTCTCTGAGGCCTGAGCTCATGTTTGAGCATAATAAGAAAGCTAGGATTTTACCTCTATCATTTCTGCATCCTGCTAAATATTTATTTGGCAACAGTTACCCACCAGAGAGCAGATATTTCTCCCATACCATAAGGCCTTTCAGCACTGACATTCCCTGTTCTAAAGGAATAGACATTCTATCATAACACTTCTAAAACTAATCAGAATATGAAAGAGATATGGACTTGATATATGTGAACACAGCCCATAAATGCTGGTCTCAGTTTGAGGACAGAAATAGAATGTCAGAGTTCACAGGGAGCTTAGAACAGGGGATGGTCAGAGCTGGGAGGGGCCTGAGAACAAGGAACATCAAAGCTGGCAGTGAGCACACAACAGATAACGTAACTTGTCAGAGAACAAGATTTCAGAGATCATATAGTCCAATCTCATTTTACAGACAGAATAACTGAGGCAAATAAGACTCTTGCCTCCTCTCACATAGGGCTGCAGGAGCCATGCTGGGAGGTTGAGCACAGGGTTGCTGACTTCCTGGGTCAGTGTTCTTGCCTCTTCATCATTTTTCTTCAGATGACTAACATTGATTGAGTCTCTTATACTGAGACTGAAGTGCCAGTTAGGTTCCCATAGTGCTAGCTCCTACACAAGGCCTCTCACAAGGCCCCTCAGGGGGCCCCAGGAACATAGCATAAAGGTATGACCGTTATGAAACCTCGCTCTGCACCTGCCTTGTAACCAAGATGTAACCCAAACAAAGATCTGCCCCGTTAGCTTGCAGACTCCCTTCCCCCCGCCCCCCGGCCTTAGATACCTATGTAGCAAACAGTGGTCAACTGTTTGTTTCAGGAAGTACTTTTTACTGTATAAAAGCTTGCTGAACAGACTGCTCGAGGTTGCCTTCCCTTGGTTTTTACCTGGGACACAGACCCTGGCCGGTGAATAAACACTCCTAAATTCTAATTGACTTGCCGTCCTGTATTTGCCTCCGTTGTCCATAACAAGACTATGTCCATGTGAAAGAGATCTGTGGACCAGAGGTGGTTTCTCTGTAAGGACAGGAGGCAAATACTATTAAACACACACGCATACCTGTGCGTGCCAAGAAGGGGTCCACCATGTGCAGAAGTGGAGGAAGTTTTCCTCAGCAAGAATTCCATAGACAAATGACATCACATACCTGTCCCAGATATATCTGGAGCTACAACTATCTCTAGCTCCCTAGGTCACTATGGTGACAAATTGTCGAAAACAAAATGAAAAAGGACAGGAGACTCTCCTCACCTTGCCCAGAGCTTTTCAAATTCCCTTGGTGTGATGGGAATGTCAAACCTGTACAGAGAATTCCGTATATCCCTTCGTCGTAGAATGCCATTACCCTCATTGTCAGTTTCTAGAAAATTCTGCAAAACATAAAAGGGGTTAAAGTAGAAACTCAGAAGAACAAGTGCAAGTCAGAATTTCTCTTCAGAGAAACAGAGACATAAATGCACACCAAACAGAAAATGGAAATTGTATCTACTTTGTCATTGTTAAGAATAAAATTTAGGAACAACTTAAAACATGTTCATTGTCTAAGGGTAGAGGATTTTCCAAATCCAATATTCTAGGATTATGAGACCAGGTTCTGAGACCCCAAGACGCTAAGATTCCAGGTTCTGAGACCCCAAGGATCTAAGATTCCAGATTCTGAGACCCCAAGCATCTAAGATTCCAGGTTCTGAGACCCCAAGGATCTAAGATTCCAGATTCTGAGACCCCAAGCATCTAAGATTCCAGGTTCTGAGACCTCAATGATCTAAGATTCCAGGTTCTGAGACCCCAAGGCTCTCAGATTCTATGGTTCTAGGACTAAGACATAATCTCAGTGCCTAGTCCTCTTCATACTAGACTCATTCATACTCAGTAACTTCTTTTAAACAAAAATAAAAGTTGTAAAGTCAAAACAAGCTGCTTTCCTAGCCACTGAGTGGGGGCGCCATTTCTGGAAATGGATGCCCCTTCACTCAGCATCCCTTCACCAATCTGATCAGCCCAAACCTTCTATGGCCAAACAGACACATTCCTGTTAAAGAGCTGATGAAGTCAATAACTCCGGTTCAAGCATAGTCCAAGATGCTGGCAGTTTACTATCTCAATCAATTGATTAACATTTATTAAGCACTTACTGCATACCAAGCACTGTCCTGTTGTGGAGACCTAAAAGCCAGAAGATTCCAGTCATCTGTACGCTTGGAGCCAGTCAGAAACCCACTCCCCTGAGTTCTGGGCTGGTGCTTGAGCCCCTCCCCACATGCTTCTCCCTCCCCTTGCCTGATTCTTCCTCCTCACTAAGCCATCACTGGGGGAAAGAGGGTGATGGAGAAGAGGTCTGTCTGGCTCAGAGAGCAGATAACCCCCCCCCTCCCTCCTAGGAAAAGGCATTGTGTTTTAATTGTTGCATGGGGTTGCCATGGTCAAAAAGAAAGAAAAATCAAATCTTGAATGCTTCAAACCTCGCTAAAGGAAAATCATTTAATGCCTCTGTCTGTAGCCGACAGCCCAGAAGCCCAACTCCTATTTCTCTGGCCCTTTCAGGTTTACAATGCAATCTTCTCACAGCCCTGTGAAGTGAGCAGGGCAAGAATTATTTTGAGAAACCCTAAGGAGGAAGAGCTAAAGCTCCAGACTTGGAGTCAGAAGAGCTGAATTCAAATCCCAACTCAGACACTAATTTGCTGGGAGTCATTTTATCTTGGTTTCCTCATGTGCAAAAAGAGGCTAATGATACTTGCCTACCAACTGCTGGAGTTGTTGTCAGAGCTGGGAGACAGCTCAGAAACGGAATATTCTAAGGGTCTCACAGTAAATGGTGAGGTGGGATCTGAACCCAGGTCTCAGTGGCTCCAAGCCCAGGGCTCCATCCACCATGGACAATGCTGCTGCCTGTATCAATGGGTGTAAGGGGAGAAAGGAGAAGGGCCAATGACTCTTCTGGACTGGGAGGCACCAGTGGGCACTGGGGATTTGAACTGCACAGGTCAGCAGCATGGGATCAATCAGCCAATAGGGGACCTGGCCCTCAGGCTGCAGGACCAACAGACAGAATCCAGTGTGAGGGAGGGCTGGGTCTAGGTCAGGCCACACATGAATCTCAGCTCTGCAGAAAGGAATTCACAAACCAGAGTCTGCCCAAAAGAAAATGAACAGAATAGGGAGGGGACCAACCAGAGACCAAGCCACACAGGAATCGCTGGAAGGAACTAGGCTCGTTTCAGCTATAGCAGAGAAGCTGTAAGGAAACCACCACCTCACAGGAAGTGGTGGCTGGCCCTTTGCCACACCAAGGCCTTGGCCTACTCTCCACTAACTGACCACAGTGACCAGTCTAAACTTTCACTTCTCTCCCCAAAGCCCCCACGGCATCCCCTCCCTGACACTCTGCCAAGGACTCACCAGAGTAATGGAGACCATTCTCTGTGAGCCTCCCCTTCGTCATCATCTCCCTTTCTCTCCTCCTTTCCCCCAGTCTCTGACAAAGAGCCCTCTTCTTGCCAAGGCCAACCCCTCTACATGTTCCCTTGGTCCCATCCCCTCCCATCTTCTCTAGCACATTTCCTCTTGAATGATCCCCCCACATCTCATCTACAGGGGCTCATTATGTAGTAGCTCCCTCCTGTATGCCCAGGACCATGTCCAGGTCTCCTCCATCATTAGCCCCATCCTGCCCATCTATCTCCATCCTAGGTCTCCTCCACTAAACCCCTTGAAAAGTTGTTGTTTTCCCTTGCTCTTCTCTCATTTTTTAAGCCCTCCACAGGCTGGCCCCTGATGTCACAAAAATAGAAGATGTGCCCTCCATAAAGGACAACAACTCAAGGCCTCCCTTCACCTCTCTTTGACACTAAGTATCCTCCTCTTGGCTCTCTCTACCATCAGTCCGACTACTCTGTCTAGGTCTCCTCTACTGGGTCTCCATACTGACCTGCCCACTGACCAGGAAATGGCCCCCAAGACTCTCCTGGGCACTTTTCTCTTCTCTGTTTTATACAGTTTCATTTGGGGATTTCATCAGCTCCCATGGCCTCAGTCACTGTCTCGAGTCAGATCCGGTTATCCAAGACTGTCTCTCTCCTGATCGTAGTCCTACATTACCACTGTCCTCTGAATACCTCCAACATCTCCCAAGACAACTCAAACTCAGTGTGTACAGAAGAGAATTCAGTGGCTCCCCTCCTCTGGACTTCCCTGTCTCCGAGGAGGGCCCACCACCCTTCATCACCAGGGTCCTCTTTGGCCCTTCTCTCTCATGCTAAATCTTGTCATCTCCTTTTCTATACCATCTCTCACCAAGGTCCTCTCCTCTCTACTCTGGTCACAGGAGCTCCCCAGGACCTCCAGGATCAACAAGGAGTATCTGAACATCAAGAGCTTTTCAGGTTTGGCTCCTTCCTGACTTTCCAATCTCCCTTCTGAAGACTCAGGGATCAGGCAAAGCAGTTTCCCACCTCTCTACCTTTTCTCAGCCTGTTCCCCAGGTTTTGAATGTTCTTCCCCCTCACTTCCAGCTCCTACAATCTCAGGCCCCCTTTAAGAGTCAGCTCAAACCTGTCTTCTGCAGGCAGCCTTTCCTGGTGCCTCCCTCTCCCACAGGGGCTAGTGTCTTCCCTTCTAAGATTGCCTTTCGTCTACTCTGCCCATTGCTTCTGACTTAGCAGGGTCATCTCTTAGAAGGAGAACTACCTGAGGGCTGGGCCTACTTGGTTTGGGTTGTCTAGTTGTTTATGTCCCTAGGCAGTTCTGGGCACACGGGGAATTCTTCATTAATAAGCAAGATGGTAGCTTGGCCATGATCATTATTGTCTATGAAGAAGGAGACTCAGAAAAGAGAACTTGGACCCACTCCAGCTAACTTCTGAGGGCAGAGCTCAGAGCACTGGGCAGAGGGAGGTGTCTGGCAGCTGGTGAGCTCACTACCTGTCCCAGGGGAGTGGCCAAGCAGCAGCTGCATGGTCCCTCCAGTGTTCTGCTGAGGGGACTCATGCATGGATCACAAGCAACAGAGGGGACCTCAGGGACTCCTTGAGGTCTTGGAGAGCCAACAAGTTTACAGGCTGTGAGACATGGACCCCAGTAGCCTCTGAAGAATGGAAAACGACTCAAATCCTGCATTCTTCCTACCGAATTATGCTGCCCTCCCTTCTACTTATAACATGGACCTTTCTGGACCAACCTGGGGCCTTAGCTGCTATTTATAATGTTGTTTCTATGGGAAAGTGAATTCTAAGTTCCCAACAACCAACTTGCAAATTAATTTTTGGAACATGGCCCACTTGCAAGTTGGGGAGAACAGTTACTGCGTGAGTAACGAAGACTAAAATTACTTTTGCTTTATTCAATCTCTTTAATAATAAGTGAGTGGTGCTTGGCTTTCCCAAATGTCCTAAGATTGGTTCCAGAAAGGCATCTCCTCTGCACTAAGACTTCAAATTACATAGACTCCAGGAAAATAGAAGAATGGGAAGTATACTGAGCTGGCACTTAAAGAGATCTGAGTTCAAATCCTGACTTTGATACTTTCTAGCTGGAGAACTGTGACTCAGTTCAATTCTCTGAAACAGTTTCTTTATCTGTAAAAAAAAAAGGGGGGGAGGGGGGGAGGTTGGACTCACTGACCTCAAAAGGTCCCCTCGGGCTCTAGCTCCCATAACAACTGCCCCCATTTTGAAGGGTATGCCAGGACATTTCACGACTAGGGTTCAGTTCCCAAAATCATGGAGACAAAAATGGAAACTGCCATCTGAGTCGAAATGGAGAATTTTCCATTTGGCTGGTAAATGCTTTGGAAGATTCACACTGAGGGCGTAGGAGCCAATCTCGGCTATTTCAACAGCTAAGTCAATGAAACACTTCCACAGAAACGGTTCCAAGTTTCAGCTCACTGTGTCTCACTTAAGTTCAACTCAGAAGACACTGGATGTGGGGCCTCAGAGGTTCTTGTGGCAGGGAAGTAAGGGCCAAATAAGAGCCAGGGCTTGCTGTTTCTCACACGATAGATCCCATCTCCCACCCCTGCACCTTTGCACTGGCCATCCCCCATGCCTGCAGTGCCCTCCTCCATTATCTTCTCATAGAATCCTTTTCCCTTAAGACCCAGCTCAAGCAGCCCCTTCTGCACAAAGCCATTTCACATCCCCCACTCCTCGATTTCTAGCATCCCCCTATCTTGTCTTTACCTATCTTATATATTTGCATTTTATTGTCTTTGTATTACAGTAACATGTTGTGTTGCAGTTGTAGATATAGTTACACTGTATACATTCCCATATGTCTTTGTCATCCCCTCTTTAGAGCACAAGCCCTTTGATGTGGAGGGATTGTTTCATGCTTCTAACGATGCCTAGCACACAGCTGGTACTTAACTAAGGCTTGATGGATCCCGACTGGCTTTTTTTTTACCCTTATGCTGACTACCTGAACACTCTCAGCCTCACAGACAAATGCAACAACAAGCCATCACCAGGTCAATGACCTCCCTCTCCCTCTCACGCTCTCCTTTTCCCCTTCTCCCCTGCTCATCCACCATCCCAAGAGAAGAAAAAAGCTAATCTGAGGGCTAGCAATGTCCCATTTAACTGCTTGTGCCTTTAACCATGACCCAGAGAAACAGCTCAGCCACAACCCCCGACCCCTCCAATTCCCTCTTTTCCAAGAAGTGTTAAGAGGATAGAGGGTTGGCCATTGCTCTGGGAGCCCACGGGAATCCCAGACTGGTATTCAAGAACCAAACACAAGAAAAGAATCCTAGGTCAGTCAGGGAGTCCCAGACTCTGCTCCAGAGCCCCAACAGTAGAGACACCCTCCACAGCACTGTTCAGAGTGTCTGAGGAAACAGCAACAGGGACAGGGAGCTCACTCTGCCATGACTCAGTCAGTCTCTCCCCCATCCCCAAATTTAAGTAGCACTTCCTTATTTTGAGAAATATAAAAGCACAAATTACACTTAAAAAATCAGGACCCAGATGTCGGCTCAAGCCCGACAAAGTCAAAGTCAGGGTCTGAATCAATGAAGAACCATCCAAGGAAGGCTTGGAGAGGCCCCTGCCCTGGGACAGCAGTGTGATAGGAGGTGATAGGAGAGGCGGTGACCTGGATTTAGGAGAGACAGATTCAAATCCCACTTCTAATACTTGCTAGTTAATATGAACATGGGCAAGTGGCTTCCCATCTATCCCTTGTCAATGTGGCCCCAACATCTGTAGCTGGCAAAGGGACTTTCCATCCTTTAGATGAGGCAGACTGAAGCATTGCTTCACCCTCAGTGACAGATACAGTGGAGTGCCCCGTCCTTCAAACCAAGGATTGCTTCATGTCTGACTTTATACCAACAGTGAATCCTGCTTTTTTGGGAGGAGGGGGAAGAGGATAGATAGGCAGACAGGGAACTCCAGGTTGGGAATATCCTTCCACCAACACAGATCAGCTGCTACTGTGCAACTTTCAAGCTAAGAGCTCCTTACACATATTAAGAACTTAAATGTTTAGACTGACATTATATAAACACTTTATATATTAAGGACTTAAAATTTGCATAATTATTCTAATTCAAATGTATAGGATGCACTATGGCTTCTTAAGTATTTTCCTCCCAACAGCCAATCTTTCTAGACTAATTTATTCCTCCTCATGCACTTAACCTCCCAGCCAAACTGGCCTAATCAGTGTTCCCCATACAAGCCATTACTCTTTTGCCTCCAGGCCTGTGCCCATGCTGTCCCCCCCTACCTGGAATACTCTCCCTCCTCCTGCCCACTCCTCAGAATCTTCAGCTCCATTTAAAGTTCAGCTTGAGGTCTACCTTTGACATGAGACCTTTCCTGAGCCTCACCCTCCCCAAATTGTTTTATGCTTTTTTTGTATGTGTAATAAGGATTTGAATGAGATCTTGGGATGTGTAGTTCAGGGGGATGAGCATCTCACCCCACCCCCTCCCAGCCTGGAGAGCAATTTGGGCCCATCTTTGAGCAGAACTAGGTCACAGCCCAGAGTCCTGAAAGAACCACAGCCTGAGAGGAAGGAGGGAGACCTTCATAAATGGGCAGCAGTAACAGTAATGGGGTCTACCTGCCCCTCCCCACCCACACCTTCACAAGCTGATCCAGAAAGAATTAAGGCAACAGGTGAAAGTAGAAAGAAAAAGGCGCCATTGCTCCCCTCCAGGCATCCTGGGGAGTATTCTTCACCCTACTCCAGGCAGCCTGGGGAGTGGCTGATGCCTCTCCAGGAATCCTCAAGGAGGGCTCAGACCGTAGCCACTGGGGCTCCTGCCCCTTCAAGGCAGGAAGAAAGCTCCCAGAAAACTGCTTGACACTTTCCCCAATCTCCACTATTCCACTCTCACTTGCTCCTTTGCCCAAATGTTGGCAGCAGCAACTCTAATGAGGTCATATTGGCAAAGCCCTGGGCACAGTGCCTAGAGCACAGAGTAGGTGCCTAATCAATGCTTATTCCCTTCCCCACCTTCCCCATAACCTGAATTTCTCTTCAAACATTCAAAGTCTTAGGAAGTAAAATTTTAGATTAGGGCAGCAAGCAAAAGTTCTGCCTCGATCCTGGGAACTCTCCCAGCTGGGGGCTCTGAGCCATTATGACTGTCCTGCTAACTCCCTGTTTAACATAAAATTCACAAAGCAGACACAGATGGGAGCACATGGACTGTGGTCCCTAAACTAAAGAAAGAATTCCTTATTTTAACAGGGCTGATTAAATCTCCCAATTTACATCTCTCCAGAAAGGGAGCAGATAGGAGAGGGTGGGGAGGACTGTCCACCAGCCAGCGACACCCTCCAACAGCTCCAGGATAACATAAAAGTGTTCAGCAGACTCTTTGGGGTGCCCACCCCTCGCAGGGAAAGCAGGGCTGCTTCTTATCTTTGTAGCCCCAGCACTGCACAAACATGAGGCACTCCCCTGCTTCTCTCTTAGACTGGCCCTTTGTCCCTCTGTCTGCCCTTCGAGCTTGAGAAACTCCCCCACACACACACCTGGGGAGTGTGGTCCCTGCTGCTTAGCCTGCCTGCCTAACGGAGGTGTGCTGACAACAGCCAGCATTTGAGGTTTGCCAAGAGCTTTAATCCAAGGCCTCAGATCCTCACAACAATTTCACGAGCTATTATCTCCACTTTACAGATGGGGAAACTGAGGGTCAGAGGGTTAAGTGACTTGTCACAGTGTCTGGGCTGGAATTTGAACCAAGATCTTCCAAATCTACAGCTTAGTCCACTCCCACAGCCCACTGGAGTAAGGCCAGGCATCTCCATCCACACAACTGCAAAGAGTCACCTTTCTTCGTGTGGACTCTCCTGAGATCTGAAGACTATTTTACAACTGAAATGTGTCCACACAATATTGGCGGGAAAGTTACTCCCCTCCCCGAACCTGTCTGTGCCTCTGAAGAGACCTAGGGGTAGGACAAGCCTCTCCACCCCATTGGAGGATGGCCAATGAGTGGTTCCTAGCGAGCAGAGCGCTCGAAGGCTGGCACAGCGCATCCCTGCTGGGGCATCGCGATCCCGGCGACGCGGAAAGAGACGCCCTCTCCTTGGAGAACACGGCCTCCTCCTTACCTTAGACAAATCGAACCATCTGTTTTTTGCTTCTGAAACAAGGTAGTTATGAGCCTGATCACAAGCAAGTTCTGAATCTGTGCTCTTCGGTTTGGGCCTTGAAAAGGGAAACAATAATATTAAATGGCTGTGTTTTCAATGTAAGGGAGCCGTGAATCCCCCGAGGGTTTAGCGCACCCCACCCCCCCCACCCCCGCCCAGGACTCCCTCCGCTCGGTATCAAAGACACTGCTTTGCGCCCATTATTTCACATCTGGTCTAACTTAATTCTTAAAACACTGGCTTATTTCCCCAGCTGCATGTTAGGGAAGGCTTCCTAAATTTTCTTTGAGCGTGTTTATTTTCAGACGGATGCTGTTCAGCTCTCCTGCAGCCCCACAAAACAAATAGAGCTCATTTATTCTCTGAGAAAACCAACAGTGACAATAACGAAATGTTCGATGCCTTAGAAGGAGACCCAAGGACTTCGCTTTTCTCCCTAAGCACGAGGAGGAGCCAGACTGCGCGCTCACTATGGCCACAGGGCCCCCAGTCATGAAGACGGAGGATGCGGGCACGACACGCACCGAGGTCACCATGGCTTCCACAGCCTGGGAGGAGGAAAGGGCGCAGGGAGCCGGGCTCAGATCCTGACTCACCTTCCCTCTGGGAACTTCACGCCCCGCCCCCATCCCCTTGGCTGCAGAATGGAGGGATACCCATTTCACTTCCTTCCACCCAATTGTAAAGAAAATCCAAGGGCTGGGCAAGTTGGCTGGATTGGGAGGCAGATGACTGAGTGCAAATCCTGACTCGGGCTGTTTCCTAAACTGTGTGACCTTGGCCAGGTATGTCGCCGAACATCTCTGGGCCCCGGGTCCCTCATCCGAAAAATAAAATGGAACAGGAGACCTCCAAAGTCGCTGTGGGCCCTAAATCCTGCTCCAGGAGCACGGATCACGTGGCCTCCTTCCAGGGTCTCCCTGCCTCAGGTGTCTCTGCAGCCCAGTCAACTATCCCTTAGCTGTCAATGTTCTCTCCCCCAAGCACAGCTAGGAACGTGCCACTCTTCTATTCCGAGGCTTCTTCTGCCTTTGGGGTAAAAAGTCCTTCAAAGATAGATGTCACGCCACTCCCGCTCTTTGGCCTCTTTATTGTTCCTCATACACAACCTTCCACCTCCAAGCCTTTGTCCAGGCTGCGTCCCCAGGCTCGAAATGCACACCCTTCTTTACCTTTGTCTCTAAGACGGTCCTGCTCCCTGAAGAGCCCACCTCAAATCCCATCTTCTATAGGGGACAGACTCTCGTGAAGAATCTTCCACCCCTCAAAGCTCTGAGGCTGGACACTGAGTCTGTCACATCCAGGTGTCCCTGATGCTGATAACCAGAGGAGCTGAGATGCTGAGCCACCACACCCAAGTCAGGGACTTTGGGAGAGCAGTGACTAAAAGAAAACGAAAAGCTTGGCATCTGATTGGATATGTGGGGGAGGGAGAGTAAATGATTCAGGGTCCTGCTGAGGTTGTAGACCTCAGAGACAAAGCTAGTGTCCAGGAAGGATTTGAATTCAGGTCCTCTAGACTCCAAGTCCAGGGTTCTCATTTCTAAAGTGACTTTGCTGATGTTGTTGTTGTTGTTGTTGTTATACACAAAGTGCTTTCCTCAAAATATTGCTCTGAGGGAGGTAACTGGAAACCTCTGGATGCTACCACCACTCAACAGTGGACCTTGAGACCCTCACCGCCACCCTGGCTCTCCCCAGGCTCCCTCTTCTTTGTGATGGGGCTGGAGGTACCTGTACTAGTGTTGGCAGGTTGGGTGGTTCCCCAAAAGGGCTGCCACTTACAACTCACCCTCAAGATCCTCAGGAAACCTCCAGGGTGGGGAAAATGATATGTTGACCACACAACAGGAGCTCATGGACCTTTTTGTGGTGATTCTAATTTAAACATATCATCCAGTAACACCACTAATTCTTAATCATCAAAAATTCACCAACAGAAGGCTAAGGGACAATGATGATATCCTAACATAACTGTTCACTGTAAACCTGGATCACACACTCCTACTGAAGCAGGTAGTGTCCAGGGTGAAGACTTAAGAGAAACCAAGCTGTGAGACTTAATACTCCTAATAGGAGGGAAATCCATATGCCTGTGGTAACTCAGAGCTCTAGGCTGAGGGCCTGGATATCCCTGGTCTCTTTGGGGAATGACCAACCCCACACATCACCTCCTAGACTATATAATGTTTCTTCTTGGCATCTTCACTCTCCTGCTGAATAAAGCCACTTCCCTTTACTCCTTGGTCAATGAGGCAGAAGCCTTAGTCCTGGGATATGCAGAACTTCCTGGGCCAGCCTGCTCTCTTAGCTGTGTCATGAGACAGCATTATACTTTTTTCAGTGAAGAGCTTCCTTAAGGCTAGGACCTGGAAAGCTCTTCAGGTCAACTCTCTTAAGTCATAGCAGACAATAAAGGGCAACACAGGGAAACCCATGAAGGATTTCTCACCCATCAATTTATCAATGGTGCTAGAAAGCAAGGCAACCTTTCTCCAATCAGATTGCCTTCTCTAATCTGCTCCCAGCATCAGAGCTTTCCTCCAGTCAGATCCACTCTCTGTCACCTAAGAGACCTGTCTCTTTCCCCTCAGCTGGTCTCAGTTCAGAGCACCTACTATTGTCTTCTTTTGTTCCCACTCCCTTCCCCATTTCTGTTGACTTCACAGCTATTGGTTTCTGACTTCTGTACACAGTCTCTAATGAAAGCACCTACATTCCATTTCCCTGACTTTTCATCATTTCCCCCTGCCTCTTATCAGAGACTGCTCATATACTAATCCACCTCTCATTGAGGTTAAGAAACTCAAAATATACATTTCTGTCAAATGTGACACAAGTCACATAAGATTGCCTCATAATCATCAGAAATTTATATCATGGTTCCCCAGTTCCAACCACAAAATCTACATAGTTGTGTAAATTATCCATGTAAATTAAAGGTGATGATGCATTTGAGCCATATTTGTCTTCATTGGTATGCTTTCTCCCCCTGAGGAGCTGTTTTCTCATCATCCTATCCTCAATGTTGGGTTCTGGGATGGGGAAGGAGAAAAACGTCCAGTGGGGGCTCAGGAGTGCTGAGTCCTCCTCACTGACCTCGAAGAAGAGCATTAAATTCTTGCCCCCACTACAGTCACGCTGCTTCTCGTATTCCCCCCTCCTCCCCACTCAGATGTCTGCCCCCCTAACTTCGTTCCTTGCCACCTCTTACTTGGATGACGACCAAAGCCAAGTAACTCTAGTCTCCATGGCATCAGCCTTTCTCCCTCCATAACCCACCATTGAAACAGCTGTTAAAAGAATCTAAGAAACAACCAGATCAGCTCATGTCATCCCCCTGCTCCAAAATGGCTCCTTATCAACTATGGGCAAAGCCAAGCAAGACCTCCCCCTTAGGACCTGTCCTTGAAGGCTCTTCATGAGCTGGTGCCAACCCACCTCTGTGGCCCCATTCCTTTAACACCACAGCCTCCCACTACTAACACTACTGGTGAACTTTGCCCATTCTCTCCAGCCTTCACTTGCCCCTTGATATCCCCACAGTTGGTCCTCTAGACTTGAATGTGCCCTCCCATGAGGATTCTTCTCTTCCTTCAAGGCTCAGGTGCTACCCTTTGTCCTCTCCCTTCCCACCATGACCTCTGGACTCCCCTCCAGCCTAGATCTTTTTTTCTCTTGTTCTTTCCATCTTCTTGTACCCCTAAGACCTGGTTTCCTTCTGAAGATCCCACATCTCATAGTCCCCTCACTAATACTGGCTATTCCTACCTCCCCTGCCCCCAGATACATGGGGCACAGAAGGTCCTTGGTTCCCACTCACACAGTTGTCCTCTGCCACCATCATTTCCCAACCACTCCTCTTTCTTTCAAGTTCCATCCATCTTGTCCAGAATCTTGCCACTACCATTTTTGGGTTTCTTTGAGTCACTCTTCCTCCTTACCAATAAGCTCTATCCCTAGTTCACCATTTTCCCCACCCTAACTCCCACCCCCTTCAAAAGCCCCAGCCTCCCAGCCTCTTCAGTTTCCATGGCTTCTGCCTCCATCCTCCTCCAACTATGCAAAGAAGTGGCCATGTGTCTATACCTCAGGTCCCACTGAACTAGACTGGCCACAGATACTGGACTTCCTAATTAAGGGCTCTGATTCTGTGTGCTAAGCCTCATTTCTAAAGTCTCTTCCAGCTCTGACATTCCTGTTCTAAGACCCTCCCAGCCCTGAATCCCCTGTTCTCAGGCCCCTCCCAGCTCTGCTATCCCCTGTTCTAAGTGCATTCTAACATGCCTGTCTAATGGGACAGATTAGCAATTGCCTCTAAGAGGCAGACCTTTCTGTCCTGCTCCCTTTGAGACCATAGCCGGCATGTCCTATATGAACTCTGCTCCTAATGTAGAAGCAGAAGGCAGAGTCTGTCTTTCATTATGAACTTACCTGATCAGCCTTTGTGGGGGGTCATCTTTTTTGAACTGTTTCTTCTCACATAAGTTACGAAACTCCCGGTAGTTTAGCGTTAAGCCTGGTTTCAGATTCATCGACTCAAGCAGTCTTATAAACTCCTCCTCTTTCAAGGTAATCAGCATGTGATGCAGCATGGTTCTGAAGTCTGCCATGTTAATGATGCCATCATGGTTTGTGTCCGTCTTGTAAAAGGCAGAGTAGGTATCCTTTAAAAAAAATGTGGGGCTCCTTGGGCTTTTGTTTTAAATCCAGACAGCCCTTCTGTTATCAATGAAGTGGCCAAAAGAATAGTGGGTTTGGAGGGACCTCATTTCCAGTACTGATTTTTACATCCAGCAACAACTGATTTAACAATTCAGTGTTGTAAAAACCTGAGAACATGAATTATTTGAGGAAGGAATCCCTATTTGATAAGAACTTCTGGGAAAACTAAGAGCAATTCTGCAGAAATTAGGTTAAAACCCTCATATTATACCATATACTCGAATATGGTCAACATAGAGAACTGAATATTAAAAATCACACTATAAAAATCATATGAAAACTGGATCAGGTACTTTTAACAGGCAGAATGAGAATTACTAACTAGACAAGGGATGGAGATCATCAGAAAAGATATAATTGATCATTCTGATTACATGAAATTGAACAGCTTTTTCATGACCAAATCAATGAAGACAGGATAAGAAAGGAAATGGTCAACTAGATAAAAAAAATCTTTGCATCAAACATCTCTAGTGAGGGTTCTATATCCAAGATATATAGAGAATTAACACAAATATATAAGACCAAAAGCCAATCTCCATTGGATAAGTGGTCAAAGGATACAAATAATAAGTTCTTGAAAGCAAAATCAGAAACTATTGACAACCATTTGAAAGATTGTTTCAAATCACTAATGATATGAGAAATGTAAATCAAAACAGCTCTGAAGCTTCATTTCACACCCAGAAAATTGGAAAGATGACAAAAGATAAGAACAGTTAATGCTAAAGGGGTTATGGGGAAATAGGCATGCTGATACATTGTTGATGAATTAGTGAAATAGTTTGACCATTTTGGAAAACAATTTGGAATTATGCTAACAAAGTGACAAAAATGTCAATACCTTTTGACCTAAATATAAACGCTACACAAGATATGTACTCCAAAGAGGTCAGATAAAACACAAACTTTTACAATCTTATGCAAGTTTTTTGGGACAAGTAGTAATTTTTATGTGGTGACAGTAATAACCACAAGTACTTCTGACATAACATAAGTGCTTCTGAGCATAGTTTGCTAACTCATAATATCTGATGATGAAAGCAGACTAAAGAAAACAACCATGTTCACACACTTGAACTAGTTCTCTATTGGTGAAGGGCTGGATTCTGAGTCAAACTTCACATATTTCACTTCTCTTTCATTTTTTTAGTTATGTGTTGTTTTTTTAAATGAATATTCCTCATGCTTCCACAGCAGTGACTGTTAGAGATATGACAGGGGCTATTGATTGAGGAGAAGTAGAGCCCACAATGTGATTAGTTATGCCAAAGCACAACACCAAGAACTTGAGAAACCATTGCTGTGAAATAGCTTAAATAATCTTCAGAAAACAAGCAAAGACATTCCAAGGGATTTGGAATCTGGGTAGCATTGCTACTGATTCCTCTACCATGCATCAGAAGCTTCTTGACCCTGGAAGAGCTTTGAGAAAGAAGAAAGAGCAACTGCTATCCATCATTATAAAGAGGAAATGCTTGTCATGGGCAAGTCGATACAAGGACAGGAGTCCTGAAGATTGGGAAAAGGTCCTTTGTACTGATGAAAAACTACTACCAAAACCATTGGCAAAAGAAGTGCTGGTGAGTCTGTAAGAATACCTGGATGTTTCATCAAACACTAACTAACATCAAACAAAAAAATTCACTCCCCAAAAATATATATTTTGGGAATTTTTAAGAACAGTGGACTCAGGAGTTTTGTCCCTATTAAGAAAATTATGACCTCTGACTGCTGGGAAAACTAGAACATAGTATGGCAGAAATTGGGCATAGACCAATAACTAATACCGTACACCAAAATAAAGTCGAAATGGGTGCATGATTTAGGTATAAACGCTGATTCTTAAACAATCTGGGAGAGCAAGGGATAGTTTACCTGCCAGATTTATGGAGAGGAAAAGACTTTATGACAAAACAAGAGTGAGAGAGCATTATAAAATACAAAATAGAAAATTTTGATTACATGAAATTGAAAAGCTTCTGTACAAATAAAGCCAATGTCACGAAGATCAAGAGAGAAGTGGAAAATTGGAAAATTGGGAAAGAATCTTTACAACCAATGTCTCTGATAAAGGCCTCATTTCTAAAATATACAAAGAATTGAGTCAAATCTATAAGAATACAAGCCATGCCCCAATTGATAAATGGTCAAAGGATATGAACAGGCAGTTCTCAGAAGATGAAATTAAAGATATCTATAAGCATATGAAAAAAGTGTTCTAAATCACTAGTGATTAGAGAAATGCAAATCAAAACAACTCTGAGGTACCACATCTCACTGGCCAGATTGGCTAAGATGATAAAACAGGAAAATGACAAATGCTGGAGAGGATGTGGAAAAATTGGAACACTAATACGTTGTTGGTAGAGTTGTGAACTGATCTAGCCATTCTGGAGAGCAATCTGGAGCTATGCCCAAAGGACTATAAATAAGTGCATACCTTTTGACCCAGCAACACCACTTCTAGGGTTATACCTCAAAGAGATCAGAGAAGTGGGAGGAGGACCCGTATGTACAAAAATATTTATAGTGGCTCTTTTTGTGGTGACAAATAATTAGAAATCAAGGGGATGCCCATAAACTGGGGAATGACTGAACAAGTAAGTTGTGGTATATGAATGTAATGGAATACTATTGTGAAATGGGGATCAGACAGATTTCATAATAACCTGGAGACTTATATAAACTGATGCTGAGTGAGGAGAGCAGAACCAGGAGAAGTCTGTACACAATCACAGACATGTGAACAACTGACTTCAATAGACTGGGCTCCTCTCAGCAATGTAAGGTTATAAGACAACTACAAAAGACTCATGACTGAAAGAGATACCCTTATCCAGGGAAAGAGCTGCAGAGTCTGGATGCAGAGTGAAAAAAACTACTTGCTCTGTTTCTTTTTCTTGTTTTGTTTTGTTTCCTCTTTCCCATACATAGATCATTCTATCAGTTATAACCCTTCTGTACAACCTGACTAATGATCAATGTGAAGATATTTGTAGATCTTATATTCAAGTGTATGCCACCATGATGGGGGGACGGGGGAAGGAGAGGAAGGGGAAGAAAAAAATGAAACTCAAGGGACTGTGGAACTGAATGTTGTCAAATAAAAGTAAATAAATAAACAACAAAAAAAATGATGACCTCTAATGTTCACATGCTGAGAAACATAATTGTTTCAGGATGACAAAAATTCCTAGCTGGAGATGGAATACTGCAATATTACCTTGCAACATTCCACACATAACAAAAGATTAAGAGAAGTGTGGAAAATCTTAAATGAACTGATGCAAAGTGAAGTTAGCAGAACCGGAAATAAGCTAGGAGTCTAGCAGCTGAGGTAGAGTTCCATGAATGTGCTGTAAGAAACAATGAGCAGATGATTGCAGAGAAGGATATAAAAGCTTTTATGAACTGGTGCAAAGTGAAGTGAGCAGAACCGGAAAACACTATACAATGTCTATAGTCATGTAAATGGAAAGAGAAACACGTGCAGAAAAGACAAAACCGAGTGCTGTGAAATTATAAAAACCAAACCTGACCCCAAAGAAGAATATAAGGATGCTCTTCCCTCCCTTCTTTGAAGAGGTGGGGAACTACAGGTATGGAATAGTGCATACAGTGTCAGGATTGGCTATTGGGAAATGGAAGTGGCATCCAAGTGAAGAATGCAATGAAATATGTTAAAAATAATCTCCATTTCTGGAGCACTTTAAGATTTACAAAGCACCTTCCTCACTATAATTATGTGAGATGGAACCATAAGCAATAACATCCCTCTTCTGGAGGGGAGAAAACAGAAGCTTACAGAGGTGGCACAATTAGCTCCTGGCCACACAGAGATAAGCAGCAGATCTGGAATCTGCATCTATGTTAATTCAAACATGTTCTCGACAGACTCCACTGCTCCCTGGAATAATCCCAGGGGTCAGTCCTGAAGGAGAACCCAAGGCCCAAAGAGACTGGTCTAGAGAAAGCTGCTTGTGTGGTCAGCCTGGGAACAGAGGAGGCCATGGGAAATGTAGGAGTTAACTGGTTAAGGCTGAAAAAACCAATATGTCTTTTTCTTATTTCCTAGACACTCCCAGCATGAATACTCCCTTCACCAATGCAAATGGCACCGGCCTGTAACCCCTAGTCCGAGGAGCCCAGGCTGGTAGGTGACACAGCCAGAGTCCTAAGTCTCCCCTATGCCACACTACTTCTCACCCATTAGATAACAAGGAAGCAGTGTGGTGCAGTGGTAGGCACCAGGAAAACTGGGTTCAGATCCTGGTTCTGCCTCTTAATTCCTGTGTAGTCCTTGGCAAATCACTTTAGCTTTTTCATGGGTCTGTCCTTGATTACTGGTGGGGGTGATTTCTCTGGAAACCTAATGGGTGATGGATGGAGGGGAGAGCTGTGCTCCAGAGATGGGGAATAGATGAGCTCACCTCCCCAGTTGGCTCTTCTCCAGGGCAGGGCCCCAGCCACTCATCCTTCCCTGCAGAGGGGCAGTGGGACAGAGAAGAAAGGGTAAGCAGGAGAACTGGACACAAACCCAGTTCAGCTGGGCCGAGCCATGGGGACCAGACAGCTCTGCTGCTGTGCTCAGCCCACACATGGGCACACTGTTCATGGAAAGAGTCCCGGACAGGAAGGGGAAGGGCAGGGAAGACAGGGGGGACAGAGGGCTAGGCTGGACTCTCTCACCCCGTAAGTTTCCTTGATCTTCTTGGGAAAGTTCTTCAGGCATTCTTCAGCAGATGTAAAATGACTCTCAAAACTACCCTTTGGAGTAACAGACGTTGTCACTGCCAGGATCCCAGAGGGCTCTTGTCCACTGGGCTTCACATCTGAAGCTATTCAAGAAATCAGAAAAAGCCAAAGGTCACAAGGCCCCTGCTTGCTCTCTTGGAGCCCGGCTACCATGTTTGTTCCGATTGTATTGGGGACAAATTCTAGCCGAGTCACACACTGGGGGTTGCTGGCCAAAAATGAGTCAGCCCCTCCCTCCCAAGGCCTTCCTCTGGTACCAGATCTCTGCCTGATGTCCCCAGCTGCAGCATCCCCACCCTGGGACATTTGGACGCATTTCCTGTTCATCTGTATTTACTCGTCTGTATTCATATGGTTTCCCTTCAATAGAGTATAAGCTTCTGGAGAGCAAAGGCTTTGTATCCCCAGAACTTATTTACAGGTGCTTAATAAATGCCCGTTGACAAATTCTTAGATGGTTTAGTTGTGGTCTTTACTGAAACCTAGGATGTTTGAGCTGGAAGGAACTTTACAGAGATCATCTAATGTGGGGGAAGGGACATAAAATAAAATACAAGAAACCACTAAGGGAACCTAACACATTGAAATAGTTATCAACGTATTTTTAAAACTGTCTGGGCTAGTCCAGCTCCATTAGGAGGACACAGCTTACCCAGGGTCCTAGAGCGAGAGATCTAGCTAGAGGGTCACAAAAGATACTGTGGGAGACCCCTGACTCTGAGGTCCAACCTCCACCACCAGCCTGGACAAAGTCCTCCCCAGGCTAGAGTCTCCTCAGATGTCAAAGGAGGGGCTGGGCTGGGTGTCAAGGGCCCCTGAGGCCTTTCCCTTCCAGCCCTACCCTGGGATGCCACAGCTCAGATCTCCTGACTCCTACATCGGGCCTTACTCCATCATGTCATCCACAGTACTCAAAGACATAGAGCCCATAAAAGGTCCCCTAAAAGGGACCTCAGAGGGCAAGGAAACCAGCCCTCTGGTCCTACAGGCAAAGTAACTGGAAGATGAGGCACAGGCCCAGCAAGGGGAAGCAGAGTCAGCATGGGAGGCAGGGGTCCACCAGCATAGGACTTCACTACAACAGAGAAATAGGTGGGATGGTCAAGATGCAGATGCTGACAGTGAATGCAGACCAGCTGGGACTTGCTGAGGGACTGCAGGGGTCTGGCACCTCAGAGGCACTGGCTCCATAGACCCAGAGCCACCTCTCTCATCTGAACTTCTGCACACATGGCTCTGGTCTCTCCCACCTCCAACCTCTACTTGAGGCAGCTGCCAAAGCAATCTTCCCAAGATGGGCTCTGGCCACGGCACTGCTCAGCTCCAGGACATGGCTCCTGATCCTCTAGGATAAGACATCACCTCCTCCCCCCAGGCCCTGAGGTGCCCTTTCCCAGTGATCTGGCTGTGTGATATTGGAGGAGAATCCAAGAGAGCTGGGGCAGAGGGAGAGCCATGTGTATATTGTGGGCACACACAGGTAACTGCTGCTTACTGCTCTGGGGTCCCATCAGCACCAAGGACCAAGCAAAGATGGCAGAGGAAGGTGGTCGGGTGGGGCCAACCTCCCATCTGGGATACACTAGAGAGGTGATTGTGGCATGGTGGGAAGCGTGTGGGATATAGCAAATCCCTTCCCTTCTCTTAGCCTCCTCAGCCTCTTCTGTAAAACTGGGGGCTCCAGCTCTGACTCTGTGCTTCTACATCCTCAGTCTCTAAGTCCTTTCAAACCTCTAACTTGTGATATTTCAACTCCTGGGCCTCAGTTTCCTTCTCTGTTGAATGAGGGGCTTGGACCAGATGGTCTGTAAGTTTCCTTCCAGCTCCAGGTCTCCTAACCTATGAATAGCAAACCTAGATTTAGGGAATCCAGGGTGGAGGGAGATTCTTTAAGTTTCTAGGACACTGTGAATTTAACATACTATCCTCATAATCATATTAATCTTATTTTGGTTTAACTGGGTACAGATCTCCCTCCTTGAAAAGAAAGTCAGGACCTGGTCACTGCCATCAAAGCCTATCATCTGAATGGCTTTTTAAAAAATCCAAACGTAGTTAGATTAAGTTCTTGAGCAGTGGAGGGTGGAGATGACATGACAGGCCCACCCTGAACCATAATGGTCCTGCTCTCTGCTCAAACGCTGCCTTGCTGTTACACACACACACACACACACACACACACACACACACCCCACATACATGCACACATACACACACACTACACACACACAGACCCCACATACCTGAGTACACACACACACCCACATACCCTCACACACACACTCACACACATGCATGCAGGGCCTGGACCATAGACCATAGACCCTGCTTGCCTCCTCCTGGCAGAATCCCTGCCTCTTCGAGGCCCAGCTGCAGGGCCATGTCCTGAGCTTCCCAGCAGCTCCCCCTTCTGAAATCACCTTACATTGATAAGTATCACATTCAGTATTTCATGTTTGTACACATGTGAAAATATTGTGTCCCTCAATAAAATGTAAGCTCCACGAGGACAAGGCCACTTTTCCTTTTTGCTCATTCCAATCAGAGGGCATGGCAGGGGCCTGGGCATTGGAACTTGCCAGCATTTGTGAGAGAGTGAGTGACTGGGGGCTTCGTTCATCCATTTACCCAAACTTGAGCTTAGCATCTGTGGCAGCTCCAACTGCATCATTTGGCCAAGAATGCTGATCTTGCTGGCCCTAGGGCGCTGGCCACCCCCAGGAGCTGGGCCTGTAATCCTGTGCCCTCTGTGGCTGCTAGCACTGCCAGGCCACTGGCAGGCTGAGTGACTCAAGCTCAGAGTCTGCTGGACAGCTGCAGGACAAAGGAAACAGCCCAGCTGTTCATGCAAGATTTGTTTCAGGAAGTATTTGCGTCTTACGTTTAGCTACCTTCAAATCCAGATGCAAAATCAAGGTAGCTCAGTCCTTCATTTTTATATCCTATTTTTTTAACCAGCAGGCCAAATTGTTCATCGTCCATAGGCATTCCGTAATCTTCCAGCACCTGGCAGAGAGAGGAGAAAAGGAGAAAAGAGCTAAGCAACTGCCTCTACTGGCTGGTTCAGCTGGCACCTTAGTATGGGCACTGCCCACTCCTGGGAATAAGGACCAGAAAGAAGGGGGTGTTTGTCTTAGCCAATGGCATCCCCGGTGTGAGCTGTGAGTGACAGGGATTGATTTCACTTTTACACAAAGAATCCAAAGAAAGTCAAGTATACTTGGTAAGGCACAGTTGCCTCTTGTGGAGCAGGGAACAAGCATTATTGGGCTGGGAGGCCAGAGAGCTGGACTTATCTGGGAAATGGTGGGGTCAGACAAGATGATCTGAGGTCCCTCCTGCTCAAGAAGCTACTGCTCTCATTCTAAGCGTAAAAAATGTCAACTTTATTGTAACTTTCAGGCAAACACATGAACAATCCTTTGCTCATGACAACATTGGCCAGGCCGGACTTTGCTCCTCATGAAGCCACCCAATGCCTCCAAGTCACTTTCCGTCTCTCCCCTCACAAACACAGGAAAGAACATGGCCACCAAAAGGATTCTAACCTGCTTTCTGGCTCAAGACACTGGGTAAGGGGAGGCTGGTTTAAAAAAAAAAAAAACAAAAAAAAATTCCACTTCCTAGGTTTTGCAAATGTGACTACAGAGTCTTGGGGCAGCCCTCCCCTGGGGAAGCTGATTGGTTGGACAGGTCAAAGTAGCTGCTGATGTCACAACACTCCATGCCAAATGGTCAGTTAGTTAACTATCTTTCCTGAGTGCCCCGCCCACTGAAGCTAGGGGATGGGAAACCAGTCTAGGGAAGCCAGACCTCAAGGCCTTGTTCTCCTAGAACCTGGGATATGAAAGGATCCCACAGGGCTGGGGCTCTGGAGAAAGCCATGAGCTCTTCCCCTTCACCCCCAAAGAAACACACAAATGCACACCAAGGAGCACAGTGTGAACCATGGAGAGAGGAACACAAGCCAGGTGGAGGTGAGGAGGGCAGCCTGCCCTAGGAAGGTGAGTGTTGGGTTAGGTCTCCAAGGAAGGGAAGGAAGGAGTGATCAGAGAGAAGGGGAGATAACATTCTAGGCACCCAGAAGGGCAGGATGGTCTTGGGAGACTTGTGTGCTGCCCCTGATCTCAGGAAACTCACGGCCTACAACACAGAGGAGAGAGGGAGGAATGGAGGGAGAGGCAGGGATAAGTACAGGAAGAAATATGGTTTAGATTATGGTCAGTGCTTGGAGGCAACTTGGCTTAGAGCCAGGAAGATCTGGCTTCAGATCCTGGCTCTAACATTTACTAGCTGGGTGACCCTGGGCAAGTCACTTCCCATCTATAAAATAGACTTAAATAGCCCCTGAAATCCCTTCTAGTCCTAGATCTATGACCCTACTGTGAGTGGTGGTAGTGAGTTGTGCCTAACTCTTCATGGCTTTATCTGAGTTTTCTTGGCACAGATACTGGAGGGATTTGCTGTTTCATAAAATTCAGCTTTCTCCAAATGAGGAAACTGGGGTAAAACAGGGTTAAGTGACTTGCCCAGGGTCACACAGTTAGAAAGTATCTCAGGCCAGATTTGAATTTAGGCCTTGCTAACTCCAGGCCCGGCACCCAGCTGTCCCTGTGGTAAATAGGAGCATGATAAAGGCACAGGAGATGAGATGGGAACAAATGAGCCCCAAGTAAGGAAAGGTAAAGCATTTATTAAATGCCTACTGTGCACACAGCTCTGGGAATACAAAGATGAAAAATGGGCCCTGTTCTCAAAAAGTTTGAGCTGCTAGTGGAGGGATTGGAGCAGTCCACCAAAGAGAGAAGATGGGACATGACAGGCGGATTCAACTGGAGAGGCAGAAACGGGCCCCTCAAGGAGTGAAGAGCCCAGAACCAAGACCTCGGGGAAGGGAGAGGAGTCCAGTGGGGGCCCCAGGGCATGGAAAGAGCTCCTGGAGGTCAGACCATCAGAAGCACCATCCTGGGGCACTTCAGGAGCTCTGTCTTTATCGAGAAAGAGAAGGCAAAGGCCCCCCCCGGAAAGCACGGGGAAACCCAGAGCTGGGTCAAGGTAAACTGAGGCCAGAGCCCAGAGGAACCTTGAATAAATCACCTGGGTCATAACACAGGAGAGAAAGTTGGGGAGGAGGTGAGACTCTGAGGAGCCAAGCCCACAGTCAGTTGGACAACAAAAACTGGTGTGGGATGAACTGAAATGAGAAAGGTTTCAGTCATGCCAACTCTTTGTGGCCGCATGGGGGGTTTTCTTGGCAGACATCCTGGAGTGGTTTGCCAATTCCTTCTCCAACTCATTTTACAGATCAGGAAACTGAGGAAAACAGTTAAGTGACTTGCCCAGGGTCACACAAGCTAGGAAGTGTCTGAGATTTGAGCTCAGGTCTTCTCATTCCAAGCTCTTTGCTCTCCACTGCAGGAAGGGCTAGCTGGTTGCTATCTAATCGGCCTTGAGCCTCAGATTCCTCAGCCGTAAAAGAAGGGACTTAGACTAGATGGCCCCCAAGGTCCTTCCCATCACTATGTCCACAAGGCCGTCCTTCTGTTGTCTCCAAGTCACCCTGTTGGAGCTCGTTCATACATAGCTGTTTGCATGTTGTCTCCCCCACTAGACTGGGAGCTCCTTGAGGGCAAGGACTGTCTTTTGCCTTTCTTTGTATCTCTAGCCCTTAGCACAGTGCCTGGCAAACAGTAGGTGCTTAATAAACATTTATTGACTAACTGAAAAAATCATAGTCTTCAGGCTGAAGGGGTTCAGAGTCTGCCCTAAGGCACCAGTCATTGCATTGCCAGTGATGAAGGGAAAGCCCCCGTGGTGATGGAGAGGAGAAATCACAGGACTTAGTGCTGGATTGATGATGGGGACTAGGGAACACAGCATTCCCTGGAGGGTCCTAGAGAACAAGGGGAATGAGAGGATCCAAGTTTAAGTCCTAGCTCTGTCACTTTCCATGGAAGTAGACTCAAGGCAAGTCATTATTTTAACTGTAAGATGAGGGGAACAGATTAGATGACCAACCAAGGGTTTGGTTTTTTTTTTTTTTATTCAGTTCAGCAAGCATTTATTAAGCACCTACTATATGCTTGGAGCTCAAGGTAAGGATTTGAGAATTTAAATATTCCCTGCCCTCAAGGAACTCACTTTCTACCAGGATGACACAATATAGGATCCTAGCTCCAGATCCAGACTGAAATCACTCATTTTACATGTGAGGCTGAGTGACTTATCCAAGGTCCCACAAGCAGTTTATATCAGAGATGGGCATTGAACTCAGTGCCTCCAGTTTGATTCACATTTTGTGTTCTTCCCATTGTACCACAATGCCTCCCAATGTACACAAGCTAGTATATGTTTGTGGTATCTACAAACTAGATGCAGCAATGGGCTAGGGGAGGGGGGGAGGCAATCAAGACTGGCTTCCTGTAGGAGGGAACATTTAAGCTGAGCCTTGAAGGGAGCTGAAGGCTTCAAAAGGCAAAGGTGAGGAGGGAGGATTTCTAGGCAAGTACAGAGGTGGGGGAAGAGGATGAGTGAGCTGAAACAAGAAAGTACATGAGGAGGCATGGCAAGCACCATTAGTCTGGAAAGGGGCTTAGAGACAGGTGTCAGACAGGAGTTTCCAGCTCCCAAATCGTGATCCCCCCATGAGCCCTCTCTAGGTCTCACAAAGGGCTAGTTGCATTCTCAGGTCAGGGTCCACTCCTAAAATTCTTTCTCTTGGCCCCTCACTTATAAAACAGAAGCGAGGAAAGGAGAACTAGAAAAGTGTTAAGGTTCCTTCCAGCTTCCAATGCATGATTCAAGCTACTTCAAAACCCTACTCCCCTTCCAGGAAAGATCACTAGCAGCCCATTGCAAATGAATTCTCACACATTCTGTAAACTGGTTCCAGACTGGAAGTTATTTCAGGCACATCCTAGGCCCCCAATTATCAGTCTACTGACAAGAGCTGGGAAATGGGTACATGTGTTGGCAACACCCAACCTCTGTTCACCACCACCACATTGCTGCTTGCCCATATGGGCAAATAGGTCCCAGCTCTAGAGGGGAACCTGGCCCACCCTGGGAGGAGAGCACTGGCTCAGGCTGAATACTCAGAACATGAAGCTGCAATCTATAGCAGAACATCAATCTCCCCTGCCCCGCCTCCCTAAGCCCCAAATTAACAAATTGGCTGATTTAAAGAAAATGTAACCTTGGCAAATAATTACATGTTAATGTTTTATTTGGAATTCTTCCTGCTCAGTTCTTTCATCAAAAGCCCCCATAGAATGGAGACAAGAAATGCCCCCCAAGATGCTGGACAGCACCTAGGGAAAGGGGGTACAATTCTGAATGCCTCCAGAAGGTTGCCCAATATATGTAGAGGATGGTATCAGTGCAGATCACCAAGCAGAAACAAGAGGGGAAAAGAAAGAAAAAAATACAAATGGTTCTCATATTCCTCAGTCTCTCCTTGCTCCACTGACATTTCTAAGATGAAGAGGACAGCTAATCAAGATTTAGTATAAGTCTTATGGAAGCAGCTATAATCAGAACCTTCAAGGAGAGATTTCTCAGACAACTTCTTGAACAATGGGTATTAAAGAATGATGGGGCAAAAGACAGGATTTCTTGACATACTCTCCCATCCCCTTGGGTCTGTGCTGGGAGATGCCTTCCAAAGACTGATCTGAAGTTAGAAATGTCTTCCTAAAGCACAGGATTGACTACCCCTGCCCTTCTGGGCTGGTCCACCACCCAGCCCCTCCACAATTAGCTATGGGCATTTTCTCTGGCTGTCCCCTCTGTCTGGGACATTGTCCTTTCTCATCTCCACCTCCTGCTTCCCCACCTTCCTTCATGAATCCCAGTTCCACAGGAAGTCTTTCCCAAAGCCTCTTCATTCCAGACCCCTTCCCCCACTCCAGTATCCCTGATTTATCCTGCACTGAGCTTTTTTGGTACAGATTTACTCGCACATCATCTCTCCCATTCAATATAGCAAGCTCCTCAAAGACCAAGATTGGCTTTTGCCTCCTTTTGTATCCTGAGAGCTTAGTACAGTGCCTTGTATATAGGAGGAGCTTAATAAATGCTTACTGATTAATTGATCTTGGGCTGCCCTGGGGGAAGGAGGCACATAGCTAGATCCCTACATGAGCTAGGGGCAGGGGAGGAAGCATCTGCCTACCCAGAGATGCCAAAGTATTCTCCAGACTTATTTAAGATTTGTAACTTGCTGCTGGTATTTGATACTAATAGTTGGGCAGGAGAGGGGTCCATAGCAGGAACAATCAAGCCCCCAGTTGTGGGAGGACAAGTTCATTGTGGGGAGAGAGTTGGTCCAGAGCAGTCTTGGAGGAAGAAGAGAATCATCAGTGGGAAGGGGAAAGACTGAACAGATAAAAGGGGGGGAGGAGAGAGTAAGACTGGAGAGAATGAGTAGAAAATAGGGTTAGGGCAAGTGTGGAGCTGACTAAGGAGGCTGGAGCTTAGAGGGGACCATGGTATGGTGGAGCATAGGAGTCAGAGGAGAGTTACCTTTCCAAGTGCATAGGTCCCCAAATTATGATACTAAGATTGGGGACCCACAGTCACATCCCGGATCTCACCATCACCCACTGGATCCATTTCTATGACCAAGAATTCTAAAATTCCTCTATCTGACCATAACTCCTATCATTCCATCTCTCCTTGTGTCTTTGACACCTCCCTACAACTCTTATTCTTCATCTCCATTCATACTTCCACTCCACATACCCCCTCCACCCACACTCCCACTTTACTCTGATCCCTTTATGAGACATGAAGACCTCTCTGCTTGGGTCAAGAAGGGACGGCTCTGAACAAATAAGCTAGACAGCCTCTGAGGGCTTTAAATAGTAAGCCCTAAGTGAAGTCCAGCAGATTGCCTTCAAAGATGGGAAAGACTGCAGGTTGGGAGCCCTACCTATAGAGGAGAGCCCTGCAGGTGAAGGTAGAGCAGAAGAGAGAGAGAGAGAGAGAGAGAGAGAGAGAGAGAGAGACAGAGAGAGAGGGAGGAGGGAGGGAGGGAGAGAAAGAGAGAGAGAGGAAGAGAGACAGAGACAGAGAGACAGAGAGAGACAGAGAGAGAGGGAGGAGGGAGGGAGGGAGGGAGAGAGAGAGAGAGAGAGAGAGAGAGAGAGAGAGAGAGAGAGAGAGAGGTATTAGACCAAGAAGAATCACTGCAAGAGTCACAGCTTCAAGAAACAGCCTCTGAAAAGGACAAGCTTGAGAACCTAGATGAGCAAACCACCCGGTAGGAACAATACACCCAGGAGGAGCTTCATGAGGACTTTGTGAAGTGAGAGAGTCCTTTCATTACCTTTGTACCTAAAGTTACGAAGTTATCTTTGCCACATACATCTCCTGTGTGTTCCTCATTACCATTACACTTTACGTTTATGCCTCCTCTTACTAGAGATGCTCCATTCATTTGTGTGAAAATGCATGCAACATTTACAGGCAGAATATTTTGTAACTGTTAAGCTCTTGCTATATCACTGGAGAACATGCCTTTGCTAAGAGCTACCTGGGTTTTATTGGCTGTTGTTGATGTGAAACACATCAGTGGGGGCTTGTGATCTACAGGAATAGGAGTAGGTAACAGTTGCCCTCTGGGACCCAATCTGCAAGTCTGGGGTGGGGGGGGCAGTGTTCAGAGGGTGTTAGACCTACAAAATGAGTGTGATAATACCAGAAATACATAAGCCTCACAGGGTGGGTAGGGGGATGAAATGAAATGGTCTGTGTAAAGTGATTTTAAAACTCCTATGTAAACGTCAATTGTGATAATGGTGATGATGGTGATTATGGTGTTGATGTGATTTGTCTGAGGTCACACCAGGAATCCACTGGATTTAGAGCTATAGTTTTTAGAATTGTATAGATGAAGTAAGGTAAATTACTCAAGATCAAACAGAGATCAAGCTTCAGGGGCAAGATTAAGCCTTGGTCTTCAGGATCATATCTCAACGCTCTCTCACCTACCACCTGGAGCAGGGTGACCGACTTACCCTGATAATTGACAAGACCATAAAGCCAGAGCCCAGGTTTAAGTGGGCCATCAGAACTGCCCTATGGAATTGCTAATGTTCTAGACACTTTTATTTTTTTTTTTAATTTTTGCTTTTTGGAGGGCAATTGGGGTTAAGTGACTTGCCCAAGGTCACACAGCTAGTTTTTATGTTAAGTGTCTGAGGCCGGATTTTAACTCAGGTCCTCTTGACTCCAGGGTCGGTGCTCTATTCACTGTGCTACCTAGTCACCCCTAGTCACACTTTTAGAAGCCAACAGCAATGATGGGGCACTGGGGACTCTCTGGTCCTCAGAGTCCTGACCTTGTGTACTGTACAATATTGGAAGCATCCTATTTACCATGGGGCTGTTTACCTGATATATTCAGAAGAAAATCAGTGAATTCCTAACAGCTTTACCTCAAAATGCCCACATGTAGAAATGACCCTCTAATAAACCCAAGTAGGACTGAACTGTGGAACAGGGAGGAGGGAATGTGAGATATTGGCTTAAAATTGGTCCTACTATGAATTTCATTTGAGCTAAGAACAATTGCCAAGATATAAGACTTATGATGTGCCTATAGTTGTGAAAATACAACAAAGCTTAAAAAGTCCTTAGTGGCAAAAATTCTAAAAGGCATAAACTGAGAATGTAATACATTAAATTGTATTGAAATATATGAAAAATCTTTGTGTGTTTCAGATGAAAGAAATTCTTAACCTACATAGGCTAAGACTCACATGGAGAATCCACTTTGAGGGTTACTCTGCAAGTATCAGTATTACTCCCTTTAGGGATTTCTTTAGAGTTCAAAGTAGAGCATTTCAGCTCATAACAACAATAACAGTCATCATAGCACTTTCAGGCTTACAAAGCATTTACATGTGTTATCTCATTTGATCAACCATAGTATCTCCTAACAACTCTAGGAGATAGAGGCTATCATTAGACCCATTTTACAGATGAGGAAGCCAAGGCAAACAGATGAAATGACTTGCCTGGGATCACACAGCTAGTAAGTGAGGCAGTTTCTCCATCTGCAAAATGAGGGGGTTGGACCAGGTGACCTCTCAGGTCCATCCTAGCTCTAAATCAATGAATTTTATGGCTTCTAATTTTCCAAAATAAATTCATTTATCTCTAATCTTAAGTCATTTCTTCATGTACGTTCAAAACCTTCATTGTTAAAATAAACTGCGGCGTGAAAGCAGTGGCCAAGTTTTTGCTTTGGTCAAAGCAAAAGACTATTTTTCTGTGTTCCTGAAGAGCCTGACCAGCTGGCTGTGGTGACCTGCGGGATGGCCCACAGGCCCACAAAGACCAGGAAGGACAAGCGGTGGCTTCTCCTGACCCTCACCTTGGTAACTGCCCAGCCTCTCTCAGGGCTTCCCAACCTTCCAGGGCCCCTCAAGGCTTAGCTTCCTTCCTTTTCTTAACTTTAAAAACCAGGCTTACATTTCACATATACTTACATATAGAAATGTTTTCTTCCCCCGTAAAGTGGAATCTCCTTGAGGACAGGGTTTATTTCATTTGGAGTTTGCATTCCAGGGCCTAGCACAGTGCATGGCACATAGTAGGCATTTAATATTAATTACTATCTCTTCTTCCCCCTTTCTCCTTTCCTCCTCCTCTAATCTACCTAGCCAATGTTTAGAATCATTCACGTAAATTTTAGCTTTTCATTATATTTGTTGAGTAGGGTTCTATGACCCATTCATGCAAAGGAGATGAAGGGAACGTTTCTTATTTGTTTCTCACTCTAGACCCTTTTCCAGAGATCTTCCTGGAAGAAATTTACTAATCCCTTAACCAGAGGCAATTAAACTCTCCAAGACCTCTTATCTGCTTCTAATACATTTCAACTTTCTGGCTTCCTAGAGAAGTCCATGTACAATTATTTACCCCTTCCACACAGCAAAAGTTAAGGGCACAGCACCCCTGGAAAATCCACATAAAATTTTTTTGGCCCTCCCTCCATACCAGAGATGATGTCTGAATTTTTTTCTTTTTCTTTAATAAGGTATTTGCAGTAAATTTATTGTAAATTTTGGGTTGATATTACACAATACTATACACATATTTTATGCATTTCTGAGTTTCTAAACTTTTTCTGTGTCATTGCTGGCTTTCACAGGTCACCTGCAGCTTCCACAAAACTCCCCCAAAATTCCCATTTGCTTTTTTATGCTGACCCACAATATATCAAAACTGGGATAGGGAGGTCAGGATGTGGAAGGGATAATTTTGTCATTCACTCAACATTCATTGAGTACCTTCTGCCTGTAGAACAGGGTATTCTAGGCACTGGGGTATAGAACAGGTTTGGGTCAAACAGTTCCTCCCTTCATTGAGCTCATAGGCAAGTGCAATATCGGCCAGTCTGATATGCATGTATTTTCCAACACTATTTTGAGCCACTTATGTCTTAAGAGAAATGTTGAGAATGATGAAGGGCTCTGGAGATGACTTTGGGGGGTTTTCCATGTGGCCCCTGATTCTTGGGGCTTACACAGGACCATTGGGTAGCAATAGGCCAGCCATGTTGGGGAAATCAAGAAACACATACAAACACATGATGTGCAAGCACATACACATGAGCATATGTACACATGTGCAGAGGTACCAGACCACACACACACACTCTTCCCACTTTCCTACCTTCCTGAATTCTTCTCTGCTGATTTTTTCCAGGGGATGTTTGCTGTACTCAAGGAAGGTGTCCCGAAAGCCGGTGTCCTGCAGCTGGATCCAGTTCTTGAGGCTCTCAATAACTTCTTCAAGACTCTTGTTTCTCACTGGCTCATTTTTATAGTCACTGTACTTGTTCCTAAAAGCACAGAGGCCCCGCCACCAGGTTTACAGAAGCACACTGGCATGCTGACCCTGGGGAATAGGAAGCCCTGAGCTAAATTAAAGGGCACCTGGACAGACCAGGGTCAGCAAGTCAGTGTAAGTCTCTGTCTAGACACCGTTAGGAAGTGAAGTCACCCCCATGGCTGGTGGAGATCCTTGGGCAATACAGAGCCTCCCCTTTGGGGAGGGTACTAGAGATAATGCCTATTGAGGAATTAACTGGTCTAGATAGCTGCCAAGGTACCAGACTGGCTCCAACATTCTGTAAAAATGTCAGATGAAGTTGTGTTTGGGTTTGGGTGGTCCAGGACCATGTGCAAGGGCCAGCAGGCAAGCCTCTGGTCTCCAGTTTATCTTGTCCAAATCTCTTTTGTACCAGCCTTTTGCATGTTGCCTTCCCCACTAGACTGTGAGCTTCCTGAGGACAGGGGATGCCTTCTGCCTTTCTTTGTATCCCTAGGGATTGGCACAGTGCCTGGAACATAGACAGCAGGTGCTTAATAAATGCATAACAACTTGACCTAGGACCTCCACACCCATCACCACTAAATCCTGGGTGCTGGAGGGCATAAAGTACTCTTGGAGGCAGGAAGACCTGAGTTCAAATCCTGTCTCAGACAATTGTATGACCCAGGGCAAATCATTCAACCTCTGACTGCCTCATTTTCCTCACCTGTAAAATGATGATAATAACAGAGTCTACCTCCCAGAGCTGTGGGGATCTTCTACAGCACCATCTGGGGGGAACCAGGTCCCCGATTATGCAGGATTATGGATCCTCAGAGGCTGCCTGGCCCAATGCCCTTGTTTTTACAAGTGAAGAAGCTGAGGCCCAGGGAGTTGGGGATGGAGTGATGTCAGCTTTATAATCAGATGTGCATAGAGCATGGCTGGGAGTCCAAGCATGCCCTGGGGCAAATGGCAATGTAATAATGGCATTGACAACAACAATGGCATCTCTGTAGCTCTTCAAGGTTTGTAAAGTACTTCACATAAATGACCTCATTTGTTCCTCACACCAACCCCAGAGGGGCTGTTATTATCCCCATTGTACAGATGAGGAGACTGAGTCACAGAGAGGTTAAGAGACTTGTCCAGAGTCACAAGACTAGGCTCCTCAAGAGCCAGAAGTACATCATCTTTGTCTCAGTAGCCCTTGGAATGGAATGGAACAAGTTCCTTTACTGCTCTGGGCCCACTTTCCTCCTCCATCATCAAGGTCCTGGACCTTGGCCATCGCCATCATTCCTGTCCCTATCCTCCCTCTGCCCTACAGGGTATTTGAACCTTTCTTTTTTCAATCTGATCCCTCTCCACCATTTTGGAAATGCTTGCCAACGCTGCCACCCTGACAGGAATGCCTTCAGATTTTGTCAGCCACCCATTAGGATAATCCATCCTTACTTATCCCAGGACATCTTCCAAGGGAGATTACAAAGAAGAAAAGTTGCATCTTCTACATTTCTCTATAGATTAGCACTTACTGGCATTTTTCAAAATGAAGAAGAGTCAGAATGTTCACCGGTTGGACTTTTTTTAATAGATTCGCTAAATGTGTTTCATGCTAAGACTTAAATTTGGCAATCATTGTAAATAGCTTGGTCACTTGTACAGGAAACATTGAAGTAAACAGTTCAATGGGAGCTTTGGGAGCTTTTACCAAAGAAGGTGGAAGGAAGAAGTCTGGTCCACTGAAAAGGTAAAGGGAGATGTGATCCTGGGTGAGAAGGATGGACTCTTGGCTGGAATCAGAAGGGACCTTAAGTCCAATGACTTGGAACAAAGCCCATTGTGGATGTGGGAAACCCTCATCCAGTCTATGCTAGAGCACCCAGATTGGGAATCAGAAAATCTTTTTCAATTCTTGCCCCTTTTATTTACTATGTGGGATGTTGAGCCCATCTCCCCTTCTATACAATGAGAGATTTTGAATGGATGGACTCTAAAGCTCTTTCCAACTCCATACATGGCAGCATGATGTCCAATGGCTAGAAGCTAGGTGTAACACTGAAAAGTAAAATTAGAAGTACCTACCCTCTAATCAATTAACATTTTTTCCAAATGCTTTATTGACTTCTGGTTTACATCATTCATTTCTGCCAGATTTTGAGTTATAATTTTTCCCCCAGAATAGCAGTCCCACAGGATATCCCCTCCTCCAATCTGCTCTCTCCCATCTCTTCTCCCAGAATTGTCTAGGAGTATCATCACTTCCTATTAAATTCAACCTGTGCCCTCTATCCGTGTATACCTGTAAACATATACACATACCTTCACATATGTATTCATATGCCCATATACCCTTCTTCAGCTGTTTTTATACTGAGAAAAGTTTCCTCGGTTACAATGATCATTTTTCCACGTAGGAATGTAAATAGTTCAACTTTGATAAGTTCCTTATGATTTCTTTTCACTATTTACCTTCTCAAGCATCTCTTGCTTCTTGTGTCTGAATGTCAAATTTTTTATTCAACTCTGGTTTTTTTCCTCAAGAATACTTTAAAATCTTCTATTCCACTGAATGACCATATTTTCCCCTGAAACATGATACTCAGTTTTGCTGGGTAGGTGATTCTTGGTTTTAATCACAGGTCCTTTGCCCTCTGGAATATCATATTCCATGCCCTTCAATTCCTCAGTGTAGAAGCTGCCAGATCCTGTGTTGTCCTGATTGTGTTTCCACAATGTTGAAATTGTTTCTTCCTGGCTGCTTGTAATATTCTCTCCTTTATTTGGGAATTCTGGAATCTGGCTATAATATTCCTAGGAGTTTTCTTTTTGGGATCTTTTTCAGGACATGATCTGTGGATTTTTTCAAACTCTATTTCCCCCTCTGGGTCTAAAACATCAGGGCAATTTTCCTTGAGAATTTCTTTAAGGATGATTTCTAGTTTCTTTCTTTGATCATGGTTTTCAGGTAGTCCAATAATTTTTAGATTGTTTCTCATGGATCTATTTTCCAGGTCAATGGTTTTTCCCATGAGATATTTCACATTGCCTTCTATTCTTTCATTTGTTTGGATCTGCTTAACAGCATCTTGATTTGTCATAAAGTCACTAGCTTCCATTTGCTCCAGTCTAATTCTGAAGGAATGAATCTCCTCAGTGAGCTTTTGCGATTCTTTTTCCATCTGGCAAATTCAGCTTTTTAAGGCATTCTTCTCCTCATTGCCTTTTTGAGCCTCTTTTGCCATTTGAGTTAGTCGATTTTTTAAGGTGTTATTCTCCTCAGTCAGGCTGTTGACTCCCATTTCATACTTTTCTTGCATCTTTCTCATTTCTCTTCCCAGTTTTCCCCCACTTCTCTTATCTGCTTCTTAAGGTCCTCTATGGCCCGTAACCAGCTCGTATTTTCCTTTGGGGCTTTTGGTGCAGGAGTTCTGACCTCACAGTCCTCCTCCTGTTCCATGCTTTGATCCTCTTTGCCCCCAAAATAGGAGTCTAATGTTGCATTTATCTGTTTATTTTGTTTCCTTTGCCTAGGCATGTTGCCACAAAATTACTTGACTTTTGGGCTTGTTGCCACAGTAGGTCTCTGCCATCAGCCAGGGGAGGTTCTGTCCCAAATGCTGGGGTTTTCTCAATTTCCAGAGGTATTAGTTGGGTGCCCTCCCTGAAGCCCTCACACACTCTGGCAAGCTGGTCACACGCCCCAAGACCTCCACCCTAGACTGCAATCCAGATCCAAGAAAGTTAAAGCAAGAGTGATTACCCCCCTCCCCCAGACAGATCGCCAGATCCCCCTACGGTTCACAGGCCAGGAAATGAAGCTGTAGCTTGACTGCTGCTGCACTTAAGCTTCTCAGGGCTTCTCGCCCCCAGGGGAAGAAGCTGACACACTCCCAAATACTGGTCCCAAAGTTCATAGGGCTCTGTCCTCTCACTTTGTCCTAGGCATCTATGTGTTGATAATTCTGGAAACGCTACAGCTGCTGGTGTTCTGGGTCCCTCCAGCTGGCTGCTGGTCAGGCCGCCCTGGGGCTAAAACCTCTGGCTCATGAGGGCCTGGACTGGGCTCCCAGAGTGCTGTGCTGGCCACTCCCTGGTGGGCTGTCCTCAGCAGGAGGTTAGCTTCTCTGTGTCATTTTGTGGGTTCTGTAGCTCCAAAGTTTGTTCAGTGTCCCCTTTTACATGGATTGGGGAAGTGGGGAACCAGAGCTACTCCAAGTCTTTTTTCTACTCTGCCATCTTGACTCCACCCCCCCCCATAAACATTTATTAAGCACCTACTATGTGCCAGGCACTGTGCTGAATATCAGGGATAAAAGACAGAAATGAAACAGCCCGTGCCCTCTGGGAGGAGTCAAGCACTCTGCCAAGTGCTTGGGGATATAGAACAAAAAAAGAGAAAAGTCCTTGCCCTGAAGGAGTTTCCACTCTCTCTGGTCACTTTCCAAGCACCATGTTGGAACTTCATGTTTCCTCCTCAGTTCTCAGAATTTAATGTTTCCTCTGGTTTCTCTTTTTTTTAGCTGAGATTTTTTTTAACAGTCATCTTTTTATTTTGAGCTCAAAATTGTCTCCCTCTCTCCAGTCCTTCCCCTACCCATTGAGAAGGCAAGCAAGTTTTGTTTTTCTCAGATTTTCCATAAATAGTATAACTTATCATTTACCCCCAAAAGATTTGTAATATATATATACCACTAGTCTTAACTCATAACAGCCTAGTCAAACAAATGAATATTTTTTTTTACCCCCAATCAAAGCTTGTCTCTATACCTCTCAGAAAAATCATCTCTTCGACAAATTCCATTTGGTGACTGGAAACTTTGGACAGTTACAGGAGAGTCATGGGTCGGGCTGGTAATTCCAATACTGGCCAAAAGTTTCTTGTAAAGGATTCCCCCTGATGTCCCATCCTGGAATTTATCACAGAGTCTGAATAAAAGAAAGAAACCATTAGAACTTGGAGAAGTGAAAGAAAAACCTTACTCTGAATCTTTGGCCCCTGTAAATATTCTAGAAAGCATTGGGTGGTCCAAGTGGCCCCAGGGCAGATTTTCCTTGGGGCTGCAGAGGTGGCCAAGTGCTTCCAATCAGCCCAACCAGTGCTTTCTCCATCAGAAACATTTTGCCTATTAAGACAACACAGACATGTTTGAAAAAAATCTTTTTTCACAGATGCAGCTGACATAAAAATAAATATGCATTAAACTCCAGCTATGTACAGAATCCTGTGCTGAGGGAGACACCAAATTTTGATAAGACCACAGTCCCTGCCTTCCCAGAGCTCACAAACTACCAAGATGATGACACCTACGTAAATAACTTATAACATTATCCCAGGATGAATGTGAAGAAGTGTGAGACAAAGAGCTCTGTGAGGTCTGCAGGGGAAGAGTGTTTGCTGATGGGGGCTCTTTCTAGAGGAAATTGGACTTTAAAGAATAGGAACTCAACAGTTGCAGAGGGTGAGAAGAGAGGTCATTCCAAGCATTGAGAATGGACTGAGCAAAGGCACATTGATGTCATCTCTAAACTGAGAAGGAGAAGGTATATTCCACCTCCTGTGGAGAGTTTGGGGAGGAAAGCCCTTTGTAATCATGCTTGATTATTATGATATGTAGCAAGTGGCATCATTGATAGGACCCTGGGCCTAGAGTCAGAAAGAACTGAGTTCAAGTCTTGCCTCAGATAGCAACTAGCTATGTAACCCTGGCAAGTCGCTTAGCTTGTCTGTACCTCAGTTTCCTAAGTTTCCTCTTCCATAAAATGGGTATAATAATAACCCCTATCTCCTCGGGCTGTGAGGATTAAATTAGGTCATATCTGTAAAGCACTTAGCACAGTGCTAGGCACATAGAACATACTTAATGAAAGCTTCCTTGTTCCATATGTGTCCAAGCATAGATAAATATGTATGTATCTATGAAACATGGCTACGTCCATACACATGTGTATGGGATTTATGTGACAATTGGTGGGGTGTGGTAGAAAGAGAGGATATGGATCTGGAGTCAAGAGGACCCTGGCTCTGCCCCTTCTTCAGGCTGCCCTGCCCCACTCTAGGAGGAACTTATCTAATGTCTCTCTTTCAGTACTGAGCACAAGGCTCTGTACTCTTTGCGGGCTGGAGGGAAGCAGGACTCTGTCCCCCAGAAGGCTGTGGGTGAGTCTGCAGCAGGAGCACCCTCTGACATAGGAGTTTTAGAAATACTTGGTCCAAAGGATCACAAAATGAGAAGGGCAAGAGCTGACCAATTAATTCGGCCTTTGTCAACCCGTTCGAGGCAAGTCAGTCAATGACACAAAATGGCACTGTCCCCAGTGACACCAGCTCCCCTTTTCTTAGCTGGCTGAGATTAGCAAAGCACTTTCAGAATGGGAGCTGTCACTACTGGAAGTCATGCCAGTGTGCCCCTGGCCTTAATGAACTACCTAGGGCAGGAGTTGGCAGCTCTAGCCAAGGGCTAAAACCAGCTCGCTGCCTGTTGGTGAAGAACAGTCTAGCCCTGGACTATCATTCGGGGTTGACCAAATAAATGGTGGAGAGTTGACTCGGGGTTGGTTTTAAGCAGAAAGAAGACTTGGCGAAATCCAGGAGATGAAATGCCAAGCATGGGATCAGCGGCCAGGCAACTTACTTTGTCAGGCGCTCATCGGACAGAAAGCGGCAGAATGTTTGTAAGATTTTCTTTAAGTTATTTTTACTAATGAGTCCTGTGTCTCCAATGTCATGGGTCTTCAACAAGGTATAGAAGTCTTGCAAGTTTTTGGAGATGGCATCCTGAAGGACTTCTTCCATCTAACACAAACATCAAGAAGAGTTTTATTTCATGATCCTTTTTATAGGATAAATGAGGCAATGACCACTGGGTGAACATGAAGGCAGAGAAGGACCTGGGATAATGGGAACAAAACTGGTCTTTGAGTTTTAAATCGGGGCTCAAGTCCTGACTCTGACACATGCCAAACACGTAGCCTCTGACAAGTCGCATCTCCTCTCCGGGTACATGTTCTCCTCTGTAAAATGGGGATACCACGAACATTTGCAGGGTGCTGAACATGCTTTGTTCACTGTAAAGCTTGTGAGTGATGGCGATGCCTCCTTGTACTCACCCTGCGTCTCTAATAGCCATCCCAGCAGGTACAAGCTTTGGCAGATACTAGCAAGGTGAGAAAGCCCTTGAGTGCAAAGTGGGTTGGACTAACTGTGTCTGTCTGTCACCAGGTGTGGAGAGGCTCCTCACCAAAGTGATAGCCACTTGGGGATGGTGGCTTTGGGTGACCAGCAACTTTCAAGAATGGAGTGGGTGCACTCACTGACACAATCTCGAGCCCTGGAAGTACTGCATAAGATTGATAGTGCTGCTGGTGATCTTACTAACAACAAGAGAGGGGGTGTGACTTACTGAGTCCCACGCTAGAAACTGAGGGGTCCTTTCATCTCTGAGTCCATTCGGTCTTTTTTTTCTAATCTAATGGAGAAGAGACAGTGTATTGGCAAATTAAAACTGATTATGTAATGAAAAGGAACAAATTTCATGGAATTCTTTTATGTTTTTTTCCCAATCTCCCCACACCATCCTCTGCAAATGCCCATTGCCCAAACTGTGCCCATGCCTGCAATCCTCTCCTTCCTACCACCACTTTCCCAATCATCAGCCCCCTTCGAGGCTTTGTGCAGGTAAGAGCCTTTCTCTTCCTTCTCAGTTTATGCTGCATCTGCTTCTCTGTTTAGATGAGAGAGAGAGAAGAAGAAGGAGAAGAAGAAGAAGAAGAAGAAGAAGAAGAAGAAGAAGAAGAAGAAGAAGAAGAAGAAGAAGAAGAAGAAGAAGAAGAAGAAGAAGGAGAAGGAGAAGAAGAAGAAGAAGAAGAAGAAGAAGAAGAAGAAGAAGAAGAAGAAGAAGAAGAAGAAGAGAGGAGGAGGAGGAGGAGGAGGAGGAGGGAGGAGGAGGAGGAGGAGGAGAGAGAAGAAGAAGAAGAAGAAGAAGAAGAAGAAGAAGAAGAAGAAGGAGAAGAAGAAGGAGAAGAAGAAGGAGAAGGAGAAGGAGAAGGAGGAGGAGGAGGGAGGAGGAGGAGGAGGAGGAGGAAGGAGGAGGAGGAGGAGGAGGAGGAGGAAGGAGGAGAAGAAGAAGGAGAAGGAGAAGAAGAAGAAGAAGAAGAAGAAGAAGAAGAAGAAGAAGAAGAAGAAGAAGAAGAAGAAGAAGAAGAAGAAGAAGAAGAAGAAACAAAGGGAGAGGGGAGGAGGGAGAGACAGAGACAGAGACAGAGACAGAGACAGAGAGAGAGCTCCTGGTGAGGCCAGAGACTCGAGTTTTATTGGTGACTTGTGTGGTTTTTTACTTTGTATCTCTGATATCTAACCTCATGTGAGGCACACAGTAATTTAATAAATAGATGCTTGCTTAATGGGATATATTCAGGATATGTATGGCTGCCTATAGTGGCTATTCAATAAAACTGGTTTGCTATAATATTATCTCTTCCAAAGTGTCCAGCAATGAAACTGTCACATCCGTTAATGTTTTTGAACCTCTTCCGGCAATGAAGCCTGCTCTCTCTCACAGCTCTAGTTAACACTGGGTCTCAAGACAGTCCCAAACCAGACTGGGTTGTCCTCCCATCTCTCACCCTTTACAAAGAAGAATATTTGATGAATTGGATTGAAGTCGGATAGCATAAGGTGATGTGTCAGGATCACACACACCCCTTCAAAAAAGCCTCATACAGAGTTTCTAAATGGCCCCTAACATGGGTTAAATTAAGACTTTGGGCCCAATAAAATAACCCCTTTTAAACCAGCAGGCTATTATTGGAAAGCAGAAGGCGGCAGCGCCTTGGCTGAGGAATCTGCCATTGCAACTTCTTGGAGTCAGGAAGGAAGGCAGATGCATCCTAGCTTGGGGCAAGACTATGAGAGCCTCCATAAGGCCATCCAAGCCTATGGCCCCCGTAGGCTATCAGAGAACACCCAGCCAGTGTTCAAAGCCTTTTTTTAGCCCCTGATTTGAGGCAGAGATACAAAGAAGGGTAAAAACAGGCCCGCCTTTGAGGGCCTCACAGTCTAAAGGGGAAGATGCCAGGTAAGCAACTGTATACAAAGATGTGTGCAGAAGAAATCGGGGCACTCTCAGAGAGAAGGCAGCAGCATAGCAGGGAACTGGGAAGATTGGCCTACCAAGCCCTAACTTTGTAGGTCATACACACTGTATGGAAAAACTGCTATCTAGAAAGGTGGCCAGGCAGGATGGGGAGAGTCCTGCCTACATCTGGAGCCCCGAAAGACTTGAATTTGCATCATCCCAGCTGTGTGACCCTGGGTAAGTCCCTTAACCATCTCAAACCTCTATTTCCTCAACTATAAAATGGAAATAATAATCTCAGAAGGTTGTGAGGAAAGTACTTTGTGAACCTGGAATCTGGTGAGGACTCCTGGCAAGTGGCCAGCTGGCATTGGGTGGGGCGTCCACAGTGACAGCGTATTCACCTTCACCTTCCACATTCCCTCAAGCCTGACCCTGCCTCTCTGTAGCGCCCACCCACTGCTCCCCCTCTGTCCCCTGGGGCCAATTCTATGCCAAAGCCTCTGACACGATCTCCTGAGTCTGCCCTTCCCCAGGGTAAATCCAGCTCAAGCCAACAAACATTTAATCAGCAGCTACTGTGTGCAAGTCACCGTGCCAAGAGCTGGGGAGAGAGAAGCAAAAATGAGACAGTCCCTGCCCTCAAGGAGCCTCTGCCCCACTTGGGAAATGTGCACAGAAAAGTAAATAAGGACATGGCGGAGGGGAAAGGGAAGGCATTAACCGAGTGTCCCCTGGCCCGTCCATCATCGTGAGGCCTGGTGCCAGTACCTACCACATTCCCATCGCCCCGCCCAGCTGACCCGGGTCTGCCTGGTGCCACTCACCCAGAGCACTTGGATGTCAAACGACATTATGCTAGGAGAGAGGCCACACGCGAGTACACACACTAGGAGGAAGCTCCACTCTGTCCCGTGCCCAGGGACACTCAGGAAGCTTCAGTGGGCTGCAGATGGACACCAAGCCTGCAGGTCCGAGGAACGTTCCAACACTCAGACCATTTCACTGATCTTTCCCTTGGATAGGGAGGCAAAAAGGGAGCCATCCAAGGCTCCCAGGCCCTCACCGCGCCCCTCTGCACCCTCTCTGCGCCCCGTGGGGCCCACGCTGCGCTCCGCACACTCACCGAAGAGCACTCCTCTTCCAGCAGGTACAAGAAGGTGATGTAGTTGACGTACCCTGAGCCTTCCGGGTCCAGGATCTGCATGAGCTCCTTGTACTCGACGTCGCTGACTTTCCAGAGGGCATTGTTCAGTACATGCCGCAATTCTTTTCCCGTGATCTTTCCGTCCTGTTTCTGTCTCGGGTACCAGAGTGTGGGGGAGAAAAGAGAGAAACAGAGACCAGCATTAAAGAACCATAGCAACTTTGGTCTGGCCGGCCGATGCCCGCGGGCGAGCAGGGGATGGGGGACCCAGACCCCGCCCCACCCTTGTGGGGTCTCTGTTCTCTTACCTCTGTGAAATGGGTATAATGATGCGAGCAGGACAAACTGTGAGGAGTTCCAGTGGAACGTTTGGTCATAAGTAAACATGTAGCACATTTGGGGAAAGAGAAGGCAGAAAGATCTAGGTCGAGCAAGGGACTGGAAGAGATGTCAGAGACGGTGGGCAGGAGAAGAAACTGGCCATGATTAGTGTGGAGAAGACTTGGTAAAGGGAGTACTGAGGGAGGGAAACAGGAGAAAGGTCGTGAGCCTGCTGCACTGCAGAGAGTCTGGAGCCAAACCTGAATTCAAATCCAGTCTCAGACACTGACTAGCTGTGTGACCCTGGAGAAGTCATTTCAGCCTTTCTGCCTCGGTCTCCTTATCCTTAAAATGAGGGAACTGAACTAGCTGGCCTCAGAAGTCCCTGACAGCTCCTCAGTCTACTCAGCTTCCAGGGGCTGCTTTTCCCTACCCTCTCCTGCCCTCACCCACAGTATCCCCATCCACATTTCTGAACTCGGAAATTCCCTCATCAAACGGTAATGTGCTATCTGCCTCTATTTCCCAGGGCCTGCCTCCTCCTAAACTGGTCATCATCTTCACATGGGCCTCCAATCCCTCCACCCCTCAGCACCATCTCCCCTGCCCACCCTGGTTCCATACTTCCCTCGACCCTTGGCGCCCTCTTCTCTACCCTGGAGCCCTCGGTCCTTGTCTTCTCCCCAAGTATGCCTCGGCAAACCCCAACCTCCATCACCGCCCATTATCTTCCCACTTTGCTCCTTTGCCCTCCAGGTCGAGAAAAGAGAAATCACAAACCCAAGTTCTCCCCTTCCTTCAAGCCTCAACGAGCTCCTTCCCCTTCAAACCCTCTTACTCATTTTTCTATGTCCCCGTGGCACATCCCCAGGGAATGTAAGGCCCTCGATGGCAAGGACTGTTTTGTTAGGTCCTTGTATTGCTGGCACATAACAAGGTGTCTAGAATATAGAAGTTTCTTAATGTTTACTTTAATAGAAACTGTTTTGTAACCAAAAATGCCCTATAAATGTCAGCTATTCATTATTGTTAATATATTCTTCTCCTTAATCAAAGAACCTAATTTATTTTAAAGGAGCAACTTAATTGCTCAGAAAGGTGTGTAGCATTCAGCATGCCCTTCTAAGGCCCATTTAAGTAAATTTACTCTACACATAAAACCTAACAAAGCCACCTGCCTTCATGGCATCATGAGACTGCCATCTTTGCTCTCAAGGGATGGAATTACCAACCTCCTAAGGACCTCTAGATCCTGGGCTCAGTCACCTAGCCCATCCTGCCCCAATCCTCCTCTTCCTTTAGTCCATGGGTTCTAGGATTGCCCATCCCACCTCCTTCCATACGAGGGTCTCCTCAAGCTCATATATTTTCCCCCTTCCCTTGCTGCCTGGAAGGATTATGATTGAGGCCAACCATATGGAAAAGATTTTCTCCAGCAGATGATGCTGTCAGAGCTCCCCCAAGTCATGTCCAAAGAGTGCCCCATTCCATTGGATTCCTTGAAGCTTCCTGTCCTCTGCTCACTGGGGCTTTAATTCACAAGTAAGACATAACCATGGTTGTGTTCCTCAAGCTCAAGAACAGCTATAGCTGGCATTGACAGATCTCTTGATAGCACTTGTTCCCAAAGCCCAAAGTCTGGAAGCAGACCTCACAACAACCCCCAAGGTGCCGGAGGCACCACAGGCTTCATTAGTCTATTTCCCAGAGCTGAGACTCAGATTAACTGACTTGTCCGTGGTCACACAGCTAATGTCTAAGGTGGAATTGTGACTTGGTACTCTGCCCACTGGACCACACTGGTCCTTGGTACCTTGATGATGCAAATGAGCTGATTAATTCAGGAGCATTTATCGGGCTCAATTTGTGCCATATCCTAATGTTCACAGAGCTAGGTCTCAGAACAGCCCCACCAGGGCATGTTCAGGGCATGTATTATGCCCGTTTTACAGATAGCCAAACTGAGGCCAAGAGGCCAAGGTTATCCAGCTAACACTGCTTCTCCTTCTTCCTTCTTAAACTAACCCCTAAACCCAGCCTTTTAAAAGGAGACATCAAGGCAGAAGAAAGTGTAATCTTGGGGGATTCATCAAACCCTTCTGAGCCACATCTGTGAGAGGAGTCCCCTGGTTAGTGCCCCCACCCCCACTCTGGGATGCCCCTCCTTGGTTGAGGATAGGTCAGGGCTGTTTTTGTCAGTCCCTCTGGGTGGTTGACCAAGCCCAGAAGCCCCAGGGCCCCGACCTCAATCTTACCCCAATCTTACCGGGTTAATCATATGGAAGGCCTTCTTCAAGGCAGAAAAGTCATCCACATGCCTGCAAAGCTTCACAATAATGTTCTCTTTGAAGATGGGCTCTGCTCCACACATTCTAGGGGAAGAACAAAAGGAGGGAAGGTCTTCCTGTCCCTGGCACGCCCAGCCTCACTCTGCCCTAAGCCTAGAGACATCCTCAGGACCCTCCTCAGAGCTCGACAGCCAGCCACAATCCCCAGTGTCCCAGGTACCCCAGTCCAGGGTCAGAGCTCAGGCCAGGAGCCTGCTTGCAAGGTCCCATTGCTCCCAGTGGCATCCCTTCCTGTCCCTGATCCTCTCTGCCCAGCAGCCAGAACCCAGGGAGGGCCATGCAGTAGCCATGAGACAGGCACAGGACGTGATCAGAAATGCCTCTAAGGCCCCTCCTCCACTGTGTCCCTAAGCAGATGCCTGCTGGGCAATGGAGGGATGGTTTCATTGCTCAAGGTCACACCCAGAGCAAATGGAAGAGCTTACTGGAAGGTGGCCACACACAGGGAGTACGTCTTTATACATACAAACATGTGAACATGCAAACATGTATGTGCCTGCACACGTATTCATGTATGTTGATTGTAGCCATGTCATAGTCAGCATTTCTATAGCATTGTTGAGTTCGAAAAGCCCTTTATAAATTTATCTCATTTGATCCTCTCAACCACCTTTGAGAGGTTGGGGCATTTTTATCAACCCCAGTTCACAGATGATGAAACTGATGCAAGCAGAGATCAAGTGACTTGCCCAGGATCACACAACCAGCAGGATCTAAGGCTGCATTTGAACTGAAGCCTTCCTGACTCTAACACTCTATCCACTGTGCCCCTCGATGGCCTGTATATTACAATATTGACATGAGATCTGAACATAACTCTGAAATTAAAATAGAAAGCAACAGGAGAATATAATTCAGCTTATTGTCTTTCCTGCACTTAGTGAAATGAAATGAAAAAGCCACTATTAAGTGCCTTTCTTTTGTGTCCTCAGCATCTGGTCCATAAATGTTAGTTGAATGACTGACTGAGCCTGTGCCAGGCACAATGTCAGATGGGGGAGGTATAAAGTCAAAAACATGGAATAGGCCCTGCCCTGGAGGAGTTTATACTCTAACATGAGGAGGTCATCGGCATGTGGGCCCTGAGAGCCAGGGACTCAGCCATATATCCCTGCCTTGGAAACCTTAAGACATGGGCATTTCTCCCTTGAGAGCTCCAGGACAGCTCCCACTGGCCTTTGTATCTGGAGCCCGCCCTGTGCTTAGCTCAAGGCTCATGAGCCAGGTCTAGGGGTGGGATGCCCCAGCTTACATTCACTTATTCACTGGGAGGGGCTCCAAAAGTGGGCAGATTAATTGCCCTAGGATGGGGCTAAAGTGGGTGGGGTCTGGCCAAGCACTTTGCCAAGAGTCAGAAAAACCTGAGTTCAAAAGACCCTGGGAAAGGCAATTCGCACTTTTCCTCATCTGCATAAAGGGGATAATAAAAGGATCTAATTAGATAATGTTTGTAAAGTGCTCTGCAAACCTCAGAGATCACTAGAAATGCCCGTTAGTTATTTATTTATCATTCATTTTAATTGGGTGAGGTCCACTTGCTCAGGAAAGCCTGGTGAGAAGGAAGGACTTCGGGTGCTAGATTAAGGAACCCCATCCTGGGGTCCCAGCTCTCATTATTGTCTAAGTGGCCTTGGGGGTCAAGGTACCTCATGTACCCTGTGTTTCCTCATCTGAAAAATGGACATAAAAGTCTTTGCTCTCCCTACCTCCGTGGGTTCTTTTGAGAATCAGGTCAGAGGTCACATGTGAAGGCTTTGCAGTCATAAAGGGCTTTAAAAATGGGCGTTAGCCCAGAATAGCCCCATGTCTGTACACACGATTAAAGCCCTTTCAGTGAGACCCCATCTGCCATCCCTCAAATGACCACCAATGGAATTCCACCCACATATGACTTCCCTCAATACACCAGTGTTTTAATCAAATCCAGTTCATAAAAGGAAGCCTATTATACAACATACCTTTTCTTTTTTCTCATGGGAATCATGTATCCGTTGTCAACTAAGGCACAGTCCTGGCATTTTCTTAAAAATTGCTTCCAAGCAATTTTGCCGGTGGTTTTAAATCCTAATCTGGGTCAAGTAAAATAGAAATGCTGTTTTAAACAGGTTTATCTCTATTCTAGGACCCCTGAATTCAGTGTTCAGGAAGGCAGTAATCTGGAGGGGGCTTCCATCTGAGGCCCAAATGAACAGAATAGCCAGGTGAGACCTTGAGGAAATGAAATCCCAACAGAGCTTTCGGGGACTGGAACAAGAGAGGAAGGAGGACCTGGGATGACAGGCTTCAAAGCCCCTGCCATGGAACCAGAGGCGCTGGGAGCTGGTACGAAGAAATGCCTGTGGCCTCCTGCAATGTGTCCTAGGGAGGGGGCCCTTGCCGCCATTACTGTGGCCACCCAAAGTCCCCGGAAGATGGAGAACTCACTGCCTTCCCAGGAATCCCATTCTATTTAGAGAAAACACTCATCTTTGTAAGCTTTTCCTTAAGACTCCAGTCTTACCCTCTCTAACTTTCCACCATCGTGCCTAGCTCTGTGATCCGGGGCCAAAGTTAAACCCTTCTTAGGGGACAGGTCTGTAGCATGACTTTTATGTTCCTTCTGGTTCTCAGTCAATGGTCCTTTGGTCCTTCTCCTCCCCTCCATTTCCTCAGTCCAGGCTTTAAAATTCCTATTTAATTCAACAAGTCCTCCTACGGCATGGACATGACCCTTCCTCGCTCGATGTGAGACCCTTCCCTGCTCAGTTACCCTTCTCTCAGCACTTTTCAGCTTATCAAGCTCCAACTTATACTGTGGTATAAACACAAGACTCCAGACCAAGGCTGGGGGGAAGAGAGGGAGATGACATCATCGCCTTCTCAGCCCAGAATCAGCATCCCTCAGTTAAGAGGGATCTGCCCAAGACTGCAACAGGTTTTCTGGCTGCCATGTCACATGACATAGTGAGCCTGCAGCTCACTAAGACTCCCAGATCTTTTTCCTCTCCCTTTCTATGCTTGTGAATTCAGCAAGACCTGACGTGTATTCCTACTGAATTTCATTTTGGGATCTTACCTCCATCATGCTGGTTCCTAGAACCATGCCTGGAACATAGCAGGCACTTAATGCTAACTCATTTCCTTCCCCTACCCCCTTGCAAAGTCAGATTACTGGTGGGCCTGCACAAAAGCTGAAGGAAGATAAGCAGCAGCTATGGGGTGGCTGATGGTTCCGTGTGGCTGCTCCCCTGACACAATTCATTGCCACATTCCAGACAGGACCCTCTTATCCGTTGGTCCACTGAAAACACTGCCTCACCACCCCCTTGGAGAAGCTGGCAATAGATTCCTGCTGTGCAAGCGTTTAGTGGCTGCCCTCCTTGGGAGGGGATTCTGGGGTCATGTGTCAAGGAGAGCTGCATTGTGGCTTATGGGGGGAGCGGTCCAAGTGACCAACTGCATGTCCTCTACGGAGGCCTACAGGGCCATGTAGGCTTCCTGGGGGCAAACCTCCCAGCCCCAGATCTTCCCTAACAAACAGAGCTATCCTAAAGTGGGAGAGGCTGCACTGGAAGGTGGTGAGCTCCCCATCAATTAAAGAACAACTGAGAATTGGATGGCGCCATTGTCATGATGATGGAGTTACTGCTGTTGCTATGCTCCTGGTAGTGACTGAAGGGAGGATTTCTGCTCTGAGATGGGCTGGACTTAGAACTCAGAGCTGGGAGAGAACTTAGAACAGAGAATGTCAGAACTGAGAGGGGCCTTACAACAGGGGATGTCAGACCTGAGAGAGAACTTAGATCAAGGAATGTCAGAGAAATGGGAGACAAACCATCCCAGGCTTGGTTTTGGGCACTGTTCTCAAATAATAAACAGGGATTCTATGGACCTCTGTAAACCCAGATTGGGTTCCATGGGCTTCAGTGAAAAGTCCTGGTTCCCTCATGTAAGCCTGGAGTCAGAGGCCCTCAGGTCATTCAATCTAACTCTTAACTTAAGTAAGAAGTCCCCTTGCAAGTTCAGCCTTCCCAGCAAAGAAACATCTTCTGTTTGGATACCTCCGGGGATTAGGAGCTCACTAGCTCCTGAGGCAGCCCCTTCTAGTCTGGGGAGCTGTAATTGCTATGAAATCCTTCCCACCACCGATCCAAAGTCTGTTCTCTCTGGGACTTCCCTGGATGGTTCCTTGTTCTGACCCCAGCCTGTGTTCCTTCATCCTTCAAATGATCCTTGAGAGTATTTTGATCCATTAGAGCCTTGTTGTTGTATTCTGAGATCTGGGAGTGGAAAGCTCAAGGCTCCACTGAGATTCCCTAAAGAACCCACTACAACCCCCTCCTCATCACCAAGCTTTTCCTTACAACATCCCACCCCGTTTGCAGGTCAGACCGTGCTCTACCTGTGCCTGTGACTCCGCTCACTTGCTGCCCCCACGAGGCCTCACTCCCCCCCTGCTGCAGAGTACAGCTCTTCTCTTTCTGCTCCTCCTGTGCAGGTCTTAGTAGAGAGGGCCTAGTCCATGCCACTTTGTGGGTGCCAGTGCAGCCCTGGGTGGACCATCTCCTGTCTCCAGGCAGTTGGTTAACATTGTAAAATGTTGCCCAGGAACACTTACCTTTTCAGTAGCTGCAGAAAAATCCCTTTTGGTAATGGGAATATAAAGTTGTCAACAACAATCTTTAAGTAATTCAAAGACACGTATCCTCTCTTGCTGGTGTCAAAGGCACTGAGCGCTTTCTCGATATTCGCCATGGACACACCAAACTGGAAGGAAGCCAATTCAGAGTGGCATGCTCAGCGGAGATGTGCTTGTGGAGAACCTCAACTATCAATACACTTTATTTCTGCAAGGCCTTTTCAAATTCCCTCTTCTCCCCAAACTGATCAAAAAGGTTACCATAGTGTGCACTGACCTTCAGATGTTTAATTAATGAGCTCGCTACAAAGCCTGCTTGCTTGTCCCTGCCACCCAAGTGACAAGGCGGACAGGGAAGACGGGACGTTGGGATGCCGCTCTGCCTCACATCTCAAGGAGCTAAAAATACTTGAGGAAACTGCCAAGTTGATGCATCTTCCTTAATATACTTCCAAGCCATCCCTACTGTGAGCCCATGCCAGGCTGCTCTCCATTAAATCAGGTCAATCAAACAATAAAAGCTGGCAACATCTTATTAAAAACAACTCCTTTTTTTTAACCACAAAGAAAACAATAAATGGAAAGGCTACTCAAACATGGTAAGCATCAAGCATTTCTTTAATTATGTCTTTTGTCTTCATTTTGTTCTTTCTTTTAATTAATGGGAAATAACCTACACACACACACACACACACACACACACACACACACACACACACACCCTCCATCTCTGCTGCCCCCTCCAGAAAAAAAATGGGAAAATGAGCTTTGCTTATGGGACTCCAAAATTTCTGTAAACTAGGTTAACTGCAGTGGGGAGGTGACACATAAAATAACAGGAAGGTGGCTTTGCTTTTTCAAGGACTCTCCTGCTGTTTACTGCTCAGCAGTAAGGACAGTCTCCTGCCTGCCCCTCCCCTCTGTATTGGTGGGATTCTACCCTGCCCCTTCTCCCCTTTGCCAGTCCTAATGAGGCTGGAAGAAGCATCGGAGACGAGCAAGGTGCCTAGGCGTTGTTGGCCAGCCTCGCTGACCAGAAGCAAAATGTGCTTTCAGAATAAAGTTCTTCTTGGTCATTGAGGCAAGAATTCCTGGTGACCCAAGGAACAAGAAGCAAGCTCATCCTTAATGCATGAGTGGGCATACATAGGCCACCATGGTAGATACAGATACAGAGATAGCAAGATAGATGGAGAGAGACAGAGAGAGATATTGTCGCCTGGAGGTCAGTGTCCCCCTGCTCAACTGCTTCCTTTGTCCAGGCCAGCTTTGGGAGACTAAGACACCTGAGCCCACGCTAGAAGAAGGCTGAGGAACTTAGGAGATAGAAACCCGGGACTTTGAGTCAATAAAACAGGTTCAAATCCTGCCTCCTGCACTTTCTAGCTCTCTGAGCCATAATGTCTTTTTTTTTTTTTAGTATTTATATATATTTGAAACATTTAATGTTAAGACCTCAAATTTCAGATCCATTTCCTTCCTCCCTTGTCACCCATTCCCTCTTGGGAGATAAGTAATTCAGTATATGTTGTACATGTCTAGCTATGCAAAACATTATCATAGTAGATATATTGTACAAGGCTGCTTATAATTTCCTCCCACTCATCCCACCCCCCACCTGGTCCATTCCCTACATGATCCTGTCCCTCTTCTATAGTGGGTACTTCCAACCTCCCCTCCCCCCAAGGATTCCCTCCCATCCATCATCTCTCCTCTCATCCCCCTTCCCCCTATCCTGCTGCAGGTTGAGATATCCCATTTAGTATGTATGTCATTTTCTCCCTGAACCAAATTCAATGGGAATGTGGTTTTGTCTTTTTAGCCTTCCTTATTCTCCCCCTCCTTTGCAACCACTTCCCCTTGCTTCTTCTACATGGGACAGTTTACCCTACCCTGTCTCTCCCCATCTCCTCTTGCCACTTTCCTCTCTCACCTCATAATTTCATCCCTTGAGTATTCTCCCTTCCCAACAAATTCAACCTATGCCCTCTATCCATATATAACTGTAACCATATACACACATTCACATATGTATTCATATGACCACACACCCTTCTTCCATGATTTTCATAGGGAGAAAGATATCACCAGTCAGAGTTATTGCTTTTCCATATATGGGTGTAAATAGTTCAACTTTGATAAGTTCCTTTTGATTTCTTTTCCCTGATTACCTTCTCAGGCATCTCTTCCTTCTTGTGTCTGGATGTCAAATTTTCTATTCAATTCTGGTTTTTTTCCTCAAGAATGCTTGAAAGTCCTCTATTCCACTGAATGACCATATTTTCCCCTGAAACAAAATACTCATTTTTGCTGGGTAGGTGACCCTTGGGTTCATTCCCAGTTCTTTTGCCCTCTGGAATATCATATTCCATGCCCTTCGATCCCTCAGTGTAGAAGCTGCCAGGTCCTGGGCTATTCTGATTGTGTTTCCACAATATTGAAATTGTTTCTTCCTGGCCACTTGTAGTATTTTCTCCTTGATCTGGGGATTCTGGAACCTGGCTATAATATTCCTGGGAGTTTTCTTTTTGGGATCTTTTTCAGGAGGTGATCTGTGGATTCTTTCAACCTCTATTTTGCCCTCTGGATCTAAAACATCAGGGCAGTTTTCCTTTAGAATTTCTTGAATGGTGGTTTCTAGGTTCTTTCTTTGATCATGGCTTTCAGGTAGTCCAATAATTTTTAAATTGTCTCTCCTGGATCTATTTTCCAGGTCAGTGGTTTTTCCCATGAGATATTTCACATTGCCTTCTAATTTTTTGTTTGTTTGGATCTGCTTAACAGCATCTTGATTTCTCATAAAGTCATTAGCTTCCATTTGCTCCAGTCTAACTCTGAAGGAATGAATCTCCTCAGTGAACTTTTGAGATTCTTTTTCCATCTGGCAAATTCGACTTTCTAAGGCATTCTTCTCCTCATTGCCCTTTTGGGCCTCCTTTGCCATTTGAGTTAGTCTATTTTTTAAGGTGTTGTTTTCCTCAGTCAGGCTGTTGACCCTCATTTTATACTTTTCCTGTATCCTTCTCATTTCTCTTTCCAATTTTTCCTCCACTTCTCTTATTTGATTTTTAAAGTCCTTCTTAAGGTCCTCTATGGCCTGCAACCCGCTCATGTTTTCCCCTGGGGCTTTTGGAGCAGGACTTCTGACTTCACAGTCCTTTTCCCCCTCTATGCCCCCAAAATAGGAGTCTAGGGTTGCATTTTTCTGTTTCCTTTGCCTTGGCATGTTGCCACTTAATTACTTGACTTTTGGGCTTGTTGCCACACCATGGCTTTAAGGCTAGCTAGAGGAATTTTCGTCCTGAACGTGTGGGGGGCAACTTCCATTTCTGGCAAGCTGTAAACCCACCCACAACTTCCACCCTAGATCACAATCCAGATCCAGGGAGGTTAAAGCAAGAGCGATTACCCCCCAAGACTGATCGCTGGATCTCCCGACAAATTTGTAGGCTGGGAGCTGGAGCTGCCTCTGAAAACTACAAAATGGCGTTTGTCCTCAGTGGCTTCTAGCCCCCAGGAGAGGAAGCTGACGCATTCCCCAAATACTGGTCCCAAAGTCCATAGGGCACTAACCTCTCACTTTGTCCTAGGCATGTCTATGTTGATAATTGTGGAGTCGCCACAGCTCCTGGTGTTCTGGGGTCTCTCCAGCTGGCTGCTGGCCCTGCCGCCCTGGGGCTAAAACCTCGGCTCAGACGGACCTGGGCTCTGCTCCTGCGATCTGCGCTCTGAGCACTGCACGCTGCCAGGTCCCAGACTGCTGCGCTGGTCCTTCCTGCAGGCCTGCTGGGCTGTCCTCAGCGGGAGGTTAGCTTCTCTGTATCGTTCTGTGGGTGCTGGGGCTCCAGAAGTTGTTCAGAGTCCCCTTTTACATAGTTTGGGAGGAATCTGGGGGCAGAGTGGCTTGGATGAGCTGTTTCTACTCCGCCATCTTGGCTCCGCCCCCTGAGCCATAATGTCTTTATCTGTCAAGTGGAGGGGATCACAGCACCTGGCCCACCAGGCTGTTGTGAGGATGCACAGACATTATGCAGAGAACCTTCCCTCTCACACCCAAGGCCAGCTGCCATGGGGAAGAGGAGGAGCTCATCTGCTCGGAGGGCCTGCCAGAGCTGCCGTTCCCTGGGCAGGAGCCCAGGGTCACCTCTACGACACTTTAAGGCACCAGAAGAGGACTTTTGTGGAGCAAAAGAAATCCAAGGGGGATGGACTCTGGGGATGCTGTCAGAGAACTTGGGAAGCCAATCTTCTTCTTAAGAGTCTATCCAACTTAACTAATATGCATTCAGTACAAAGCACAGGGAAAGCCCTGCACTTAACACTAAGAATGGGAATGGAAAACAACACAGTCTCTGCCCCCAAGGAACTTACAATCTGTTGAGGGAAGGTGGTGGGAGTGTCGGGAAGAGGAGGTGCAGGGCAGGAGGTGGCACAAATACGAAAGGTCTTAAGGTAGGAGGGAGGGGGAGGGGGAGGGGGTAGAGACGGATGGGGAAGGGAAGAATGTGGGGGGGGGCTGTTGAGTAGACCCATGCTTGCACAATGACAAGCAATAACAGATTATAATGTAGATACAGACATGAATGACTTTCCTTCACAACTGTGTAAGATGAACAACATTTCTAGACAGTGTAGGCTCTGAATCCCATTGCCAGTGGTACGAGGTATCAAGCCCCCAGATAAGTTTTCTTTCCTGATCCCTTCTAGAAGGGGCCAACCAAGTTCCAGCTCTTTTGGAACTAGAAAAGGACCTTCTGAAAATATGGCTGCCTGTGAAATCTTACAGAAGAAAGGTCCCTTTTAGGAATCGACCAATGAAACTCCCCACTGAAGTCTTTTCTCCTCACCCACTATTCTGGTCACTTGATCTCCGTGCATGGGTACAGGGGAAAGATCTCTGAACTTAGAATCAGGAGATCTGGGCTCCAGTGCAGCAGCTCCAATAATTCCTAGACATGATTGTAGGCAAGCTGCCTTGTCAGACTCTTTCTTCCTCTGCCAAATGGGAGATAGACATCCATGTGCCCCAAGGGGTTGTGGTAAAAAAAAAGCACTTTATAAACCATTAAGTGCTCTGGCTATGGAAGATGTTCTTAATGAGCCCCGGCCTCACCCTCAAGGAGGCTTAACAAACCTAACACACATTCCCTCAGAGCCTAGTGAAAACCAGGCAGAGGATCCTATTCTTACACACACACACACACACACACACACACACACACACACACACACACACACACACACACCCTTCTCCTCCTTTTGTTTTATCTTACTATTTTAGAGAAGATGTTGGTGAAGAGATTCAAAGTAACTGAGGCTGGCACAGGACCAGAGGTCTGACCTGGGGAGGGAGGAGGGAGAGGGAGATGGAGTTACCTGGGCTGAGAGGCTGAGCTATTAATAAAGGTGGAAGGAGCTAATTCAACATTTAAAGATGAAGAGGATGTCTTGAGCTAATGATTTTTGAAGACTTCTGAAAACCTGCTTGTTGACCTACCAATAGCAACTTCAAATTGCTGACATTATAATTTCTATTAAAATTTGCCTCCAATCTGCCTTATTATGGCTTGTAGTGACTCCCTGCTATGAAATGTAGATGGGAGGAGAGGTTGATTGAGGAGTACATTTGATAAAATGATAAGGCATGGACCTTTGTCAGACAGGACAGGAGGCTGGACATGTGCTCTGCCCATTCTGAGGTACACACACTTTGCTAGGGTAGAAAATATTTAACTGAGAGGAGAGCATTGGAGGGGAGTTGGTCAGGTAAATTGAGGGTCCACATCCCTGAAATATCATTATCTGTAGGGTGAATTTGGGCTTAGAGAGGTTCAGTCATAGTTCCCCTGTTTCATGGACCAACAAGGAGTTGCTGTGTTATCTCAGACACATCAGGACAGAACCAGAGCACATGTCTGGGTCCGTGGAAAGTGTCCCAGTGGATTACGGGAATTCAACTGATCAGTTCACACTACCATAGATTTATAGACCTTAGAAATTATAGACCTTGGGGTGGCTAGGTGGCGCAGCGAATAGAGCACTGGCCCTGGAGTCAGGACCTGAGTTCAAATCCAACCTCAGACACTTGAAACACTTACTAGCCATGTGACTTTGGGCAAGTCAACCCCAATTGCCATCCAAAAAGCAAATGTGTATATACACACACACACACACACACACACACACACACACACACACACACACACACACACACACACATACATATAAACACCTCAGAGGTCATCTAAACCAGTCATTTCATTTTGTGAGGAAATTGAAAATCAGAGGTTAAGTTACTTGCCCAAGTTTACACAGGGAGTAAATGGAAGCTGTGTCCCTTGGGTGGGACTAACCAAGGGTGGAATGTACTCATCCATAAAATGATATGAGCCAAGTCTGTGTTTGTTTGGGGGCACTTTAAGCTTAGTCTTAAATGAATCGTTATGCAGTGACCAGGAGAGATGCCTTCAGTCACTCAAAGGAAGGAGAGCAAGTTTCCATCTCGGAGGGTTCTTGAGGCTAAGCCAACAGACCCCAGTGGTGGTCTCTGTGGATGTCACAGCCATCTGGCTCAGCTCAGAAAGGCTCAGCACTAGAAGACTGCTCACTAAACCATAGGGGAAGGGGTTATTAAGCACCAGCTGTGTGGCGGGAACCACTTGCACCAAGTTCTTTTTACAAAGACCCCCTCCTTTGGTTCTCACAGCCACCTCGGAAGGGGAGTTCTGGGGAGGGTTGGGATCCTTTCTGATGGAGGGCAAACCCACCATGAAGGGATGAAGAGGTCACAAGAAGCCACTCACCTCCTTGCAGAATGCTGCCTCAATTTCATCTATAGAAGAGTTTTCCCAAGCATCTCCAGATGTTGAAGAGAAGCAGAACACATATTTATTTTCTGGTTTCACCCTCCATGTGCACTCTGTGAAGGAGGGAGAGGAAGAAGAAAAATGGCACCTGTGAGTTACCAGCCACCACTGGCTCCAGACATGATTGCCTTTGCTTTCCTTTGCTGGCTAGCTTTTGGTCCAGACTTAGGATTTCATTGGCTTGGTGAATCCCCAGGTGTAGACTCTACCCATCAATGGGGTCAGCAACTCAGCTTAGGAACCTTCCCAGGAGGGGACAGAGGAAGGACTGGAAAACAGCACCCTCCTGACTCCAAAGTCAGCCCTCCATCCACCCCTCCATCTGCCAACAGCACAAAAGTAAAAATACCAAGTGATTGACTCGAGTCTTCTCAGATAAAATTGTTTCTGGGAGCTCAACAAGCCTGAAACATGATGAGGCCTGTGAAGAATCCCAAATGGCTTTACAGATTGACTTCCCAAAATGGCTCCGAGTAAATCACACTTCTGCCAGGCTCCAGCCCAAATAAGCCACTTAGAACATGATTTGGGTTGGGAGAAGAACAACTGTCAGAGCCTGTCATTCCACTCTAACCATCCTCGAGGGGAGGCCGGGGGGGGGGCGTTCCCCTTTCCCCCACCACAGGACCCAAGGCACACACTCAGGACAGGACACAGAGCTCACATCAAGGCATGAGGTCTTCAAAGGAGTCCTGGCCTTCAGTGCACAGAATCGGAACCAGAAGATGGTTTAGCTATGAGAGAAGAAACCCCAGAGTTCTTGGGGTCCCAGAGCTGGAGCTAGAAAGCACCTCTGAGGTTACCTAGTCTAACTCCCTCAAATTACAAAGTCAGCATCTGAGGGCCTTGGCTCAAACGCATGTGTCATCAAGTGAACAGGCCTCTGAGAAGTGAAACAGCCTTAGCCAGCCCTGCCATTCCATTAAACCACTGCTGAATCCTGAGCCATGTACACAGTACTTGTGGGTCTGGAGCTAGCAAAGCCATGTACAGTTCCCTGTCCTCAGACTCACACCAGCGAGTGCCGGGATACCGACTGACCAACCTAGGGCTCCCCATCAAGGACAACTCAAACCACCCTGCTTAGCCCCCAGGGGCTGAGGCAGGAAACTTACCCAGGATGTCAGGGCCCACTGAGCCTGGTGCCCAGGGGATTGTGTCAAGAGGGATGGGTTGGGTTGGAAGAGGAAGAGGGCCTTGAGCTGGAATGAGAAGGAACAGAGGCCGTGTGGCTAAGTCTGTGATGCTGCCACCTCCATGCCAGGAATGCCACAGAAGCTGGGTGCCACTGGAGCCAGAGAAGTGAGTGGCTATCTCTGAAGGTCCTCACACCACTAGTTGCTGAGACCAAGCAGAAAGGAGAGAGGGAATGACTGGCCGACACCCTGTTCCCCCCACCCCCACCCCCCACTGAATCTGGCTGGGCACTGTTCCTTCCCCATCAGCGCCCAGAGAACATGCTCATTCTGCAGAGGGAGGAAGGAGGGGGCCAGAGAACAATTCTGTACCCATTTATCTCCTGAGTAACTTTGCTATTTGATCTGTGGCTCCTACATGGCTTAAGAGTAAGTAGGATTGAGACTTATTCACATAATTGGGGTCATCAAAAAAACTCCCCACCACCACCACCACTGAACTTAAGCCAGTTTAGAGACATTGGGGGTGGGGGCTGGGATACAGCGATGCTCTGTCAAGAAGAGGTAGGGCCTTTCCTGATGGGGCTGGGGGAAAATGGGAAAAATTTTCCTGGAGGAACTTATCTAGACCATAAAGTATGAGGAGAAATTCAATAGGCAAAGATGGAGCAGGGCAAGGGGATGGGGAGGGAGGAATGGAGGGGAATTATAACCCTAGAGAGTGACAAAACAAGTCAAAGAGGTGGGGAGATAAGGAATGTACACAAGGGAGGTCTGGATGCCAGGATGAGGAGTCAGACCTTCATGAAACAGGCAGTAGGGAGCCACTAAAAGCTCTGGGTAAAAAGTGTCATCATACTTGTGCCTGGGGACTGATGGGAGGCCCCATTGGATGAAATGACAGGATGTAGGGGGCACAACATGCTTTCCCTTGTGTCTGATACCTGAGAGGAAGAACAGAGGAGGGAGGAGATGCTCCAGAACAGCCGCCAGAGGGAGGGGGAGAGTAATGGATGCCTTGCTGCAGTGAGTGCCCAGTTAAGAGCTGATGTCAGATGAAGGGTGATCTAGTTTATTCTAGAGGAGCTCTGCAGATTCTGAAACAGGGCATGATGGGGGCAGACCATAGATTTGGGAAGATGGCTTTGGCAACTTTGTGGGAGAAGGACTGGAGATAGGAAAGCAGAAACATGCAAACCCTTTAGAGGCTTTTGCAGTGGTGAGGGAGTAAGCAAAACCATCCCAAGGGCACATGTAGGTTAAACTTGGAGAGAGCAAACATGTGAAAAATGGAACAATCTGTCAAGGCATCTCTAGCTAACAACGTCTTGGTCAATGACAGTAATGGAGCCACATTTGGATTCTCCCATCCCAGCCCCTGGGAAGAGGAAGAGACAGTGCCCGGATCAGGAAGAAGACAGGTCTAGCGGAAGCTAGACTAGCCCCAGTACATATGGACAGGAGGCTTATGCTAGAGGGGACGCAAAGCTGGGGATAGCGATTGTCAAGATGCCTAAAAGCGGGGAGGACACAAAGCATGGCGGGGGGTGGGGGGCGAATCTCAGACCTTATTGATATCACCCAGGTGACTGATTAAAAAGAATTCTTGACAGTTAATGATGAGCTGGACAGTAAAGTCACAATCATCAAAAAGAAACCAAAAAGGGCAGACTGACATCTTGAAAAGTGATAAATGAACTGGCTGTTGAGAATTTACTGCCCTGAAGATACTGTCTGCTGCTGCTGAGATGAACCTCAGAACGAAGACAAATGGGGATGGCAGCAGGAGGGGCCCCACCTGGGAGCCAGAGGATGCCCAAATGGATGGAAACACCATACACTTGCCAAGAGGCCATCTGGCCCAACCTGACGCCATTGTCGCCCTCGCAGCTTAGCCTTTCAGCCTAACGCTGGTCCTCTGCCCTGCAGAGGTCTTGGGGATTGGTAGGTTTGAGGGTGCTTGCATTCCAAGCACCACCTCTCACTTTTGATACTTTGGGGACAGGATTTATACTTAGGTCCTGACCTCCATTGATTGGCATTATTATGTCTCAGGAATCTCCCTGAGTGGAAGTTTCCTGATTTGGGCATCCCTTTGTACCCCTAAGCAAGAAGGTCTCATATAAAATCCACTTAGGGATATGTCCTGGGACATAACATGGCGACATTTGACACTAAAGTCTATCTCAATAAAAGTGCTTTCCCATTTATAGAGGGTCTGTCCAAAGAAATCTCACTTAATTGTAAAATGTTGGGTTGGAAATGCCTGGGGAACAAAGAAGGACAGAGTTCGACAGAAGAGTCTTAGAACCAGGGGATGCTGTAGCTGGGAAGAGCCTTGGAACAGGGAATTTTGTACCTGGATTTTAACTAGTTCTACAGTCATTAATGGCATTTTTGTGGCAAGCTCGAATCACTTGTAACAAATTATGCACAAGAAGTGTGTAAAAAATAGGAAGAAAAACATCAAAAATACATGTGTCCAGAAAAGAAAGGGGCTTATCGTCCAGTGACGCATACAGACTGCCACGGTGCATGGCCACCCTCTCCCAGGTGGTAAGAGACCTGGAGGAAGGGCCTCAGCACACTGGGTGGACACCCTGGGCAGGGTCTGAGGGAGGACAAGAAGACAAAAAGAAACAAGGGTGAGAATGTAGAAAGGTCGCAACCTGCATTGGCGGAGAGAAGGCGTTATCGATGAGAACGTAAGTTCTTTCACATTCCATTAGGGCGAAAATCTGATGCAATATTTCATAAAGGCAGAGCAGTGACGAGTGTGAGTGCTTAATTATAATAACAGCTCCCATCTTTAAGGCACATTACAGTTATAAATCACTGCACACATCCCCTCACGGCCCTCCCTGAGGAGACCACTGGGTGATCTCAGAGTCCTTCAGAGCTGTGAGGTTGCAGGAATTCATCCTTGCTCCTTCTAGCACTGATCTTAGCCCCATGAGGCAGCAGGTGCAGGTGTTATTGGGACGAAGCCACAAAAGGAAGGAGGGAGGAGGGAGGGGAGCACACAAATGAGCAGCCTACTGTGTGCCACGCACCGGGCTAAGCACTCTACAATCATCTCAGCTGACCCTCTCAACAACTATCCCAAATTTTCAGGAGAGAAAACTGAGGCAGAAAGCAGTGAAGTGACCTTCCCAGCTAGTAAGTGTCTGAGGCCAGATTTGAACACAGGTCTCCTCAATTCAAGGCCAACCTCTATGCATTGTGGCACTCCTGGCTGCCAAAGGAGGCACCTGAGGCCAAGAAAGGTAGTGACCTGCTCAAGGTCACATGTTGAGCAGTGGGGAGGCAGCGCCCCCCGGGGCTTCTTACTCCAGCTTCAGGGCTCCTTCCTCTGTATCTGAGATCATTGATTGGTTTTGGGTTTTTTTTTTTACCCAGCTTTGACTTGGAATGCTGCTCTCCTGACAGAGCCTTCGCTTGCTCCCGCTTGTCCTTGTTGTTCCACACCCACATCCTAGATCTCTCCATCTTCATCAAAACTTAACTCCCTGGAGGCAGATACTTGGCTCACAGCTCAGCTACCCCACTGTGGCAGTGTGTGTGGTCTCCTGGAGAACAACCTGTAAAATGGGCGGGGGGGCGGAGAGACTTGGACCCTCAGAGGGCCTCTGAAGTCCCTTCCAGCTCCTGCTCTGTGGTCTCGGTCTGGTCTATTCAATCACACTGCTGCTTAGTCCAGACCCCGCAGTTGCCCCAGTATACAGTCTTGGACAGTCTCTAGCCCACAGATCAGGACACTGTTATTATGCTTGGGTCTCTGTGAACATCTGCTCAACTTTACAGTGTTATCCCTTGAGAACAGGAGGAAATCTCGGATTTCCATCTCTCCTCTCCCCCATAGTGCCTAGCACTGTGCTGACCACACAGAAGTGACTCGATGAGCGCTGGTTGCTGGGCTGATTCTGTCCAGGGCTCACCTAGGGATTCTTGACAAACACAGCTCTGTTCCAGCCCCATGTTCCCCACCCACTGGGTGGGAAAAAGGGGAGACTAAAATTCTGCATATTATTTTCTAGAAGAAATCCATCAGTGTTCTCCATCACATCCGTGGGCGTTATGGTGCTAATTACAAGCCCTCACAGCCATTGACACCACAGATTTGAAAAAAAAAAAAACACAAAGAGGGATAGGGTTGAGAAAGTTGGTTTCAATCATTCTTTTTCCCTGATGATTTCAGCAGAAGAGGGAAAAAAGATCTTTTCAATCTCAAAATGACTTTGGGTAGCACCTTCCTGAAAGCTCTTATTGATTGCCTTTCAATCCATCAGCCTCAGGTCTTCAGATGACAAATCCAGCATTCTTTTTACTCCATGGTCACCATCCTCACCTGGTTCCCTAGAGGAGCATCTACTATGTGGCGGGTGCCTGAACAGAGGTCTGGTGGCCCCTTCCTCCCTCCTCAGCCGATAGAATTAGCCCTTCTTAAATGCAAACCTGGCCTCCGGCCATGGAGAAAGAAATCTGGAATGTGCTCCCAGGCACAGAAGGGAAATGTCCCTGTGGGATTCTGTCAGGAATGCCCTTCTCCCTTCTGACCACTGCTGTCCAGCCTGCCAGAGCCAGATCAGCATGAGATGGTTTGGCACACCCCCGTTTACCTTGGCAGGAGTGGGCATCAGATGTACCTTTGCTGAATGAATGAATGAATGAATGAATGAATGAATGAATGAAGTCTAATTCCATTTGATCTGAGAAGTTAGTCTTAAGCTGTCTTCTAAGTGCATCACACATGGGCATCAAAGCTTGCATGTTGCCATTATCAGCTCGGTTGTGTACCGCCCCCCTCTCCCCTGCCCCAAGGCCAACTTGCAGCTCTGGACCCCTCTTGTCTGTTTATCTCCTCCCCATTTTTCATGTAGCTCTGATAGCATCCCCTCCATGAAGCCTTCCCTGATTCCCTCCATCTTAAGTGATTTCCCTTTCTTTTCTTCTCTGAGCCCTGATGCTCTGTCTGCTGGCCCTGGGCTCAAATCCCACTTTGACCTCTCATTACCAAGGTCACCTTGTGCAAGCTCCTCCTCTGCACCAAGTGACTGCTAAGGTCCCAGCCAGCTTCAGCTCTGTGAAGTTTCTTCATCTCCCCGAGCCTCAGTTTCCCCCACCATGCAGTGAGAGGACGGGACTGGAGCAGCCCAAAGGACTGGCCCCTGACTGCTCATTGTTTGTCCTTCATTGGCAGAGGTCTGGGTTGGGTTCCAGTGTGCTCACTGAGGCATATCAGGTCTGCTCTTCAGCCCAATACCCGGAGTTACCTGTGGAGGGTGACTACAGCTCCCAGGTCTCCACTTCTGCTACTCTATCCCTCACCTGTCACCATAGGACTTCACTTTGGGTAAAGTGCTGAACGGCATGACTAGCATGGGGCTTCCTGGTCAGCATGTACGCTGTCCACAGTTATTTCCATGAGGTCTCCCCTCCCCCATTAGACCATGAGCCCCTTGAAGGCAAGGACCGTATTTTGCCTTTCTTTGTGCCCCCAGTACACAGCACAGTGCTTGGCAAGCACTGACAAGGGCTTGTTAAGTTGACTGGCCCTGTCCTCGAACACTCCCCGTGGTCCAATCTGTATCATCTCTGCCTGGATACCTGTCCCACCTTTCCTTATGAAATGCCAGGTCCCTGAGAGCATGACCCCTCTTACTTCTCTCTGAGCCCACCTACAACTCAGAGCTCTCGACCTTCCTTTGCACCAGGCTAGGCCCACAGCCCACCACCACACTGCCCCTGCACTGACAGTGTGCTTCCCAGAGCGGTTGCTTTGCTGGTGTTGGAGGCAGGTCCTGCTTCCTTGGGCCTGGCCTCTCCCTGTGCTTTGAAGGCCCAACACCCACCTTTGTTGCTCATGCTGTACTTCTGGTTCAGGTTAATGTTCATAGCCAGGTTCTTTAGGAATGCATTGTAGTCCAGGGCAGTATCCTTCCCAAGACTGTAGCGATTCCAGAGCCTGAAAAACAAGGGGAGCTCAGGTGGGAGGGGGGCCCAGGTGATCAAGAACTCCAAGCCAAGGCAGGAAAGAGCCTACAAAAGGGAGGACAGTACTGCTTGCTACCAAAAGGTCAATTAGGATGAGGACTGAGAAAGGGACATTCAGTTTGGCAAACGAGGTCATGGGCAGCTTTAGAGAGAGCAGCTTCTATTGAATGATAGGGAATGGAAGCCAGACCACAAGGGACTGAGGAAGGAACAATGAAGAAGGGGAGGACAGGTGACTCTTTGGGCTCTGCCTCTCTCTTCCTTCAAGCAGAAAGTCTGAGGACAATGGGTGTGAAATACGGCACACATGGGCAGGAGTAGTCATTGTGCTGGTAGACTTACTTGTTTTTCTTTGTGTTGTGGGGAGGGAGGAAAACATGGATAGCATGGAGGGAAAAGAAAGAAGTAGGGAGGGAGGGAGAGAGAGAGGAGAAGAGGGAAGGAAGAGGGAAAGGGAGAGGAAGGAAGGTAGAGAGGAAAGGGGGAGAGGGAGAGAAAAGGAGGGAAAGAGAAAGGAGGAGAGAGGGAGAGGGAGACAAGGGGGGGGGGGTGGAGGAGAATGCATTTATTAAGCCCTTATAACGTGCCATGCATGGCTCTGCAGTCAAAGGACCTGAGTTCAAAACTCATCTCTGACACTGACTTCCTTTCTCGCCTATAAAGTGAGGGAGTTGGACCAGAGGGTCTCTCAGGCCCCCTCCCCTCAATCCACAATCTGATGGGTACAGGGGTTATCACTCACTACTCTAGGAATCTTCCAGCACTTAACATTTCTTCTGGAAACACAATTGGAATAAACCGCCCTGGCCTTTAAGCATAGACAATCGACACTGTCCCATGACCAACAAGAAGCATTCTCCCCAGTCCGAAGAGCTGCCATTTCCCTTGTGCCAGGATCCACAGGGCACTCCCCTCCCAACAAGCCAGGGACAGAGGCTTGGGATGATGGGTGAGGGCTATGGCTCAGACCAGGGATCAGATGTGTTCTGTTCATCCCAAAGGCAGAACTAGGAATGATTAGGGGAAGATGCCAAGAGGAGCTCCCATGCCCTAGCGGAGCAGGCTGCCTCCAGAGTGGGTGGGCTTCATCCTCCTGGGTGGTTCCTAGCAAATGCTGAACAGAGAAGGGATTCCTTCCAGGCCAGGCCTGGACTACATGGATTCCAACTTTCACATTCTGTGCTAAGAATAATGATAGCTAGCATTTATGTTGTGCTTGAAGGTTTGCAAAGCCCTTTATAAATCTTATTTAATTCGATCCTCACAACAGCCTTAGGAGGAGGGTATTTTTATTATCCCCACTTTACACATGAGGAAACTGAGGCAGACAGAGGTTTAAGTGACTTAGGGTCACACAGCTAGGAACTGTCTGAGGTTAAATTTGAACTCAGGTCTTCCCAGCTCTAGCCCATCATTCTGTCCACAAAGAGCAATTCTAAATCCTTTACTTTCTGGGTGCTTTGTGCATTTTCTTGACATTTCAATGGACCCATGATCACATCGATGTCAAGATGCCCCTCCAGTGAAGCAGGTCACTTGCAGCCCATCCACTCTCATCCATCCCATGAGACTCTTGTCCATGTCCTCCCCAAGGGTCCTTGGAGGGATGGCCCACCTGATGTGCTAGAACACTCAGGGCGAGTGGCAGAGCTGGGGCCCAGGCCTCCTGTCTCACAGGCTCTTTCTTTATAATGTCTTTCCTTATGAGCACAGATTGATTCCTTCCTTGGTCACTGTGGTGTGAAGAAAGCTGGAAAAATCTAACTTTAAACCCACAGAGACTCAGGGATAGTGTTAGGAAGAGATAAGTTTAATCATTTCAGGGGTGAAGGCACAGAGAGTTGGTGAGTAATAAATATCTCGGCATATGCTAAATGGATGCTCAGGCTTCTACCCCCTAGAGATTAGGAACTTATCTCTTTTTTTGACCAGAGTCAAGTAGATGAAAACAGGAAGGAAAGGCTTAGGCTAAAAAGTTAAGAGAATCAAGAGTCCAGCCCACGAGCTTTTCCCATTGCCTTGGCCTCCTCCCTTGCTGAGTTCTGACCCATTCTTTACAGCCTCCTCTCTAATACCAAAGCCTCTCCTTGCGGGAAGCCTCCCTTGATCACCTGGCAATCCCTAATGCATTTACCTATTAACGTAGCATCGACATCAATCTAGACCATAAGCTTCTTGTGCTTCCTCAAGAATCTAACCCATGTTCTTCTGCCCAAGTATGTGGTGGATTAATTCAATTTCTTCCTTCTAACAGGGGAGAATCTGGTCCGTTATATTTTGACTGAGAGAAGAGAGGAGGGTGGAAAGAGTCACGAGTCCGATCTGTTCTCACAATTCTCTGCAATTCCCATTTTATGCCATCAGTCCACACACATCCAATAAGCTTCTACTCAGGTGCTAGCAGACACCAGGCTAGAAGCTGGAGGCATCAAGACAAACTCGAATAATTCTTGCCCTCGAGGAGCTTACATTCTATCAGGGGAGACACATGGGCCTTGATATGTATAACAGGCTTTCCTCCAGTCACCCTGGGAAAGAGGTGGTGAAGCTGTTCCCAGAGAGGAAGTACCTTGCTGAGGCTCACCCATGAGGAAGTGTCAGAGAAGGGATTCAAGACTATGTCTTCTTCCCATTACATGAGGTACCTTCTCACAGGTTTCATCATGATATATGTTGACATCTCTCCAATCATCCCATTTCCATTCTTATTACCCAGGTCAGCATTTTGTCCAAGGGTTACTGGGATCACAGACTTTAGAACTGAAAAGAACCTCAGAGTTTTCCCAATCACAGCCCCTCACTTTACAGAAGAGGAAACCGAGGCTTAGATAAAGGACTAGTCCAGAGTCATAAAGCTAGCAATTCATAGATTCAAGATTCAGACGCGTAGATGCTCCATAAATGTTAGCTTAATTCTAATTTGAATCTCATACGAGATTTGGGGATGGGGTAGGAAGGCAATGCCCTATTCTTTGGAAATTCAAAGAAAAAAGTTTCAAAAATAGTGAAGATGCTGGAAGATTACAATAGGTCTCCAAAATATCGGAGTAGAGATTTGAAAGTCACTGCAGCAAAAAAGTTTGTTTTTATTTTAAAGAGGTCACCTCTTTATTCAAACCTGCCAAATCGAAAGCTCTGGCCGCCACTCCCCGTCTTTTCTCGACATTTGCACCAAAATGGAAACATCCTAAGTGTTCCATCACATTGTTATCTCCGTATGTGTAGGATTCTAAAATTACCTACATTTGTCGCTACTTTCTAAAAATGGAGTAATTATCACTTAAAGTATTTGTTATTTTTCTGTTTTCTAAACCCCACCAATAGTCATGTCATTTATTCATTTAAACACCTACTTTATTTTCCCCCTGGTATGGAGCGTGACTATTGTTCCGCCCAGAAAAATAATCTTGAGAGAGGAGAGCTACCAGATGGGAAAGTTGCCTCAGCCTCCCTGTTCAAAAGCAGCAAATATTTATTCCATGTCATCGACTTTTCAAAATGATTGGTCAGGGAAACAAGAGACCCTACTTTACAAAATAGGGGACTGGCCAGTGGGGGTGGAGGGAGGGGTCTGGTGCGGGGGGGGGGGGGGGAGGTTGACTCGCCTGCGGCCTCCTCCTGGCTGGAGAACGGCGGGTGAGCCTGAGGGACGAGGGGCTGCTGCCCCAATTCAGATCATGCACAAGTATTCGGGGGCTGCTTCCTGCCTTCTTACTGTGCGGCCTTTAAAAGAGCTATCGAGACACGGCTGAGAATGTGGACGAAGGGCTTCCACGGAAGAGCTCGGCCTGTCTTTTCTCCTGGCTGGCAGCGCGGGTGAGGACCTAGGGGAGAGGGTCCTCCTGTCTGCCCAGCCAGCCCCCGAGCCCACTGTCTCCTAGGAGAGCCTGCGCCCGGGGTAGGGCTGCTCCTATGGGGCGCCTCTGTCCTTGGTACTGAGCCTATGAGATCCCCAAAGGTGCGAAGGGCCACCCAAGGTCCAGGCACTGAGACTAGGAAGGAGTCAGCCCTGAAGAGTGACTGCCTGCCTGAGCCAGCTCAGCAGTGAACCTACCAAGATGCCGTGCCCTGGGAGCTAGGGGGCCACTCTGGGACTCAGTGGGGCAGGTACTTGGAGCGTTTCAGCCCACTGTCCCCAGAAACAGGGGCGTTAGAGGGGAGAGGGCTCCGAGTCTAGGGGGTGCATCTGCACTTCTGTCCTTGCTATAGTTTTTCAGTAAAAAAAAATTCATTTTAAAGGCCGATTGAATTTAATTGCTTATAGATTATATTGAGGAGATACTACCTGGTACTGGGAGACTGGATGGGGTAATATACATCAGAATAGGGTTTGAGCTGCTGGCATCAAAAGAACCTGCCACTCCTCATGGGAAGTGGGACCCTGAGGGGGACATGTAACAGTCAGGTGGCACCATAGTGCATAAAGCACTGACCTGGAGTCAGGAAGACCTGAGTTCAAATCCAGTCTCAGACACTTACTAACTGTGTGACCCTGGGCAAGTCATTTTACCTGCCTGCCTCAGTTTCCTCAACTGTGAAATGGTGATAATAATAGCCCCTACCTGGCAGGGTTGTTGTGAGAATCACATGAGATACCTGTAAAGTGCCCAGCACAGTGGCTGGCACATAGCAAGAGCTTCATAAATGTTTGGTTGATGATGGTGGTGGTGGCTGAGATGTAGCGGGTCATGGTCTGGGGACCTAAGCTGCTGGAGCATGTGTGGGTTTCCAGAGTGAGTCCAGAGCCTCACTACATTGCTATAGTGTGGTAGAAAGAGCCCTGGATGTCTATGCAGAAAATACCGATTCAAACCCACCCACATTCTGCTCCTTCCTACCTGGGGGACATCGGGCAAGTCACTGAAATTCATTGGGCCTGGATTCAGCTTCTTTTGGGTAAAATGAGCAAGTTAGACTGTAAGCCCTCCAAGCTCCTTGCAGCTCTAGAGTGTATCATTCCACAAGTGACTCTACCCCCAGCCTCGGTTTCCTCTTCTGTAAAATGGAATTATTCATTCTTGTATCACCTCTCTCACAGGGATAGATCCCTGAATTTAAAAGCCTGGGACCCAAGTTTGAATCCCCCAGCTCTGCCACTTGCTATCAGCGTGACCATGGGCACATTATTAATAGCACCTCTCTGGGCCTCAGCTTCCTCACGTGTAAATGAAAGGGTTACGTCCTGATAAAGACCTTGTGGTTCCAGTGGACCAAAGCTCAACAAGAGCCAGTAGTGCCTCAGTTTCTGACTAACCTCCAGGTTGGTGATGAACTTTAAGTCTGTACCATCTGAGGAGCCACTGGAGAAAGTGGACCATGGAGGAAAGGCTCAAGGGAGACAGGAGTGCTGTGAGTCAAGCATCTGAAGGACCACTGTATAAATCTGGCAAGATGCATGAGGAGGGCCAGACCTCACCCCCTGCCTGGTCTTTGTATGACCAACAAGCCAAGAATGGTTTTTACCTTTTTTAAACGTGGTTTTGCTGTATTTTAAAATGTAAACAGCCTCCATTTCCTCCTCTACAGAGTAGGAACAGCCACCCCAGAGCTTGTCCCTCACAGGATGGTGGCTGAGCTGGAGTGAGATGGGAAGGGGAAGCAGGCTGCCATCACTGAGGTCCTCTCTGTAGAGAACTAGGGACCTGCAATTTCTCCAGCAAAGACCACCACTACCAAGCTCTCAAGACAGCTGAGGCTAAACCAGAAAGGCAACTTGTCCAGGTCACTAACTAGGAAGAGTACGAGGTGAGGTTGAGCCCACTTCTTCCTGATTCTACCCCCAAGACACACTGTCAATATCAAAGTGACCTACACAAAATGGTATCTCCTTCATGTACAGAAACAATGCATGTACATGCAATGACATGAACACTGCATTTAGAGGTATACCATCAAAATTTTAAGCTCCCTGAGGACAGGGACTGTTACATTTTGTCACAGGAAGATGATATGTGCATATAATTATATGCAGAATAAACACAAAGTAAAGACAAGATAGTCACACACATGGCAATGAGAAAGGGAGGGAGGGAAGGCTCTAGCAGCAGATTTTGAGTTGAAGGTCTGGAAGAGAGGGAGGATGGAGGGATTCCACAAGGCCTAGGAGAGCAAGGACTCTGGCCATGACCAGCATTCTGGCCCTCTGCATGCAGTCTAAGAGTACAACAGCTTTCTGAAAACTTTATCACACTGTTAACTCAAATTGAGCTTGGTGCCACTCAAACCCTCAGGTGTTTTTCAGAAAAAAAAAATTATAAACTAGGTTTTCTTTGCACTGTGGCCTTCACTCTTGAGGCATCACCTATTGTCATGATAGCTTGTCATAAAGATGCCTCCTATGCTAGTTATGGGACAGTAAATGCCATCATGACTTAGCCACTGCTATATCTAAGGGAATCTACCCTCTCTGCTCAGATCTCTTCTGGCTGTACTCTAAGCCCTAGATTCCAAGACAAAGACTACTCAGCTATGGAGTACACAAGAGCCCCAGGGACCTCTTACACCACGCACCTATAACTATTACTTTTGTCTGGTAACTCAACTAGTTCCAAACCCAATCAGCTGTATTACTGTCTAGTCTGTAACTCTCCATCAGGTGCACGGAGTTACCTTGTGAAATTTTGCCAAATGCTTTGCTGAAATCTAGGTCAACTGTACCCATAGATCCCCCTGACCCACCACTCATCTAGTGACCCCGTCAAAAAAGGGATGAGGTAAGTCTAGAATAGACTTACCAGACAACCCATTCTTGGTGAATCCAGGGTGGCTCTTTGGGATCACTGCTTCCTTTTCTAGCCTTTTGCTAATACATTCTAGAATCTTTCCAGCGATCAAATTCAGGCTCTAATAGTGTACAGTTTAACATTTTTCCCTGCTTGGATATTCAGTGTTCTATATTTTAAGGCCCCTCTCAGCTCCAACATTCTTGGTTCTAAGACTCCGTCCATCTCTGACAGTTTCTGTTCTAAGCCTGCCTCCCAACTCTCTCATTCCATGTTCTAAGGCCCCTCCAAGTTCTGAAATTCTCTGTTGTGAATTCTCTTCTGATTCTGATGTTATATGTGATGTGTGTTCTAAGGTTTCTTTGAGTTCTGACATTCCATTTTTTAAGATTTCTCCCAGTCCTGACATTCCATTCTCCAAGGTCCTCCCTGGCCCGGACATACTGTATTCTAAGGTCCCCATCCTAGAAGATATTCAATGCTTCGTGTCCCTCCCACTTGTGCCCATCAGTGTTCCAAAGCCTCTTCCTCCACCCCCCAGCTTTGCCCTCCTCTCTTCCAAGGTCCCCTCCCAGCTCCTTGCTATCCAGTGTTTCATGCTCTAAGGCCCCTTTCAGTTCTGACATTCTCTGTGTCTATGACTGCTAGCATTAAATATGAAGTAATGGTACAAAGAAAGGAATTCAAAATTCATGGTGTTTCTTAAGTAACTAAAAAGGCAACAAGATGAATGTAAAGGCATCTCAGGAAGATAGTATTTTCTTGAGATTCAACAAGAAAAGCCTTAAATCAAATTAAGAAAGATTCCACTTTTTTCGCACACTGGGAAAGCCAGTCCATTATGCTAAGCTTCTGAAGTTGGATCAGACAAACAGCATTGTTTTTCAGCTTAAAAAACTCCACTAAAAAAGAGTGATGCTCTTTATTATTCATTCCTTAGGGATGCTTAAACATTAGTTACCAGCTGCCCAGGTCTGTGACCACTGTGCCAAGCACAAGGTTTATTGTCCACTTCGCACCTGGGGAGCTTTCTCTGGTGGCTGTTGGAAGGGAGAGGGTTTCAGCTCCCCTCCCACCCCCACCCTGGGCATCACAAGAACAGGATTTAATATGTTGTGTTTGCATCTTGTCTGGACCCTTTCCCAGCCCAAATGGAGGCAAAAATTAAAATATCTACCAGGAAGTCTTATCAAGAGAGGAGGGTTGAAGGATCCTGCTAAAGGATCAGAGAGGGCTGCATTTACCGGACCTATATCCCAAAGGCAGCCCACCTCCTCCACCTACCAAACTATCACCCATAGACACATCCCACAATTTCTGGTCACTTTGTGGGGGGTGGGAGGGGAGGAGAAGACCTGCCTCTCCCCCCAACCCTCCCATTAACCATGTTGCACTGTTCAGACGGCTATGGAGCTAGCCAGTGAAATGCCTCCTAAGTAAAAAAAAATAAAAATCCTCAATTTACAGACTGGAGGAGGCTCAGGCCCTGGTCCCACTCTCCTCTGGGTAGGTGATCTATGAGGCTCTCTGAACCTTGCTCACAAACTCTGAGAAAAGTGATTTAATCTCTCTGTCTGGACCCCTCATTCTATCCAGTCATTTATTTTATAAATGAGGGAACTGAGTCCACAGGGGATCAAGTGACTTACCCAAAATCACATAGATGGGATGGCCAATCTGCTTTGTTTTTCTTACTAGTAATTATTTGTTTTATGAGAATATTCTATTGGGCAGGGAATGATAGCAAATTTTTTCAAAATAATTTTTAATAAAAAGGAGGGAAGAAGCCTAGATAAGGTCAGGAGCAGGAAAGACCTTAGAGGCCCACCTAATCCAATACTCTTGTTGGACAGATGAGATTGAGGATCTGGATTCTGGGATTTCGGTGGAATCAAGAGGTAATTCATTTTACAAATGGAGAAACTGAGGCCAAGAGAACCAAGGCCACACAGGTAGCACGTGTAAGAGGGGCCATCGCATCCAGATCCTCTCATCTGAGAGCCGAGATGGCTCACACCTTCCCACACCAAGATGAGGGGGTCTTCTCCACCTAAAAGACTCCTGGAAAACCAAGGTTTGCTAGAAAACCTACACTTAAAATCTTCCAAGTCCTGCCTGCCTGGAGTGTTTATCGGCAGCCAGAAGCCCCGACCTCCAAACATGTGGCTTCCGACTCCGTCATGCTCCTACTATCATTGGTCCCAGATGCTTCTCTTGAGCCCCCCTGGATGCCCTCTTTGGAAGGGGAGGAAGAGCGCCCGACACCAGCTTCCAACACTCATCTACAAATTACACTGATGGCCTATGAATCCGAAAACAACCTGATATCATGAGTCCAGACACATCGGCCTTTCTATAGGGAAACTGAGACCAGCCAATGAGATTCCGTTTACTCGCTTGGGGTCATACTGGTGGTAAAAGGAGCTGTCCGAATTCAAATGCTGGTATTCTGACTTCGAACCCAATGATTAGTCTTCCATAACATGCTGCTACCAAGTTCTGTCTCCCTGCTCCTCCCTCACCCCCTAAAAAAAAACAAAAAAACTCAATCAAAGGAAAAGTAGGGGAGCCTGACACATAGTAGGTGCTTAATAAATGTGTGCGGACTGATCGATGCCTCGATCATCTGGACTAACTCTGAAAACACGGACATTTACATTCTCTTCCTAACCCCGGGCTTCATGGGAAAAGTCAACCATGAACACAATACACGGGGGGACCTACGGAAGGAAGCCAGGCGGGGGAGGGGAGAGAAGATCCATGATGGATTACTTAAATAAACGGGATTGGCTCAAATCTGTGAGTCAGATGACTAGCCCCCGAGGATACTTAAGGAATTGGCGGGTGCCACAGCAGAGACATTAGCAATCATTTCTGAGAATTCATGGAGAGATGCATGAAGTCCAGCCAGATGCCCGTGGAACGTCTGCCTCCAGGCAGCCGCGTGCTTCGAGGAGCCGCGCTGTCCTTGGGACTGTCCCCTCCCCACCTGGGGCCGGCCCTACGGAAGTCCCGCCCACGACCACAGGGGGCCTTAGTTTTAGGTCCACCGCCGCACTTACTTCTCAAATTCCTCGTCCCTCATCTTGAAGCAGTAATTCTCCAGGACTTGTCTCAGTCCGTTGGGATGAATCTGGCCGGAATGAGTGCAATCAAAGAGCTTAAAGGCCTTGTTGATGCTTTTCATATTCTTGAAAATCTAGGTGTTAAACAAACGGTTTGGGAAATGTTCAGAAAGATAACCAGAGGAGACCACAAAGCCCAAGCGCCACAAACAAAAACCGAATAGGAAACGCGTCGGGTTCGGCTGATTATTGTTTTTTAAATATGTCTACTCCAGGCAGAAGAATGATTTCTGCCAAAGCGCGAGGCTGGAAAGGGAGCCATCAGTGGAGAGGCAGCGCTTTGCATTTATTGAATGTTTTCAAGGCAATTTTCTCGGTAAATGGTATTGGGGAGTTAAAAAAAAAAAACAAAAAAAACTTCCCTTTGATGTAAAGCAATACTTTTCATCCACAATTCAATCCCTTTTAGAGATACATGAAAAACTTTTCGTGCTAACTGAAACTTTAAAGTATTTCAATCTTTGTAAATAGCAATTTTTCAGGGGCATGTGCATGTGCTTAATAACACCGGTCCATTTGTAGATGGGACTAGACAAGAGAATGATGGCATCCATTTATGCTTCTGTGGCATTTTAGGGTTGACAAAAGACTTCCCACACAGGCTTTTATTTCACTCTCCCAACAGTCCTCAGAGCATCTCATGTCTCATACAGGAAGGACAACCTCAGGGTCAGCTCAGTTCTATGGGCAAGACACCAAAGCTCGAAATACCAGGTCACCTCACTCAAATTCAAGGAGCAACTGAGGGCCCAGGATGAGAGCCCAAGGAGCCTGAGCTGCCACCATCCTGACATTCTTTCATGAGGGAATGGTAGGAACATTGATTCAGGGACTTGAAAGGACACTGAGTCCAAATTCCCTCATTTACCAGGGGGAAAACTGAGGCATTGCTCAAGGCCACATACTTAGTGAATGTCTGAGACAGAAACAGATTTTGTGACTTCTTTCTGTGACGGGGTTTTAATATAGGTTGTTGAGGGCATTCATTCATTCCAGTGAATATTTATGTAGCATCTACCACATACAATGCACTTTCCTAGTTGCTGGGGGAGACGTACACATGAATAATAATAATATAATAAAGAGAACACAAAGGGCAGGGTAGATAGAGATGGTTACAGAGCAAGTTCTTGTGGGAATTCTGAGAGAGAGAGAGAGAGAGAGAGAGAGAGAGAGTCAGAGTGAGAAGGGAGAGAGACAGACATGTTCTAATGGGGAAAGTCAACACAGAAAAGGGAGCTCACAGGAGAGCAAAGGTCAGGCAGGATAGTGTGATGTGGTGATGGCCAAGAAGTAAGGTAATGAGTTGGATCTGCTCAGGATAAAGTAAAGGTGACCCAACAGAGCCCAGGGTGGGTCCAGGGGGAGATGATGGGAATGACCATCTTTATGTCTCCCATGCCATCTACCTGTTGTTCACTGGAACAAACCCCCAAATTTGAAGTTTTAGAAAGTCTTAGTGCTCTGGGTATTTCTCTAAAACTAAACTACATATGTCAACAATCAGTCACCAAATATCTACTGAGCACCTACCACAAGCCAAACATAAGACAGTCCCTGTCCTCAACGACCTTACAATCTCAGGCTAGGTACCGGATTAATAGGAAATAACTAACAGAAAGAGAGCACTGGGATGCCGAGGGCTTGGGGAAGGGTTCCAGGCTATTGGCAGAAACCACTCAGGTTGGCTGAGGAGGACTTCCCGGGTCAGGTGTGCACTTTGGCAGCATTGTGGTGGGGGGACTAGAGGAAGCAGCCCAATCATGAGGCTGCTGCATTCATCTGGGGGAAAGCTGACCAGGGGCTGAACTCCCATGGTTCCTATAGGAATGAAGAGGAGTCAGAAAGGAGAAAGGTGGGGATTATTTGGTCACTGATTGGCTGTGTGGGCTGAAGGAAAAGGAAGAGTCTCGGATAACACTGAAGCTATGCCAGAAGGATGGGGAGACCTACACTAGACGCAGAGAAGTTTAGAAGAGGGAAGGGCTTGGGGGAAAAGACAGTGAGTTCCATTTTAGACAGATCTCTGTGACATCCAGCTTGAAATGTCCAATCAATACCCCAGGACTAAGGAGTCACCCCCATTGGTGATAGTTAAACCTATGGGAGCAAGAAAGTATAGAAGTACCTTGCCTCCCTGCAATGGTCATGGGAGTCCTCACACAGGGACAGGATAGGGTAGGTGGGCTTCCCGTGCCCAGGAAATCACAGAATTGCCTCATACTCTACCCCACTCCCACCCTTAAAAAAGAATGTGCCCAACATGTGCTGGCTACTGGGGATACAAAGGACCTTACATTCTAAAAAGGGAGGTAGCACCTGAAGGGGAGGAACCAGGAAAGGGTGCTATGGCTAGACAAGCCCCTGGGATCATGAGCAGCACAGAGGAGAATGGATGAGCACACCCTTTCCAGATGCAATGGTAGTGTTGACTGGGTGACAGTTCTCAAAGCAAGAGGTAGAAATTGGAGAGCAGAAGAGAACATGGTGTGTGCCCCAACAAGGACATTGGCAAGAAGATGGCTGAAATAGAATCTTGCTCTTCCTCCAAGATGCAGCCCAAGTGCCATCTTCTACATGAAGTGTTTCCTGCTGGTGCCCTCCCTGTCTCCCTTATATAGCTCCTTTGGATTTACATGTATTTATTCTCTTTATATTTGTTATATGTACTTTTATTTGTGCTTATCATCCCTGCCCCCAAACTCCTTGCGTTTAGATTGTCTTCATTTTTCAGACTTATACCTCTAGTACTTTGGGTTAGCAGCCAGGGACCAAGCATGGCCAGGGACCATATAGATAGAGTTGGTTATATGAGTATGTGTTCCCTCGCCCATCAAGACAGCTCAGTCCAGGGAGGCTAGGTGGTGCAGTGAGTATTGTACCGGCCCTGGAGTCAGGAGGATCTAAGTTCAAATCCAGCCTCAGACAACACAAAAAACTAGCCTGTGACCTTGGGCAAGTCAGTTAACCCCAACTGCCCTCCAAAAAGCACAAAAAAAAAAGACAGCTCAGTCCCAGGGCAGCCTCAGAGTTGGATAACCACAGGTCGGTGGTCTGGAGAGCATGGCAGGACGGATGGACGACCATAAGATAGTGAAGAGCCTTAAGTCCTTGTCAGATGAGGAGAGGTTGAAAGAACTAGGAAGTGTTCAGTATGGAGAAGAGAAGACTCAGGGGCATGATAACTGCCTTCAACTGTTTGAAGGGTCCTCCTATGGAAGTTGGATTAGTCTTTTCCCCAGGGGGCAGAACCAGGAACAATGAAGGAAAGTTTCAGAGAAGTCAATTAAGACTTGATCAAAGGGAAAACTCCCTGAGACTTAGAGGTGTCCAAAAGTAGAACAGCTGCCTTGAGAGGTAGAGGAGCAGAATCCCCAAGTTCCCTTGTTGGGACTCTTTGGGCAGAGGCTGGGTGACCATTTGTCAGGGATGGGAATCATAGCACTAAGCTCCCTTCCAAATGACATCATGTGTGACACCAACCAGGTAACTTTGGGGATTCCCTGACAGGTCCAATCAGATCAGAAGGGATGGGGACTGGAATAGCCATTGTCTTCTGTGATTCTGGCCCTGAATGGGCCAGAGCAAAACCCTGCCTTGCCCAAAGAGGAGGCTTCCTCCGTAAGCTGTTTCTGATCTAGAGTAAAATGGAAGACCTTATAGCACACTGCCACCAATGGAGCATATCTCGATTCCCTTCTACTAAATCCCTACACATTTAGAAGAATAAACCCCTCCCCCCAAGTCCTCCCCCATGGAATCATGAAGAAGGATTGCTCTTACAATAAACGCATCAATGCTCATTTTCCTTATTATTCTACTTTTGGCGATTTTGTATAAAATCTTTAATTAAAGTTTTTCTTTGAAATTGTCATTATCAACCCAGAAGAAAGAGAGAGAAAAAAATGCAAGAAAAACACAGCTGTGCAGCGATGAGGCCCTATTCAGGACTAAATGAACTGGAACGAGTAAGCATCGTGACGGTTATGTGGGGAGATCGGCCTCCGTATTCTCAGCAGCGCAGTCTGACTTGTCACTTTATATTGATTCCATCTGTTTACACTCTACCAGCGCTGGCTTCCTACAGTGAACATTTCCTATTCACCAGCTGGTAGAGATGGGCCAAACCAGATCGGAAAAAATTAGACTGCATTCAGAACCCCATAAACAGACACTTGCAAACAGGGGACATGTTGGGGGAGGGAGACGACAGAAAAGAACTTCTGAGAGTTCCCCCAGGCACCGCCCCTTTGAAAGGGCCACCCTCAGGCTGTCACCAGAAAGTCAATGGGAATAGGCCCCCAAGGGCTGTGTTTGGGTTTTTTTTTTATTTTGCCACTTGCACTTCAAATAGTCCAGACATCATGGGAGCCATAGAATTATTGCCTTATCATTCCTTCTGGACTCAGGACCTTCCCCATCCGAACCCCTTCCACCTCTTGCTCTGATCAACACTACCATGGCTTCAGGAAAGGACCTGTCAATCAGCAGTCCTTTAAACAGGCCCCCATCCCAGGACTATAGATAGACTCCTATTTGTGTTACTTCCCCTTGCTAGAATGGAAGTTTTTTAGATGCTAGGCCAAGGAGTTCTGGCTTCATTCTGTGGTTAGCAGAGACTGTGGAAGGATGTTAAGCCAGAGCAAGATGAGAAATGTGTATGGAAACCATTGTAGAATGGTTGTGGGGAGCTGAGGTTTGGGGACAGGTGGTGGGAAATCTTTTAATGGGTTGCTGCCCTTATGGGGATGAGCAGCAGTGCAGAACTGAACGGGGGGGGGGGGGCAGCAGTAGGGATGGGAGAGAGAGGACAGAGAGAAAGTCCCTCCCCAGATCTATCCCTGAAGCTTTTTCAGTCTTGGCAGCCCCCATCCAAGCTCCAAGCCTTCAAGGTGCAGGAGTCAGCTCCAAACTAACAATGATGGTGGCGGCACCCACAACCACTCCTCAGGGAATCAGCCCTGGGAGGCGCTCAGAGGCCCCTCAACTGAAATGCAGCAGGAAGCCTGAATTCCAGCTCTGATATCCCCCTCTGCTTGGATGGCTCTACACCAGCCACAGCAAGTCCACAAAACCACAAAGGGCAGTCTATATGCCAGGTGCTATGTCAAGCCCTAGGGAGACAAAGAAAGGAAAGACACAGACCCTGCTCTCAAGGAGCTCACATTCTAAAGGGGGAGGTCGAGACAACAGGCAAACTGCTATGTACATAAAAGGCATCTGTGGAATAGATGGATGATAACTTCAGGGGAAGGCAGTAGAGGGATGAGGAAGGACCCGAAGAAGGCAGGGTTGGAGCTGAATCTTGAATGAGCCCAAAAAGCCCACTCCACTTTCTGACAATCATTACTAGGAAATTCCTTCCCTCTTTTTTCTTCCCGTTAGTCCTGACTCGGTCATCTGGGCCAGAGCAAATTTCATCCAGTCCTTCAAGCACCCTGCCTCACCCTCAATCTTTTCTTCTCCAGGATCAGGAGCCCAATATCACTGAAGAGATACTCGGGCTCAGTCACCCTCCTCAGTCCTGCTCCAGCTTGTCAGTCTGTCCTCAGCATCAGACACATGGCTTGAGATGAGAGCTGAGCAGAACAGAGGACAGTGGGACTCTGCCCTCCCTCTACCAGCCACCGATGCCAGCTGGGGGTGACTTACCTATACAGCTCTTCTGGTCTCACCAGAGTAATCAGAACACTCCAAAATGAGCCTGCCTGTGTAGGAAGCTAGCTCTTGGCACCTACAGCCAAGGAGCCTTTGGAACGAAAGAGGTTCACCATCTATAGATCAATAAACACTTAGCAAGTACCTACAGTGCCATGCACTGCATGAAGCACTGGATCTGTGTTCAAATCCTGTCTTTGCTATTCATTTTCTGTGTGACCTCGAACAAGTCTCCTCACTTTTCTGGCAGGTTCCTCATTTGTAAAGTGAGGTAATGGAACCAGATGGCTTTTGACTTTCCTGCTATCTGTGATCCTGATGATCCTACTGAAGTAGACTCTCTGGGCCTCAGTTTCTCCATCTGTTAAAGGAGGGGGTTAGAATCAATGACCTCCGAAGTCTGTTAGCTCTAGATGTGGGGTCTTTGTGACCATTAAAAACACATTTTCCTTTATTTTGTGGTCATTAACAGCTGCTATGAAGAAAAATATTTTTAGCCGTCAGAAAGAGAAGGTAAACAGAGCCACAGTGACTGAATTTCCCAGCCCTGACATTCCCTATTCTAAGCCTCCTCTGCCCCCTAGCTCTAACATTCTATTATTCTGTAATTCAACCTAGATTATCCAACCCACTTTGAAAAAAATGACAAGGCAATTTTCATGAAATGACTTACTATACCATACAGCCATAATTCCTTCTGGTTGACCTATTTCCCACTGTCAGTTTAATTGGGCAAGCCCCAAATTCTGTTTCAAACAGATGTTTTGAGGGCAACTGTGGTTATTCTTCCAGAATGACCAAAGGTTTTTCACATTTCATTTGATCCTCACAAGAAGTCTCTGGAAGGGGGCAAGAAAAAAATACACCCATTTTACAGATGAAACAGTTCTCACCACCCTCCCGTTCAAAATATATTCCACCTCAAACAACAAGTGTTTACAGATAGCTACTCTGTGCCGGGTTCTGTGACAGATGCTGGGGATGCACAGTCCCTACTTCCAAGAGGCTTTCGCCCCAGCTGGGCTCTTCTCTCCTGAACATTCCCACCTCCACACCTTTACCCAGAGTCTCACCTTCACAGATCTCTCAGTTCATCTCCTGCCCATCTTTTCTCACCACTATTACTGAGTGGGAGCTCCTTTGTCTGGATCAGACTCATTGATAAGGTCCACCTCCAACGGCCTCATCGAGTATCTCCAGCTGGTCATCTGCTCAGAGACTCAAGTTCAGCCTGGAGAAGACAGCACTCACTCTTTCCCCCAAACTCCTCCCAGTCCCTTAAAGTCATGGCCTCCAAGTTGTCCTAGCCTCTTGACCAGCCTTCCTCTCATAAATCCAGGGACCAGATCTTATTTCTGTCTCCACAATGTCTCTGGCCTCCGCTCCTTCTCTGCTCACAGAGCCAATGCCCTACTCCATGGCCCCCTCGAAGCTCTTTGAGAGGCTCTTCTGCCACCCAGCCTCCATTCAGCCTCCACCCAGCTGCCCTGGGGATTCTCAAAAATAACCGAATGACTGCCAGGTCCCATAGTCTCCAGGGCCTCCCTCCAAATAGTGGCTCCTCCATTACATACTTGGGGCTCGGCACAGGCCAGTCTTGACCTCCCTTTTCAGCTTTATTTCAAACTGTTCCCCTCCATGCATCCCACAGTCCAGGAAAACTGACTTTCTCTCTCCATTCTTCCTGCAATACCAACCCTCCTGCCCCTCTTAGACTCTTTGCTTCAAGACTCAGCTTAAATGACACTTTCTGTAAGGAGTCTTTCCTGTTCCCTCCAGCTGCCCTCCTGTTCCCTACCACCTCCCCTCCCATCACAGCACAGCCGTCTACACGCTGGACTCTCTTGGATAGACTGGAAGCTCCTTGAGGGTAAAGACCATTTTACTTCTGCCTTCGAGTCTCCAGCACTTAAGCCAGTCCCCAGAGAGTAGACGGTGATCAAGTAGGATTTGTTCATTGGCTCACTCTGGCTTCGATGTTGCAGCCTCAGCACTCTGGCCCTGTCCCTAGAACCTTACCAACTTCTCACCTATTGATTTAAGGGGGCCTCCCATGGTCTTGCAAACTTAATAATCCCAACGACTAAGGCCTCGCCATTGGTCCTCAGAAGGTCTGAGTTAGTTCTGCCCCTTTCACATGGCTGTCGAGTCATTAAAGAAATCTTGTCCCTGACCTAGGCTGTAGAGCCAGACCGGGATGTGGCCTCCCCGACCCATGGTGGTTCTCACTAGTCTCTGCAGACTTACTTCAAGTGGCTTCTCTTCACACATCCCATTCTCAAGCCAAACCAGCTATTTCCCAGATTTCATAGTCCATTTCCTACCTCTAGGCATTTGCACAAGTAATTCCTAGTACCTGAAATGCCTTCCCTTTCAAAATCTTCACCATCCTGGGAGGGAAGGCTTACATGCCTTCTTCCACCTATCTGAAACCACTGAGAACTGGTGCTTCTGCTCTCCTCAAATTTCCTTGAATTAGACAGGGGCCATTACTTTTTAAAAAAATTTTTGGCTCCCCAGGGCTTCCACAAGTGCCGTACTGCACAGGGGACATCTCCCAAAGTTCACTCCAGGGTTGCCCCGTGCCCTGGAGTACAAAGAAAGCACTCACTCCTCATCTGCTGACTCCTCCACAGGTCTCAGTCTAACTACTGCCTTCCAACCTTTGCTGTCCAGATCAGTGGCCTCCAGAGCAGCCAAGCACCTCCAAGAGGCTCTGGGAGCACCCCCCCCCAGGGCCATACAATCAACCACCAGAACACTGGGGGGGGGGGGTGGCTATGAGAGAGTGATTGACAAACCTCTGGGAAGATGCAGACTCACTCTCCTAATTTCAACAGCAGCCCTAATTCCATAATTGGTGCATGGGGAGAAAACATAAGCATTGGATTTTAAAAGCACAGTCATCAAAGTACTTCCTCCATTTGGATCCAGAGATTACTGAGGAATCTTCCTTTTGGAACCATGTGTCAAAATAACCTGGAAGAACTCTGTGCAGATAAATATACACACGTGGGGGTGCTTAAAATGGGGTGCACAATCAGCATTTATTAATTGCTTAATTAAGTGGCAAAGTGAACAGAGCACTGGGCCTGGAGTCAGCAAAGACCTGTGTACAAATTCAGTGTCAATTACTAGTTGTATGATCCTGAACAAGTCACTTGATCTCTGCCTGCCTAAACTATAATAATAGCATCTCTCTTCAAAATAAAGTTCTTTGTAAACTTAGAGTGCTATTAGGGCTACCTTGTTGTTGTTACCACCAGTAGCAGGTGCTAAGCTCGGCCCTAGGGACATGAAGGCAGAAAAAGGACAAAATCCCAAATCTCAAGGTCCTGGCCAAGACCTCCTCTGTGGCCCTGACCCCCAAGGCCCTGCCTCACTGTGTTATTTAACTTGCCACATACAGACAGATGTGTGTCTGGCCTCCCTGAGGCTGCCACAGCCAGGGCAGCTGCTTCTTAGCGCCTCTCACACACCCAGTCCAGGTCCCTGTGACCACTGGGTTTTTGGGTAGCATTTTCAATGGAAGGATAACTAAGCAGGGACACTAAGGGGGTGTGGAAGCTCCCCCCTCCTATCTAGGCACATGTGTGCTCACATAGACGCTCTCCTCCAAGCCCTGTTGCCTCCTGCCGGGGCAGACACCTTCACCTCCAGCCACTCCACCCCAGGCCCTGCCTGCCCTTCAGGCTGAAGTCTGACTCTTCCTTCCTAGACCCTTTTCCCCCATCCCCACCCACCTTTCAAGGCCCAGGTCCAGCACCACCTCCTCCAGAAAGTCTTTTCTGGTGCCAATCAGCCTCTCTCCCTCTGCCCACCCCAAGCTCCCAGCAGCCAGCTGCCAGGCCCTCATGATGGCTGCTCCAGCCCGATCCTGAGGTAGGGTAGGCATGGATGATTTTCCACACTTTGCAACTGAGGGTACTGAGGCCTGAGAGGTGGAAGGGCTCCCCTAGCTGAGGTGCTGCAGACCTCCTGCCTCCCAGCCCTTCCATAGCCACTCTCCTTGGGGATTCCCTGGAGGTAGTGCTGGAAGCGAGCTAAGAGGCTGGCTAGGCCAGGAGTTTTGAACCTCGGGTCCATGAACCTGCTCTGTAAAATATCTGGAGAGCCGTATTTCAGTGGGAGTGATTTCTTCTGTCATCTATGCATTCTGTCATTTGCCTTCGAAAACAAGATTCTGAGAAGAGGTTCATACATTCACCAGACTTCCCACCACCTCGGGTCATGACACACAAAAATGAAGAATGCAATCTGGTCCAATCCCTTCACTTTACAAATGAGGAAACTGAGGCCTAGAGAACGGAAGCGGCCAAGTCACCCCCAAGGCCATAGTGATAACAAGTACACCATCCTACCACTCTACAGTTTGTGCACTAATGGGCGTATCTCCTGCTGCCATTTGTTTTTTAAACAGCATCTATTAAGCACTTACTGCCTACCAGTTACTGTGCTGTGCCTGGGATTACAAATTCAAAAGAATGAAAAAAGAAAGACAAGCAACCCTGTCCTCCAGCAGCTAACATTCTAAGGGGGAAAGCTAATACATAATGTAAGAGTTGGAAAAGGGGAGGAGGGGAGGTGCCCACGCAGGGGCACAGTGGCTCTGTCTGGAGAATCAGGGATGATGGCTGTCCTTTGGAGATTACATGTGCCAAGGAAGCAACATAAAGGATGCTGTTAAAGAAATGGATAACCAGGAAAAATCGGGACAGAGTGCTGGTCATGGAGGGAGATGACCGATGGGCCCCCTCCCTTGTGTGCCTTTGGCATCCACGAGACAGAGAGGAATTAAGGAAGATTGCCAGTGCATTGGACAGAGACCTTGTGGCCTTTGACATAGAGGAATTAAGGAAAATTGCCAGTGCATTGGACAGAGGGGTAGGCGTCAAAGAGCCATGCTCTCCATCACTGGAGATCATCAGAGCCCCAGACTTATACATCTCCCACTAGACTCTCAGCCCCCTGAGAGCAAAGATGAAGCCTCAAGTATCTTTTTTCCATCCCCAGTTCCAAGTTCCCCTTTGCATGTCAGAGACTCTCAGCAATGGCTGCTGAAGGAATGATGCATTGCCCTACTAATATGGGGCAGAAACCATTTGCTAAGCAAGAATACATTCCCTTCTGAAACCATCTCAAATTCCAAATGAGTGCTGCCCCAAAGAATAAGGTTTCATTACCACTTCCCTTCAAAGGCTTTAGAAAATTAATAACAGGGGGAGGCAAAAGTAGGCCTTGGGGCGGAGGCATTTCCAGAACAATTTAAAAAAAATAAAATGGCAACTGATTATTTTGTGATGTGAAACATTCAACATCAAAATGGAAATGCTAGTCTTCCCCTTGCACACAGACAAACCGAATAAAAGCTGTGACATTATTAATCACCATATTCAGTTATGATTGATAGACTTCTCTGCAGCAAAGGCAGAAAACCTCGGGATGCAATCTGTCCTAACAGCTCTGCGATATGTTAATATTTCCCTCAGAGGAGGGGAGGGGAGAGGGGAGCGATGTGTCCAAATACCTGCTTCAGTCAGTTACTACCAAGTGTGCCAGCCATCGGGGACCTGATGAAAGCAGGATTAGGATGGGATGTAGGTAAACCTGGAGCTTAGAGGGTCCATAAATTTCCCCATTGTGAAACCACCGTCTGTTATGGAAACAGGCGGCATTCCACCACCTCCACAAAAGCTATTGGCATCCTAATTTCTCTACCCCTCAGCCAAGACTTAATTCTTGGAACTGCATGTACAGGACACTATCTCAAAATGTCTTCTTTCAAGTGGGGAAAGAGCCCCAGGCTCTAGAGTCAGAAGGCTTGAGTTCAAATCCTGCCTCTGTGACAATAACTGGGTCAGGAGGCTGGGCCAGAGGGGCCTCTGAGGTTTTGCCCAGCCCTAGATGAAGGAGTCTGTGATTCTGCCCCATGGGATGGCATAGCAGAAGGAGGTGAGGACATGGAGCTCCACCTTTGGTTAGTCCCATGACCTTGAGTTAACTTGTCTTTGCCTCAGTCTCCCCCTTGTGGGTGGTCCTGAGGAAAGCCTGTCGCAGACCTCAAAATGATACAAAAATGTGACTGGCATCATTGTAACTATGATGGATGATGTTTTAAGGTTTGTGAAGTGCTTTACAAATATCATTTCTTTGGATCCTTACAAAAACCCTAGCAGGCAGGAGCTTTTACAGTTGAGGCAGATTAGTCACACAGCTGAGAAGGGTCTAGGGCTGGATTAGAACTCCAGTCTTCCTGACCGTACACCCAGAACTTATAGCACACTGGCATAATAGACAAGGAAGGTCTACACAGCCCTAGAACCACATGGGTTCTTATTACCAACTCCTTCAAGGAAAGAGTCCGAGATGGCACAGGGGATGACCTGAGTCCAAGTGCTGCTGCTGACCTATATTAGTGCTTCCAGCCACTCCCCACAACATACCTTCAAAGCCTCCTTGACAGAGCCAAGGCTGCTGCACAGGTCTTCTCAGGAGGATTGTAGATTCTAAGCGAAGAGGAATCTTAGAAGTTATCTCAAGTCAGTCATTTCACAGATGTGGAGACTAAGGCCCAGAGCAGAGAGCATTAGACTGTGAGCTCCATGAAGGCAGGAACTCTTTTGCCATTCTTTGTAAGACAGTGCCTGGCACACAGTTGGCACTTAATAAATGCCTGCCTGCCTGAAGTGACTTTCCCAAAAACATCCAGGGAATAAGCAGCAGAGGCAGGAGAGGGGCCAGCTCTGGTGATCCCAAGGCAATTCAAAGGCAGACGGACACGATGTGCAGGCAGGGCCATCCAGAATCCAGTGATTCACTGATCAGGCACTGATCTGAGGTGGTCCGAGGCCATCTGCGCTCCCTCAGCCTTGACTCAGAACCCTGTCGGGGCCTCTCCTATGTATCAGCCCTGCCCCATGTTACTGCCCATCTCTGGGAAAGTGGCCAAGCTCTCTACTAGACTGAAAGCCCCATGAAGGCAGAGCCTCCATGTCACTGGTCTGAGCCCCTCCAAGACCCCATGCTCTGAAAGCTGAACTGAATGGATGAGCCAGATCAAATCCGGATCTTGCCACCTTATCAGGATAACCTTGGACAGCGCCCTCCCCCTCTTCAGCTAACTCCTCTGCAGAATGACAGCCAGTTCAAATCCAGCCTCAGACACTCACTGGCTGTGTGACCCCAAGCAGGTTACTTCACCTCTGTCTGCCTGTGTTTCCTCCACTGTACAATGAGGATAATAAGCCCTTTTTCACAGGGTGGTTGTGAAGATCTAATGAGATAATATGGGCAGAGCTAGGCACATAGTAGGCCCTATACAAAAGCTGATTTTCTTCCTTTCCCCTACATACCCTTATCGATTCACATACAAGCTTGTAAACAAGTATCAGAGGCCTCGGGGGCGTCTTAACTTCCCTAACTGAACGGCACATTTGTAAGATCTAATATTCAGCCTTGAACGGGGAAGGAGCCCTGGGATGCCTCCAGACACCAAGGCATTCTCATGGCAGCTCAGGGTGGGGTTGGCAGTTTTCTTGGCTGAAAGTCTGGGCTTCCAAATGACATCTGTGCCCTTCCACCAATTGCTCTGATGGGTTCTGTGCCCTACGATGGTGACCAACTTGGACAACCTTGAGTCAGGATAAGAGTATGTCAGTGTAATATAGGAATATTAACATCCGCCAACATGCACAGCAGGAAACAACAATTAGCCAACATGTGAATTGTGGTTCAATTAACATTTCTATTCTCAAGGCTAATCATTTGTTAGTTTAAGTGAGACATTAGGCCTTGATTAGAGATGAAACTGTTGGCAGGGTTGGGCTCCCTGGTGGAAAATGCAAGGTGTGTGAAATTTAAACATGCTTGTGGAGAAATCCAAACCTTGGCCACCACTAAGGGCCTAAGAAAGACAAACCCTCTTACTTAAAACCAATAGGCTTGCCAATGGAACAACAAACAGAATCTCAATGAATGGACTGCTGCTTGTTCTGCCCTGTCTCAGATGCTGGACATATTTTTCATAAGGTATTTATTTCATAAGGTATATATTCCAAAGTGGTGCTCAGTCCATATCTATTCATTTGATTTCTGGCTCCAATTATGTTTTGCAAGGAAAGGGACCTATAGGCTCTAGGATTCCAGATCCAGAGCTGAAAGGGGCCTCTGAGGCCATCTAGGGTAACCCTTTCATTTGACAGAGGAGGAAACTAAGGCACAGAAAGGGGCAAGTGACTTGGGACTTCAGAAGCACAGATCTGGGGTTGGAAGGGGCCAGAAGCCATCTAGTCTAGCTGAGACACAGCAGTTAAGTGACTGCTTGCCCATGGCCAGTCACACAGGTGGGATCAAAGCTGAGCTTTGAGCTCAGGTCATCAGAGCATAGATTCTGTGCTGAAGGGACCTTAGAAGCCATGGAGTCCTCATTTCACAGAGGAGGAAATTGAGGCTCAGACAGAAGAGGGGTGGTGAGTGTCTGCAGGGGGCAGGACTCCCCCACTCCACCCCTGTCTCCACAATAACAAAGTATTGAGAAGCAGGGCTGGATTTAAATCCTCCCATGGTGTCCTTGGGCAAGTCATGGAACGTTGGGAGACGAAGCTGCAGAGCCTCCGGACTGGCTGGCAGAGGGGGTTTCCATCCCAGGGAACTCCCTGCCTGGAGGAAATCCCAGATCTGGACAGAACAAGCAGCTGCTGGGCAGGGGCCCAGGGGTGGGCAGAGGCTCAGGGGTGGGCAGACTTCAAAGGTCTGGTAAATAGTGGGTGATCCCCACCAGCCACAGAGGATCTCTGTCATCTGTCAAAGGTGGGGGGGGTCACCCATTCCCCTTGCCTTCACTCGCTCTATGACAAAGGGCCCAAGTAAGAGAGATGTTTGCCTTCACATCAGGCAGATTTCTTACAGACTGGAAAGTGGGCAGCCATGGACACGGGTAGGTAACAACCTGGCCATAGTATCTCGGGGCTCCGAGAGGTCCTAAGGCCACCCACCCAACCCCTCATGCTGTGGAGCCAGAAGTAAAAAAGGACTCCCATGGTCACACCAAAAAGCATTTTAGGGCCCAGCTCCTAGCTCCCACCAGGGGGTTCTGGGGGCATAAAATTAGTCAAGAATTCAGGAAAGTGGATTAGATGGCTCAGGGTGCCACAGAACTCTCTCCAGAATAACAAAGCATTGAGAAGCAGAGCTGGATTCAAGTTCCCCTGTGGCATCCCTGGGCAAGTCATGGAACGTTGGGAGACCAGCGAGAGATGTGGTTTCACACATGAGGGATTCAGGGCTGCTGCAGAGGAAAATCAGTTAGGCCCTGCTCAAACTGGCAGTTTAAATGGAGCACTTTCAGCCACAGTCCCCACTTTGTTAATGGAATTCTCCGGCTTCATGGCGCAGAAAGAGGCTGATCTACATTCACGTTCTAGTGCGGGGCAAACATCCAGCTGTTGGTGTGGGTTTGAGGTCCCTATGCTGAGCTAGAAACACTCATTCAACATCCAGGGTTTGCAGAACTCATTCTTAGGTGCTGGGGGAGTAGTGTGACTTCAATACAACCTAGCCCTGTCCCCCTCCCTGCCAAAGAGCTGACTATTGAGAAAGGGCCAAGCTGGTGCCAGTCATAAACAAGCTTACCCTTGGGGCGGCTAGGGGGAGCAGTGAATAGAGAACCAACCCTGGAGTCAGGAGGACCTGAGTTCAAATTCAGCCTCAGACACTTAACACTTACTAGCCATGTGACCTTGGTCAAGTTACTTAACCCCAATTGCCCTGCCTTCCCCCTCCAAAAAGCAAAACAACAACAACAACAACAAAATTAACAAGCTTACCCGATGTGTGCATTCTAAAGATACCAAGGCCTGAGTGGCATTGGAAGGGCAGAATCCTCGAGAGCTCCAAAGAAGCAACATTGAAATGGCCCTTTCAGATTAAGTGCTGGAGATGAAAATCAGGCCCTGCCCTCTAAGAGTTTCCATTCCATCAGCCAGGACAGATGGATGGTAACAAAGAGTATTCTGGCAGTCCTGTGAAGGCCGAGTTGGAGAGGAGAGCCCAGCACTAGCAGGCCCTGGGATGATGAGCTCACAGCCTGAGAGGCTGCTGGGGGCCACTTCCCCCAAGCCTCTTATTTTAGAGGGGTGGGATGTAGAAGGATTTGCCCAAGATCACACAGGCCTGGGACCCACTCCCTCTTACCCCTAATACAGCCCTCTTTCCACTGGACCTGGCCAAAGGCTAATAGAAACTAAGCCACAGGTGCTCTGGGCCTGAGAACAGGAGCATGCAAGAACGGCCTGGGAGAGCTGGGGACTTTGGCCTGTGTGGCACATGATGGGCACTGGTGGCAGCAATGCCATCCCAGCTCTGAGAGGCCAGGCCTGCTCACACTGCAGTGGGGAAAGACTCATCATCACCAGCTGCAGGAGAGTTAATACAAAGTCATTAAGATTCTGAGTCTTCTCCTTGTCATTCATTCCAATCAACACCAGGCAAGAAATACAGGCAAACACAGGCTTCAAATCAGATCAGCACAAAAATATCTCCTCAGTGAGAAGAGTCTGACGTGAGAACTAGTGACAACACGCAGCTTGTTTCCTGGTATTTACCTCTGGTAGCTGTTACTTTGGGCCCAGATTGGAAGGGAAAACCATTTAGAGAACATTCTAATATGATTATACCTTTTCTCCTAACAGGCATTCAAGTTGATTCAATGACCTGATGTTACACTTTTTCCCATTCACCCTGAAAAAATAAAAAAAGACAAGAAGATAAATGCCTGACACAAAATCAAGGAGGAACAGACAAAATGCTCATACTGGGGCCTCCCAGAAGCTGCAGTGGCATGTTATCACTGGCATTGGGTCTGGGCTCCCGGGAATCTTATGGGAAACCACGTAAATTCAAACTTATAGGCAAGGGCAGTAATTAAATAATAACAAACCGTTTCTATCTGGACTCCATTAAATATAAGGATGATGAGAAGGAGACCACCACCATTAGTAATGGCCATTGGCTAACCAGGAGACAATGAAAAGCCCCCACCAGTGGGGACACCACCAGGCCGCAGCAAGTCATCAACCATAGCTTGCCCATCAAAATAAGTGTAAATAACACATGTAAATAGGGGCACATGGGACCAAAGAGCGAGGTGGGCCAGTCATGTAGCAAGAGGGATATATCAATGTCATGGGCAGCCCAAAGGTTGCCCTGGCATCCACAAAACACTCCAAGACCCAAAGAAGGGCACCCAGGGCATTGGCTGAGCCTCCAGGGAGCATCTCTGGAAAGAGATGAATGGCATGCAGCGAGAAGGCTGTGAGAGATTATGATCAGCCCCAGACAAAGGAATTCTCACACTAGTAAAGTGAGAGTTTCCTGCACACCTCAAAGCAAGCTGCTCGTGGCTGGGTCATATCCCCTTACCAGACTGCAAACTCCACGAGGACAGGACTGTGAATGAGGTAACCTTTGCAGCTTCTGCAATCACTAACAGCAGAGGGGCCCTCCAACATCAGGCAATTTTTAAAAATTGTTTAATTCTTGAATTTGAATAGAGTCTTACAATTTATAAAGTTTTTATTCACAACAGGGGTTCAAAGAAAGGGAAGTGACCGCAAGGCCAGTAGGAGAGGCAGGATTCACACCACAGCTCCTGGCTTCACAGCCAGCACTAAGATCGGGGCTTATTCTGGTCTGGCTCCAGGATAATCTGTCCTGTTCTCAGGCTCGGGATAGACAGGGGTCATGAAAAGGACCTTGAAGACCATCTCATACAATCTCCTCATTTTGCAGACAAGGAACTGGAGCCTGGGAAAGTAAATTGACCTACCCAGGGTCATCTAAGCAGCAGAAATCAAATTTAAACCCAGGCCCTCTGAATCCCAATCCACACTCCTTATTCTGGGCTAAATTATTATTGTGGACTTGACTCTCTCCTGGGTGGTTCCATTGAGCAGAAGCCTCAGACCATAAGGCTACAGTCAAAGGGGACCTGAGAATCATTGACCCCAATCCCCTCAATTGACAAATGAGGAAACTAAGGCCCAGAGCAGTAAAGTGATGTGTTTCCTAGACCTAAGCACTATTATGCCCTTCATACTGTCTTCATCAGCCATCAAGGGTCAGTGAGTCAGCAGAGCAGGGATAAAACTGCTTTGAGATGCATCAAATGTTCAAAGGCCCATCAGAGCCCCAGCATGCACAGGAGGGGGGGCCTGGGAGATCACTGCCTCAGTTCACCTAAGGTTGGGCCCCAGTTTAGGTTCGGCTGAATTAGAATATATGTAGCCTTTTCCAGTAAAAAGGGCTAGGGGTCCATCCCCATCTCTTTTACCTCAAAGGAAATGGGATCAATGGGGCCTATCACAAAACCAAGAAAATCTAAGTCTTCCCTTGGCCTCCTTTTCTCACCCCCACTTTAGAACACAACTCAGAAGACAGCTTCCATTTCTCTCCAAATGGAGTTTCTCAAAAGAGCACTTAGATGTAAAGTTTGCAAAACATACAGTAATCCCTCAGGATGAAATCCAAGATTTGGATGGGGCCCTTTAGTGCAAGAACCATCAGGCTCCTCAGGATTAGGCCCTCAGAAGAATGCTAGACCCTGCTCCATGGGGATTAGGGAGTCATTCTTTTGCTAAGGTCACTGGAGTGTCTGCAGTGGGTTCACCAAGGTGAAGGAAGCTGACATTAAGAAAGGAGATATTCTTAAAATAAGTACCTAACTTTTCACTTTTGCCATTGTTACTAGTTCCCAATGGCAAGTGGATATGCATTTAATGCATTTAAGTATGCATTTAAAGGGCATAACTTGAGTCCTATTCCCTACTAAGAAAGAATTTCCTAAGTTACCTCTGAGAAGCAGAAAACAAAATCCAAAAAGGGGAGCAGGGCGCCCATTAAGAGAGCCATCAGGTCCAAGAACAGGGAACATATGCATTCTGCCCTAGTCCAAGCATCTCTGGGGAGCTGGGCTCAGCTCTGAGCAATCACTTTGATTCTTTGGAGATGTCTTAGAGAGGGTAGCTGGGCTGGAGAAGGCCCTAACAGTTTGTGCTAAATGAAGACCCCTCAAAGGCCCTGCCCTTGGAGAAGCAAAGACACAAGGAGTTCTCTTCAAGGACTTTGTGGCAGCTGAGAGAGAGCTCAGAGCTTATCCAGTCCACTCCTCCCATTTTACACATGAGGAAACTGAGTCCCAGAAAGAGTAAATGATTTGCCAAGATGAGCTGTGAGTCCAACGCAGCTCCTCAATCACAAGAAACAGGATTATACTTGTTCTTGGCCCCAGGAAGTGGAACTAGCAATAACACATGATGCAGAGAAAGATTTAGGCTTATAGAAACTTCTATATTCCCAACTTCCAAAAGTGTAATGGACTATGTCTTACGACCCACTGTCTCCAAGCAGATTCTGGGTGGCCTCTTATCAGGTGTGTCACAGAAGGGTTCTTTGGATTAGAAGGGAAGGAACTTGTTGGCCTCTGAAGTCCCTTTCAGTTCTGAGACTGTGATTCATTTCAAAGGAAAATGAGGCCCATTCACATAACACCTGCCTGCATGTTTATTTTTACACAGATTTGTTTTGTTTTGCCCCATTTGTTAGCATATCTTAAACTTAGGACCACAAAACCAGGATCACCAAAAAGCACTGAATTTGAAGTTAGGGGACCTGGGTTCAACTTCCATTTTTGTCACCTGTGTGATTTGGGGCAAATCATTTTCCCCACATAGACCTCATTTTCCTCATCTGTGAAATTACTCTAGAGAGTTTTTGGGGTCCCTCCCATTTCTAGATCTCTATGATGCTCTGTCTGACATTGGGCAAGTCACTTCCTCTCTCTGGGCCTCAGTCTCCTCCACTGAAAAATAAGGAAGTTGAATGAAAAAACTTCTGAGGTCCTTTCTAGAGTTCAACCCTGTATTCCTCTGAGTCTTTTCAAGAGGAAACAAATAGCAGACGGTATATATACAAATTTAAGAATTTAAAATTTTGCCTTTTGCTTCCTTCTTTTAAGTCCAATTAGTATAATGATTCCTTGTTGTTAATATGCTTTCTGTTTGCCTCTAGAGCAGGGGTTCTTTCATTTGTTTGTGTCCTGGACCCCTTGAGCAGCCAGTCTGGAGAAGCCTAAGGACAGACCCCTTCTCTGAGTCATGGTTGTAAACCACAAAATAAAATACAGATGATGGCAAAGGAAACCAGGTAGTATGAAATCAAGATGTCTATGGATCTTCTGAACTCTAACCATGGACTCCAGGGTAAGAACCAGCTCCATAGCTCTGCATGTTCCTTTTCAGAATGTTTTACTGCATTATGATAAATTACACTATTCTCAATCCTATAGAACTTGGAAGTTTACAAGAATTCCACAAGAAATCCACAAGAATTCATTTAGTCTCTACTGCACAAGGTGTATGAGGTCCTTGACAAATACAAATACAAAAGCAAGATAGTTCCTACCCTCAAGGAGTTTACATTTTTAAGCTTATTTCAAAGTGCTTTTTCTTCAAAACGATGCTGTGGGGTCGGGTCTGAAAGTATTATTAGCCCCATTTCACAGACAAAGAAACTGAAAAGGGATATGACCTGCCCTCTGAAACACTGTCCCTCCCACCTCCTTCTGCTGACCCTGCTCTTCTCTACCACCAGCCTCAAGCACCATCTTCTGCAGGAAGCCCTCCTTGATTGCCCAAGCACAATGGACTTCTCTCACCCTCCCATCACACTCTGATTTCTCTTATAATTATCTGTACACCCATGCTGGATCATAAGCTCCTTGAAGCTAGCCACAAAGTCTTAAGGATCTTTTAAATCTTCTCTCAGACCATACATGGGCATTGTCCAGCACATACCACACTGCCTGGCACACAGTAGGTGCTTAATTAAAGTTTATTGACTGACCCAAGGAGGCATTTATTAACTTTTATTGAATGAATCATGAATAACAATGGGTCCATCAATTAAATTTGTTCTGATGCTCTTAGAGTAATTTTAATGTCTCAGCTCTGGGTCCTACCCACAGACCCCGAGCTCTGGAGCCACGAGAGTTCTTTCTATCTAGGCTAACCCAAACCCAGCATGCAGCTCCCAGGACACCTTCATGCCACGCAACCATGACCAGACACTGACTAGACTCTGTATCCTTGCCCCCACGGCCCCTCTGCTCCTCTGATGCTGGGATCAGCCATAGAATCAATACCAGCCACTACAAAAAGGCCACAAGGATCAATCCTGCCAGCACTGCCCTATATGTGTAGTCTTCCCCTCTAGAATGTAAGTTCCCCAAGGGCAGGAACTCTCTCTCCTTGCCCTGCCCCCTTGTATGTTCAGTGCTTACCACACACCTGCACACCATGAGCTTCTTGGCAGGGGCCCTTCATGTCTCAAGGCTGGCTATAGCTTCTGGAGGTCAGAGATGGCCTCATTTTTTTCTGTATCCCTGGCACATTTTTGGTGGGAGGGGGGCACCAAATTGTGATTTTAGTGGCATAAGGAGTTCCTGTAGGTAAGAGTACCTTCTCTGAAACTTAGCATCCCAGAAATCTATCCAGGGAACTCACAGGGGAAATGACTTGCTCAGGGTCCTGCAGTTAGTCTGAGTCAGTTGGCTTTCTGTCTACACCACCATGGTGCCTCTCACCTGGTACAGAGCAAGCATTCCATAAATGCTTATGGAACTGGCCCCTCAGCAAACAGTCTTTGTGAGGTGCTGTGGCCAAAAGTAGTCATGAGCAGGTGGCTGATGCTCTGGGGCTGGACCTGTCTACACCCAGCTGGGGTGGTTCTGTGACAAGAAAGAACCAGTCCATCTATGAGGCTGGCACTCACAGCCTTGCCAGCTGCCAAAGAGTTAGACCAGAGGGAGAGGCTATGACCCTTGAGCCTCTCTGGTCCAATTTCTAGATCTCAGGGTCACTCTGCACCAACAAGAGGCGCCCAAGGAGACCATCTACACCTGCCTTTGTTTTCATAGGAGCCATAGGGCCAACATTGGATTCCATAGAAAACAAGCCATTCCTTACCTTTTTAGGGAGTGCACATTGGTGATCAGCCTGCCAAACCTGGCCAGGAACTCCAGGTAGGGCACTTCCCCATTGCTGGTAAGAGGTATCTACAATGCAAGACAAGCAAGAGTAAAACAATCGTGTCCAGAATAGGGGAACCCATTACTAGTCCTCACCCTCTTGACTTTGCACAGCAGACTCTTTATAGGATGAGCAGTTGATTCAAAGGTTCATGAATATCCCCTCCAAGACTCAAGTGGACCAGACATCACCAGCAGCCCAGACGTGAGCATCACCCAATGAGAGCAGACCCAGACAGCTAGTTTGGGTACCAGAGGAAGCCAGGACTTCTCTGGAAGAAGTGACTGAGGACCCAGGAGGATCTGACCTCAACCTCTGAGCACCTGGAGGACTCTCTGTCCTCTGGCAAAACCAAAGTGTGGAGCAAAAAAAGAAAGATTCTGCCTCATCTGCACTATAGTCACTGGTTTCTGAAGACAATAAACTGAGCATAAATATTGTGATTCCCATCCAAATATATCTATGAACTCCAATTTCCATTGCAGCAGAATGGCTTACAAGTCCAAGCCATTAGCCCCCACTCCAATTGGATGCAGATTTGGAAGCGATAGATCAGTCCATTCAACTCCTTCCTGCCAGGGTCTTTTCACTAATTCTGATACTGGGTCAAGCCTTCAATGCTCGTTTTTTTCTCCACTGGCTTTTTTAGCCTGACAAAAGCAGGAAGGGAATAGATTCAACGGTTCTGGCAACCACGGTACCTGAGAAGCTTCCTAGAATCGCAGACTCCAGTTGGAAGAGGACTGAGAGTAATCTGGGCCCCCCAGACCAGAAGTATGAGTTCCTACTATGCCATTCCTGCTCGGGGACCACTGGACCCTGGCCTAGGCACAGTCGGTCCACAACCTCTCCTAGCTTCATGTTGCTGGGCAGTGGGAAAGGTGAGTCTTTCCTCCTTTAGACTTCTCCCCACTGCTCCAGAACTGCCAACAGAATTAGTCTAACCCACCTTTCAGAAGTGGAAGTAGGATCATGTCCCCCACGTCTTTTCTTCTCTATCCTAAACACCCTCCCAGGTCATTGCTTCTCCCCGGCCCCTCATGCTCTGGACAACAAAACCAAGAGCAGGTGCGATCCTTGCTCCTCGGTCTGGTTCTGGCAGGCCCGCTGGCTGACTGTGATGGACAAGAGAATGCCAGCAGCGCATCTCCCAGACTGGACGCACGGCCCCGCAAATCCAGGCCCCCCAGGGAGACTCAGGTTAACGTACATGTGGACAGCACTGAGCTCCCCACCGGCTTTCCTGACGCTCGCAGTGGAGGAGAGACTTTGGGTCCAGGCTTATGGAGGGAGGGAGGGAGGGAGGCCCTCCACAACCCAAGGTGAGAGAGGGGACAGCGAGCCTGGAGGAAAGTAGCAACCAATCTATCAATCAGAATTGACTCAGCACCTACTGTGTGCTGAGCGCTGGGGACAAAAACGTCAGAATAGTCTCTGCCCTCAGGAACCCTCCGCTCTACTGAGAGAGATGACGTGTAAACAGTGGGGAACACAGGTCTGCACAAGACCCATACAGGGCACTTAAAAGTGACCTCAGACACTTAATAGCTGTGTGACCCTGCTGTCTGCCTCAGTTTCCTCATCTGTAAAATGGGGCTAACAATGGCACCTGCCTCTTGGGGTTGTTAAGAAAACCAAGTGAGATGTATGTAAACTGCTTAGGACAGCGCTTAGTAAACGCTAATTCCCTTCTCTTTCGAACAAGCATTTATTAAGTGCCTACTGTGTGCCAGAGGGCACTCTACAAATATTCTCTAATCTTCACGAGAATTCTGTGAATTAGGTGCTATTGTGATCCCTGGTTCGCTCTTGAGGTAACTGAGGCAGACAGCAGTTAAGTGACTTGCCCAAGGTCACACAGTCTTCCAGTCTCCAAGCCCAGCGCTGTATCTGGCACCACGCCTAACTGCCTCCACAGGGAAGGTGTTACAGAAGCAGGAGGCCCCTGGAAAGAAGACCACAGATGCTGAGAGGGGTAGGGGATGGGGAAGAGCCTTCCAGGGCTTGGGGGGGAAGAAGATCTGGACTGAAGGCAGGGCGGCTGCCACCCCTGCAGCCCCATTGCTGGCCTCTTCCCGGCCCGAAGTCTCCAGGTTTCCTGTTTCCTCTACACAGCAGAGTTGGAAAGGTGTTTGTGTGTGTGTGTGTGTGTGTGTGTGTGTGTGTGTGTACTCATGTGCATGTGCATGGGAGTGGGGAGGGAGTATGGAAAGAGAAGAATTTCACACTGTTCCCAATGAATTCCAGCCCGCCACGACCCCCAGCTCCCTGGCCTGGCTCTGTGGCTCCCACCTGCCTGGAAGCCTCATCCCCCAGATCCCCTTCTTTACAGCCTTTGTCTCTTCATCACGCCCCCACCCCCACTGCCTCCAGGCCCCTGCCCCTCGCCTCTCCCCTAAGAATGCCTGTTTTCCTCTTCAGCTCAGCTCGGGCCTTTCCATCAGCCTTTCTGATATCCCAAAGGCCAATGCCGCTCCCCCAGATTTTGCCTCTATTTTTACATGTCAGTGTAAGCAATCAAGCTCCTTGAGGGCAGGGACCTGGCCCAGCGCTGTCCACATAGTAGGTGCTGGATGAATGTTTGGGAGCTGAGTGACTGGCAGGTGTCATGTGGGTTCATCTGGGTGTGGCATCTCTATCTGACCCCAGCTCCACTCCCCATTAGGTTGTAAGCTCTGGAAGGGGGGGGGTCTGTGGGTGTGGCTTCTTTCATCTTTGCAGCCCCAGCCCTAGCAAAGTACCCTATATACAGAAGGTGCATAATAAAGGCTCGTACAGCTTTCCAGGAAACCCTTCGAGGCCCCTATTGAAAATGGGCCAGTATAAGCCTATGGGGCCGGAGCTCAGGTTGTCTCTATGGACAGGCTAGAGTCCACTTTTGCCAGGTTTTTTACACTGAAGCATGACCTCCTCCCCACAGTTCTCCAGTGAGCCTGGCTTTCAAAGGTTCTGCCGGCAGAACTTGTGCTCTTACTACCAAGCTGGGGAGGCTTTGAGGGTGAGCCTGGCCAGGGACCACAAATGATCTGTCCTTGGGGAGCTGGCCTCACTCCCCGGCAGGCCCACGACTGGGAGATGGGGAAGAATGGGGCAAATGAGGGCAGAGATGGCTCTGGGTGAGGAGCAACTTCCCCACACTGACAGCTGTCTCAGAAACAGAATAGGACGCCTTATCCCTGGAAGTCTGCAAATAGCAGCTAGATAACCCCATGTCAGAGAGAGTGTAGAGTAGATTGCTGTTTAAATGCAGGTTGGAGCAAGATCCCATCAGAGATGCCTATGAAGCCTCAGAAAAACCCAACAGTCCATGGAGGAATCTAGAATCCCAGGGGTGGAAAAGGCCTCCACAGTCACTGTGCTAAAGCACCGGTCTACCATCATCTCAACTACAATCACTGTGAGTCTACAAGTGAGCTTGAGTGTGCATTTTGTGCGTGTGAGCACATGTGTATGTGAGCATGTGCGCGTGTATGTGGGAGTGTGTGAGCATGTGTGTTTGTGTGGGTGTGTGTGCGCTTGAGTGTGTGCATGTGTGTGTGTGTGTGTGTGTGTGTGCATTTGCCCATGCTCGAGACTCCAGATCATTGCCCACCCCCTGCACACCCTTCTCTTCACTTGCCCCTTCGTATCTGACTCTCTGTGACCTGTCTGGGCTTTCCTGGCAGAGATGCTGGAATGTTTTGCCATTTCCTTCTCTATACAGACCAGAAAACCGAGGCAAATGGGGCAAGTGACTTGCCCAGGGTTACACAGCTTCTTAGAGTCTGGGGCCAGATTTGAACTCAGGTTTTCCCGACTCCAGGTCCAGCACACTGTCTCCTGTGCCCCCTTGGCATCACTATATTTACCCAGCTTTATTTATTTTTAGTGTATTTGCCCAAATGGTAGGGGCCTTGAGGGCAGGCCCCACAAAGGCATTAATTATTACACATACAACTTGTATGCTATGCCTTCTTCCCAGAGTTTCCTCATAGGAAGTCACAACCATTAAAGACAAGGCAAGCCTGTAGAACAGAGAGCATCAGAGTTGGGGGAAGCTCAGAACAGGGGATGTCAGGGCTGGGAATATCTTAGTCCAACCCCTTAATCTTACAGAAGAGTAAATGGGATCCCTAAGGGGAACTCCTTGCTCTAGGCCCCATGGGTCCTAGAATGTGGCTTCCAAGTCCTGGTACACTGCTCTTGGCTCCCTCCCCACCCCTCACCTCCCAGCTCCCTCTGTCAGTCTGAAGAGTCAGCAGATGCTTTGGCACAGTCTACTGCCCTTGCCAACGATCGCCGTCCATACCTGAGATAGGACTTCATTAAACTGCTTTCTGGTGAGAGGCAGAAGGTAGACTTCAATTATTCTTCTCAGCTGATTCTTTGTCACCCTCAGGGTTTGCTCGGAATCAATTATGTTAAATGCTTTCTTCAAGTCCTCTTCTTTTTTGAGAATTTTTTGAAAGAAGATTCGATCAAGATCCGCAAAAGACAAGATGGGATTCACAACACATATGGCTGGAAAACAGAAGCAGCTGTTTAATAAATGTATTTACAGCAGAAAGCCAGAGCGAAGCCTTCAGAATCAGGCCAGATCAGCTCGACTTCTATAACGGCCGAGCCCCAGTGAAGAACGGCCCCACAGGCCCAGCCCAGGCTCCAGAGAACACTGTGGAGGGTGTGGGGAGAGGGAGGACAGTCCCTCCTCTTGGGGGAAAAGGCTCAGAGGATTGCCTAGGGTCGCACAAGGCCGGGACACCTGCTCCCTGCTCTACATGACTGGTGCTTTTCCCACCCAACCAGAGACACAGATGGAGACCTGGACAGGGCTTTCCCAGTGATCGAATCCAGTCCCCAGGGATTTGAACTCGAGATCTAGGACTCTGAGTTTGGGCTCCCCACCCCACCCCGAGATTCCAGCTCTGAGAGAAAGCACACAGGAACACAAAGCAGCAGAGAGCCGACTTTCCTCTGCCCCTCCCAGGAGAGCACCCGCCTCCTGAGATCAGTGACTCCAGCTCTGTAGGCTTCTGCACACAGAGGCAACCTTACTTTACTGAACACATCTGCACCTTCCCACCGGACAGCAGGGCAGTCAGAGGAGAACCTCATTACAGGTAAATCACACCGTTTGGTAGATGCCCGGGATCATGGGCCTGACCAGAGGCAGAGAGAGAGAGACTCTACCAGGGAGGCCATGGGGCACAAAATCAGAGGAGCATCCACATTGCCTGAAAGGAATCGGGGATTCCTGAGGACCCCAGTAAGTACAAGAGTCTTTCTTTGGATATTCCTCTCCTCTGAACCTTCCCTGCCCATTCTCCAGGGTTCCCTGTCTGTGTCCACTCTCCTTGGCCGGACCAGTGAACGCCCTGGATCGTGGAGTGATGAAGCCAGTTTGGCTAAAAGAAAAAGGTGGGGGGGGACACTCAGAGTCTGTGCAGAGTATGGACATTGCTGGACATCACTTCCACATCAGGAATGAAAAATGCTCAGCAACAATGGTTCTCGGATCCCAAGTCAGAAGAGCCCCTGGAGCTGCAAGTGCACCCCAGCTCCACTTTCAGAGCACAGATAAGGAAACTGAGGCCCACGGAGGTTAAGGGGCTCATCCAGAACTAAGTCTCAGGCTCTTATTAAAAGTCAGTGACCTCCATGATGCTCCCACCTCATCCAACCTCCCCTCTGGCTGGTGACAATGTCTTCCACGGTGTTCCCAGCCTGGCACTGCCAGCCTCTGCTGGCTGCCCTGCAACCAAGCAACAAGGACTTAGCAAGTGCCCACTATATGCAAGCTACAGCTAGGGGCTGGGGCTACCAAACAAAAGGAGACGCTCCCTGTTCTCAGGGAGCTTACATTCTACCAGGGGAAACACCATGCAGGCATTTATTAAGCAACTCTTGTTTGCCTAGCAGGCACGCAGGTGCAGAGCATACCAAGACAAAGGACAAGACAAAGGACATTGTGGAGAGCTCTGAATTCCTCGTCCTGCAGATTGTCACCCGCTCGTCCTAGTCTGGCCCTCTGAAGCCACCCACAAAAGCTGGCTCCCTCCTCCACACTGCATCCCATCAGCATCATGGCACGCCTAGTCTTGTCTCCTCCAGGCTAAGCCTGGCCCGTCTTTTCTCCCAGTCTGCCTCTGCCATGGTCTCCAAGGCTGTCCCTCCAGCTTGTCAATATCTCTACTCAAATACAATGCCCGCCAACCAGTCCACTTGCCCTGGATGGGGACCAACCAAGGCACACTGGGTCAGAACAGTTGCCCTGGGATAAATCTAACCAATGTACCCCCTTCATCCACATACATTTACATGCATGTACACACATGCACATAGTACATTTCAGTCTTAAAACGGGGAAGAGGAGAACATGTAAGTTAAACACAACAGGACATGATACGGGTAAATACGGCATGCACTCACCAAAGGCACGAATTAGTAACAAATGACTTCATTTTCTTTTACCATGGAATTTCATTTATTTTACTACCTACCAGGGAGAGTGAGAAGGCGGGAAAGGAATGCTTGTGGCCTGGTAAATCTCTGGCTTTTAGGCACCAGGCTGTAAGTGGTTTTGTGATCACAGCTTATTTACTAGCTCTGTCCATCACTCATTAAGCTCTGTAATTTTAGAGAAGCTCCATCTCCCCTAGAACACATGCGTGAGGTATGAGAGAGGCGGGGTTACTTGTGCCCCCCTCCAATTTATCACTGAGCCCTCTGGGACATCACCTGGGACCCAGGCATGGACAGGGCAGACACTGAGTCAATCCATCAAAGGGGCTGCAAAGTACATTGCATTGGGAGTAGGAAGGACTGGATTTAAGGTGTCTTCTCACCATTTTTAGATCCAAGGCAGCCCCCCTCTCCCTAAACCTTCGCTCCTTTTTCTGCAAAAGGAGCGTAATAACAATCATACTTCCAACCCTGGCCGGGCTGGTGGAAGGGCAGTGCTCGGGGATCCTCAGCGTCACACAGAAATGAGCCATACTTGTGCCCCCAGGTGGAGAGGAGGGCATCAGGAGGGGAGGCAAGAATGAGTCCCATCTGAGACATGTCGAGTTTAAGGCACCAACAGGACCCCCAGTGTGATGGAGGAAGGTCATCAGACAGGCTCTGACTGGAGAAGTGGATGCCAGCCTCATGGAGGTGGGCATGGGAACTGATGAGGTCACCCGCCCCAGGCAGTTCTCCAAATATCCGCCCTGTAGACTGCTGTCCACCTGCACTGGTGAAGGAGCATCCTCCCGGAAGCCTCCCACAGCTGTGAAATGACATGTCCAAGACAGCGATGCAGACGTCTTGTCACTGTCACTGACACTACCGTCACCATCGTCATGAGGGTGAGCAAGGCCTTACATAATCCTTTAAAGGTTGTGTGCCTGTACTATTATATATTGTAAGGAATAGTGTGTACTCCATATTATTTTGTGTGCGTGGGTATTGTTGCCCATTACATGTATTGTTATATATTGTACATATTATGATATGTTGTGTATATCTTTATTATTATATATCATATATGTGTATTAATGTCTAATTTCTACATGTGTATTATTGTCTATTGTCTATATATGTATGTCTATAAATGTATTGCTATATGTATATGTATATACACACATGTATATGTATGTGCATGCAGAAATGATTAGATCTGAAATTTTTAGGAATGACTTGGGTAGGGGAGAGTAAGCATGTGAAACAAAACCAAAACTAACTGTACTAAATATCTTCAGCTTCAAACCCACAGGACGGTGCTGACACAATGGGAATTCATTTGTAAACTGGTGACAAAGGGGCCTTTCCTGGAGCATTGAGTGGGTTGGTTAATTTCCATCGCTTGGTCCTGTCATGCTGATAGGTGACACGTCCCAGACTGGGATGGTCAAGAGGGACTTGGAGGGGTGTAGGAGGCAGAGAGAAACAACCAGGGACAGTGAGGCACAGAGGTAAGGGGAATCACCAGAAGCCTCACAGAGGGACTGGAGAGATTTCATTCCCAGGTCTCAAATCTTTTTTCCTTCCCCAGGTTCCCAAAAGCTGAAAATTGCTTTTGAATGACTTGGCCCTGTTTCAACCTCAAGGGGGACCAGCCTGAAGCCATCATCAATTAATTTATCTTTCTTTGAAAGTTAAACCTTTTTTTAAGGTACAGGAGCATACTTTGGGAAAGAAAAAAAATCCAATTAGCTTGCTAGCACTGCTTGGGAGGGGGATGAAGCAGAGTTTTTGGAACTTGAGAAGAAGGTAGAGAAGGAGAACAGTAAGTCACCAAGTACTGGATGAGCCTCCAGCAGCCACCACTTAAGTCAGCTCTGGTCTCCCTCTTTCCAGCTGAGTGAAGCCAGTATTGGTCTGAAGGTGCTCCTCCTCCTCCTCCTCTTCCCTCCCAACAAACCAGCACAACTTGTAAAGGGAAAAGTTGTCCCAGAAGACACTGCTGATGGTCTCAGAGAGGAAAAACAGTGTTAGATTCAGTCACCCAAAGGAGTGACTTGAGAGAACAAGGAAATTCCACTTCATTGCCTCAATTAGAGCAGCACTACAAGGGGTCTCTCTTCTATTCTGTACAAAGGCTAGAATCACAGAATGTTAGCATGGAAGGCACCTCTATCAAAAATCTCACCCAACTGTCCCATTTTCCAGACGAGGAAGCCAAGCCCTAGAGAGGAACGTGACTTGTCCAGGGCCACAGAGCAAGCAAGGGACAGATCTGAGACTCAACCCTCACTGACTCTTTGGTAACATGACCTGAATCCACCTGCTTTTCTAAATACAGTCCTGGGTACTCACATGAAGACGATTTGATGAGATTTCTACCAGCATTAGGCGTCGTGATACCAAGGGGTGAAGAATGAGGCCTTGCATCTGCTTTGATTCCAGAAGTTGTGGGAGGCAAAGACCCCAAGTCCACTGAATTCACAACTGTTCGTATTACCTCCCTGTGACAGAAAAGAAAACAGCATTCCATGACTAGAGAGTCCCTAGGCCATGGTCCTGCCTCTATTGCATAGAAACTGGGAGGTTCAGGGTATGACCCACTCATGACCTGCCTGCCCCATTTGTGGGGACCTTCACACACCAAGATTTGGAGCTGTCTCAGCAGGCCTTCAGGAAAGGAGGAACCCAAAATAAACACCAAAAATGCCACTGAGTGATGAGACAGGAAAGAGATGGGGGTAGGTGTGTCTAAAATCCCCCATAAAAGTGTATGATAAGGTAAGAAGCTAAGACAGGCAACCCAGCTAAACAACTTTAAAATAACACCTTAAATCAAATTTTGGAGTAGCAGAGTCAACAAAAGGTCAAGATGAGACATTTTTCCAACCTAAGAAGACTCAGGAAGATGGCAGAAGAAGTCTACGACACTGGGGAGGTCTGTCCAAAGTCCACCCACAATGAACTACAGCAGCCATCTGCAGAAGTTTCAGGAGCTCTCAGCTCAGAGATGGTTAGGAGCTCAGATATCTGGTGAGAAAAAGATTCCAGGGGACCCTTTGCTGATACTGACTGGTTACTCTACTGCCCATACACAGTTCTGGATCACAGTTCTAGGACACTGAGAAGCATTGGAGGTCAGCAGGGACCCTGGCTGCAGCTTATGGCTTCAGAGGAGCAGGAGCCTTTCCTGGGTAAAAACCATAGTGCAGACCAGGAAAGCAGTGACCACACCTCTTCCAGGATCACACCATCTTAGAAGCACCAAAAATGTGCAGATCCTCAGACTCACTCTGAAAAGAGCAGCATGAAAAAGTCTGCAGCTTTTTGCCTTCACACCCCAAGTGGGCAGAGCCCAACTTTAACATAAAGCTCAAAGTCAAGAAAGAGGCAGGAAAATGAGCAAACAATGAGAAAAAATAGCTTGACTAAAAAGCTATGAAAGAGGGAATTTTGGGAAGATGGTGGAATAAAGCAGGAAATTACCTGGCTGTCCCAAATAGCACCTCAAAGTGAATTTCAGAGGGGCAGAAATAATAAAACGTTGGGGTAAAGCAGACATTGAGCCTGAGACAACTTGGGAGGATGTTCAGAAAGCCCTGACCTGCCAGGGATGGTGGTCTGTCTGGAAGCAGCAAGACAGCGGATCTGTGGCAGAGGCAGAGGATTTAGGGAAAGACTGGGCAGAAGAGAGGGGGCAGATCAGAGAAGGATTAAAGGGTTGGCCTCTACTGGCAATGGACACAGGGCCCAGGCACATTGGCTGCAGACAAGAAAGATGTCACAGATGGAGGAGCCCTTCTGGTTATGGTCACTTGCAGGGGAGCAGAGTTCCTGGTTTTGCTTCCCCAGAAGAGGAGTAAACAGAGGCATGCAGCCACAGGAGAACAGAGGTCAGTAGTGTATTTCCAGGACCAAGAGAAATGAAAGCATTTGCCATACAGTGGTGTTGTCACAGCTCAAGGGGGAGGAAGAGTACTTGAGGTCATTCATAAACCCAAGTGCAAGCTAGAAAAGTAGAGACAAGATTATAGCACACTGGAAGAACCAAGAGGTCAAAGGTCCTTGAATACAGCCCAAAAAACCTTCCCCCACTACCTGGGAGCAGAGCCCGACCTTAACATAAAGAAATAGGCCATTAAAAAAATAAGTAAACAACAGAAAAAGAACCCAACCATAGATAGTTACTATGTTAATTGAGAAGATCAGGGTTCAAATTGAGAAGACAATAAAATCAAAACAACTTCAAAGAAAAATGTAAAATGGTCACAAAAAAAGTTCTTAGAAGAGTTTAAACAGGACTTTAAAAATCAAATAAGAAAGGTTAGGGGAAATTGGAGGAAAGAAATAAAAGTAATGAGAGAAAATCAAGACAATTATGAAAAGAAAGTCAACCAACTGGAAAAAGAGATCCAAAAATTTACTGAAGAAAAGAACTCTTTAAAAATTAGAATAGGGCCAGGGGAAGCTAATGACTTCATGAGACATCAAGAAATAATGAAACAAAATCAAAAGAATGGAAAAATAAAAGAGAACATAAAATATCTCACTGGAAAAACAATTGGCCTAGAAAACAGATCAAAGAGAAATAATTTAAGAATTGTTGGAATACCTGAAAGTCACGATCAAAAACAGAATCTAGACATTATATGTCAAGAAATTAAGGAAAATTACCCTGAAGTTTTAGAACTTGAAAGTAGAAAATTGAAAGAATCCACCAATCACTTCCTAAAAGAGATCCCTAATGAAAACTCACAGGAACTTTATAGCTAAATTTCAAAGTTCCCAAGTAAAGGAGAAAATATTACAAACAACTAGAAAGAAATATCCAAATATTGTGGAACTATAATTTAATGCCAAAAATGGTGGAATATGATCAAAGCAGATGAGTTTGCAACTAAGAATAACCCACCCAACAAAGCTTAGAGTAATCCTGAAAAAGAAAAAAAGGATATTTAATGAATTAAAGGACTTTCAGATCTCTTTGAGGAAAAGAATTGAACTTTAAAATACAAGAATCAGGAGAAACATAAGAAGGTAAACATGAAAGACCAATCATAAGGAATTTAATAAGGTTAAATTATTTGCTTTCTTATACAGGAAAATTACATTGGTAACTCTTAAGAATGTTATCATTATTAGGGTAGTTTGAAAGTGTATATACGTAAATAGGATGCATGGGTTTGAGTTGATAATGATAGAATGATCCTAAAAATAACCCACATAGAGTAAAAATAAATGGATAGAGTAGAATTTATTATGCTATAGCTGAAGGGAAAAAAATGTAGGGATAGAAATCATGATTTGAGACAAACCAAAAGCAAAAATAGATCTAATTAAAAGAGATAAGCAGGGAAGCTACATTTTGCTAAAAGATACCATAGACAATGATGTACTATCAATACTAAATATATATGTTCCAAATGCTATAGCAGCCAAATTTATAAAGGAAAAGGTAAATGAATTACAGGTGGAAATAGATAGAAAAACTATAATAGGGGGAAACTTCAACCTTTCCCTCTCAGAACTAGATAAATTTAAGAAAAAAAGAAAGAAATCAAGGAGATGAATAGAATCTTAGATAAGTTAGATATGATACACTTCTGGAGAAAACTGAATGAGAATAGAAATGAATATATATCATTTTGTCAGTGATATATGGCACCTTTACAAAAACTGACCATATGTTAGAGCATAAAAACCCTATAGGAAGAAACATATAATTCATACTTTTCAGATCATAAAGCAATAAAAATTATATTTAGTTAAGGATCATAGAAACAGATTAAAAATTCATTGGAAACTAAATAACTTAATCTTAAAAAATGAGTGAGTCAAAGAACAAATCACAAAAATAATAATTTTATTAAATGAAATGGCAACAATGAGACAATATACCAAAATTCATGGGGTGCAGCAAAATCAGTAATCAGAGGAAAATTTGCATTATTAAATGTTTACATCAATAAAATAGAGAAAGAGCAGATCAATGAATTGACTGTGCAATTATAAAAAAACTAGAAAAAGAATAAATTAAAAATATCCAATTAAACACCAAATTGGAAATCCTGAAAATTAAAGGTGAGATTAATAAAAATTGAATGTAAAAAATCATTGAATTAGCAACTAAAGCCAGGAACTGGTTGTATTGGGGGGGGGGGGGCGGGGAATAAAATATATAAACTATTAATATGATTTTTGAGAAGAAAACTAAATCACTATTATTAAGAATGAAATGGGTGAATATGCCACTAATGAAGATGAAACTAAAGCAATTATTAGGAATTATCATGCCTAATTATATGCCGATAAATTTAACAACTTAAGTGAAATGGAAGAACACTTACAAAAAACATAAACTGCTAAGATTAACAAAAGAAGAAATGTAATATCTAAATAAGCCTGTTTTAGAAAGTTAAATTGAACAGGCTATAAACTAAAAAAAAAAAAGTCATAGGACCAGTTGGATTTACAAATGAATTCTACCAAAGGCTTAAAGATCAATTAATTTTGGTGTTAAATAAATTGTTTGGAATAATAGGAAAGGAGTCCTTTAGAACTCCTTCTAAGAAACAAAAATGTTACTGATATAGAAAGAGCAAAACCAGAGAAAGAGGAAGAAAATTATTGACCAATTTCATTAATGAATATTGAAGCAAACATCCTAAATAAAATACTAGCTAGGAGAGAATAGCAATGTATCACAAAGAATTTACATTGTAAGCAAGTAGAATCCATACCAGGAATGCAAGGCTGGTTCAATATAAATAAAATTATTAACATAATTGATTACATCAGTAGCAAAATCAACAAAAATCATGTGATTATATCACTCAATATGATTTTTCTTTAAAATGGTAAACATCTACCTAAAAATATCAGCAAGCATTATCCATAACAGGGATAAGCTAGAACCTTCACAGTAAAATCAAGAGTGAAACAAAGATCCCATTATCATCAATATTATTTAATATTGTAATAGAAATTCTAGCAATAGAAATAAGAGAAGAAAACAAAATTAAAAGGAAACAGAATGGACAATGAGGAAATTTAAACTGTTTCTTTTTGCAAATTCAATTTTAAAAGTAGTTAGAAACAATTAGTTATCTTAGCAAAGTAGCAGGATATAAAATAAACCCATATAAAATCATCAGCATTTTTCTATATTACCAACAAATACCTTCAAGAAGAGATGGTAAGAGATATTTCATTTAAAATAACCATGGATGATATAAAACACCTGGGAGTATTATCTGCCAAGACAAACCCAAAAACTATAGGAACATAATTATAAAGCACTTCTTATACAAATAAAGTCAGATTTAAATACCTGGAGAGTGAACTGATGCAAAGGTGAAGTTAGCTAAACCGGGAGAATATTGTACAAAGTAAGAGCAATATTGTATGATTATCAACTCTGAATGATTTCTTTGCTTAAGACTACAATCCAAGACAATTATAAAGGATTTGTATTGAAAAAATGCTATTCACTGCCAGAGAGAGAGAGATGATGGAGTCTTGAGTGTAGATTCAAACATTAGGTGCTTTTTCTCCTACTTTCCTTATTTTTCCTGCTTTTTTCCAGCATGGTAGTATGAAAATATTTTGTATGATTTCATATGTTTGATATCAAATTTCTTGTCTTCTCAATAGACAGAGGAGGGATGGGACTGAGGGAGAAAATTTGGAACTGAAATTTTTAAAAATAAATAATACATTGATTTTTTTTTCAATTAAAATAAATAAATAAATGGATAAATATTCATTGTTCATGGGTGGGCTGAGCCAATATAATAAAAATGATAATTCTACTTAAACTAATCTGCTTATTCAGTGCCATCCCAATTACACTACCAAAAATTATTTTATTAAGTTAGAAAAACAACAAAATTCATTTGGAAGAACAAGAGGTCAAGAATATCAAATGAATTAATTGTTTAAAATGTAAAGGAAAGAAGTCTAGCAGCACCAGATTGTAAACTGTATCATAAAGTGGTAATTATCAAAACTATCTGGTACTGGCTAAGAAACAGATCGATGGAGGAGTGGAATGGAGGAGATATACAATACATAGTAGTAAATGGTTATAATAACTTTGTGTTTGATAAACACAAATATCTAAGGTTTAGGGACAAGAATTCATTATTTGGTAAAAAAAAAAAATTGCTGGGAAAACTGGAAAACAGACTGACAGAAACCAGATATAGATCAATATCTTATACTATTTTCAAAGATAAGGTCAAAATGACCTAGACACAAAAGGTGATATCATAAGTAAATTAGAATACAATATTACCTATCAGAGTTATAGATAAAAAAAGAATTAATGGGGTGACTAGATGACACAGTGGGTAGAGCACCAGCCCTGGAATCAGGAGGACCTAAGTTCAAATCCAGCCTCAAATACTTAACACTTACTAGCCATGTGACCTTGGACAAGTAACTTAACCCCAATTGCCCTGCTTTCCCCCTTCCAAAAAGGAAAAAAAAGAATTAACATATAAACAAGAAATAGAGAGCATTGTAAAATGTAAAATGGATCATTTTGATTACATTAAATTTTAAAAGTTTTGTACAAATAAAATCAATGACTATGCCCAAAGGTCTATAAACCTGCATACTTTTTGATTCAGCAATACCACTACTAGGCCTGTTATCCCAAAGAGATCATTAAAAAAGGGAAAAGGATGCACACATACAAAAATATTTATAGCAGTTCTTTGTGGTGGCAGAAAATTGGAAATTGAGGGGATGCCCATCAATTGAGGAATAACTGAACAAGTTGTGGTATATTAATGTAATGGAATGCTATTGTTCTATAAGAAATGATAGCAGGCAGATTTCAGAAAAATCTGGAAAGACTTGCATGAACTGATGTTGAGTGAAGTGAGGAGAACCAGAAGAACATCATACAAAGTAAAAGCAACATTGTGCAATGATCAACCATGACAGACTTAGCCTTTCTCAGCAATGCAAGGCTCTAAGACAATTCAAAAGACTAACGATGTAAAATGCTATCCACATCCAGAAAAAGAACTATGGAGTCTGAATACAGATCAAAATATGCTTTTTTCAACTTTTCCACTCTTTCTTGTGGTTTGTCCATTTTGTTTTGATTCTTCTTTCACAACATGACTAATGTGGAAATATGTTTAATATTATTTTATATATATAACCTGTATCAGATTATTTGTCATTTCAGGGAGGGATGAAGGAAGGAAGGGAGAAAAAATTGGAACTCAAAATCTTGTATTAGTGAATGTTGCTAATTATCTTTACATGTAATTGAAAAAAATAAACTCCCAATAAGAGGGGGGAGCAAAAATTCATACCTGAAGGTAACAGGAAGCCAGGAAGGTGTACTGTGAACAGACCTGCACTCAAAGGCTAAATAAATAAATAAATTCCCCCTTAAAAAAAAAAACAAAATCAATGTAGACAAGATTAGAAGGAAAGCAGAAAATTGATGGAGGTGGAGGGAGGTTTCTCAGATATAGGCCTCATAACCCAAATATATAGAAAACTGAGTCAAATTTGTAATACTATGAGTCATTCCTCAATTGACAAATGGTCAAAGATAGGAATAGGAAGTTTTCAGAAGAAGAAATCAAAGTCATATAACATCACGTGAAAATGCTCTAAATCATCATTGATTAAAGAAATGCACATTAAAACAGTTCTGAGGTACCATCTCACATTTATCAGATTGGCTAAAATAATAAAAGGGAAAAATGACAAATCTTGGGGGATATGGAAAAAATGGGACACTAATTCCACTGTTGGTGGAATTGTGAACTGATCCAACCATTCTGGAGAGCAAACTGAATTATGTCCAAAGAGTTATAAAACCACGTATATCCTCTGCAGATAATTGAGTACTCAATGCAGCCAGTGAGGTTGAGATGCAAGAGTACAGATCAGTTCACTGCTGCTTATGCTAACTGTGGCCTGACAATCAACACCAAGAAAACAGGTTCTCCACAGGCCAGCACCACACTATCATAGTTCCTACATGGAACCATCAGTTACAGCAAATGGAGAGGTTTTGAATGCGGTGGGTAAGATCACTTACCTTGGCAGTATACTCTCCAGAGCGGTGCACATAGATGATGGGGCTAATACATGTATTTCCAGAGCAAGATCAGCCTTTGTGAGGTTCCAGAAGAAAGTGTGGGAGAGAAGTATTAGGCTGTCTGCCAAACTTAATGTCTACAGAGCTACTGTGCTGATCTAATTGTTGTATGCCTGTGAAACCTGGACAGTATACCAGCATCCTGCCAGGAAACTAAACTGCTTCCATTTGAATTGTCTTAGGAAATTTTCTGAAGATCACCTGGCAAGATAAAGTACCAGACACTGAGGTCCTCTCTCAAGCAGAACCGCTAAGCATTCAAACTCTGCTTCAGAGAATGCAAATCCAATGGGATGGCCACATCGTGTGAATGCCAAAAGTACATTTGCCCAAAAGACTATTTTATTGAGAACTCACACAAGGCAAGAACTCAAATGGTGGTCAGAAGTGATATAAGGAAACTCTTAAGGTCTCTCTGAAGAACTTTAATATCAATTGTGAGATATGAGAGACACTGGTACAGGACTGCCCAGCATGGCATGTCCACAGGAAACAAAGTGTTGTACTCCATGGGCAAAGTAGAATGACAGTAGCACAAAGGAAATTGTGAGTTAGGCAAATTCATATATATCTCCATTGCAAATGTTCTAAGAGATTACTTATGCCCAACCTGTGGTAGAGCCTTCCAAACTTCCATTGGACTGATCAGCCAAAGTTGAATACACCACACCCTGACCCAATATCATGTTGTCATTGGTCCTCTTCAAAAATGAAGGACTAACAACAACCATCACTATTAGGTCTGCTTTTGGTGATCAGGGAAAAAGGAAAAGAACCTATATGTTATAAAATATTGATAGCAAATCTTTTTGTGGTGGCAAAGAACTGGAAATTGAGGGAATGTCTATCAACTGGAGAAATGGATGAATCAGTTGTGGCATATAATTGTGCTGGACTATTACTATGCTGTAAGAAATAATAAGCAGGTTGGTTTTAGAAAAACATGGAAAGGCTTGCATGAAATAATGAAGAATGAAATGAGCAGAACCAAGAGGACATTCTATACAATAACAGTAATATTGTTCAAAGAGTAACGTGAATGAGTAAACTATTCTGAAGAATACAAACATTCAATCAACTACAAAGGACTTATGAAGGAAAATGCTCTCCACCTCCAGAGAAAAATATATGGAAATATGTATGTATTGCATGGTTCCACACATATCAAATGTTGACCTTTTCTAATGTGGGGCTGGGAGGAAGAGAGGGAGACAAATCTGAACCCAAAATGTAACCAAAAAATTAAAATAATAAAATTTTTCAAAAGCTACTATGATGGCAGGGAAAACCAAGAAATAAACTCAAAATAACTACAATATGAAAACAGTTCCAAAGTCTCAAGCAAAAATACTAATTGGACCATACCCCAACAAGAATTCCTAGAACAGTTAAAGAAAAAGATGAGTGATAGAGGAAAAAATTTGAAAAGAAATGAGAGTGGTGCAAGAAAATTATGAAAAGAGAATTAAAAGCTTGGTAAAAGAAGAGGGGAAATGCTGAAGAAAATAATGCCTTCAAAAATAGAATTGGCCTGATGGTAAAAAGAGACACAAAAATTAACTGAAAAGAACTTCTTAGAAAGCAGAATACATCAAATGGAAAAGGAGGCACACAAATTTAATGAAGAAAAGAACTCCTTAAAAATAATTGGCCAAAGGGAAAAAGAGGCATAAAAATTCACAGAAGAAAAGAATTCCTTAAAAACAAAATTGACCAAATGTGGAAAGAAATACAAAATCTTACTAAAGAAAATAATTCCTTAAAAATCAGAATTGGGCAAATGGAAGCTAATGACTCCATAAGAAATCAAGAAATAATGAAACAAAGTCAAAAGAATGAAAAATAGAAGATAACATAAAATGCCTCATTGGAAAAACTGACCTGGAAAATAGATTGATGAGAGATGATTTAAGAATTATTGGACTACCTGGACGCCAAGATCAAAGAAAGAGCCTAGACATCATCTTTTAAGCAATTATCAAGGACAACTGTCCCAATGTCTTAGATCCAGAGAGTAAAGAAAGTGTAAAGTAGAAATTCAAAGAATACACGATCACCTCCTGAAAGACATCCCAAAATAAAAACTCTCAAGCTCTCAGACCAAAAAGAAAACACTTCGAGCTTCCAGAGAGAAATGATTTGAATATTGTGGAGTTATAGTTAGGATCATTCAAGATTTAGCAGCTTCCATGTTAAAGGAGTGAAGGGCTTAGAATATGATATTCTAGAAGGTGAAAAAGCTAGGATTAAAAACTAAGAACCATCTATCCAGCAAAACTGAGTATAATCCTTCTGGGGCAGGGGTGGGGGGTGGACGGGGGAGGAGAGATAGACATCTAATGAAATAGAAAACTTTCAAGCATTCCTAATAAGAAGATCACAGTTGAATAGAGGATTTGACATTCAAACAGAAGACTCAAGAGAAGCATAAAAAGGGAGACATGAAAGAGTAATAAGGAACTCAATAAAGTTAAACTGTTTACATATGGGAAGATGCTACATATAATTCCTAAAAACTTTATCATTATTAGGGTTAAAAGGAATTTACACAGACAGAGGTCATGAATGTGAGCCTATTATATTGGGATAATCTCAAAAAATGAAGGGGTGAGAAAGAGGGATGCACTGGGAGAAGGGGGAAGGGCAAGGCAAATTGGGGAAAATTTATTACAAAAAAGGCATGCAAAGAAGAACTTTTACAGTGGAAGGAAAAATGGGAGGGGGTAGACAATGCTTGAATCTCATTCTCATTGGAATTGGTTTAAAAAGGGAAGAATATATATATACACATTCTGGTATGTATAGAAATGTAACTTACCCAATAGGGAAATAGAAGGGGAGGGCATAAGAGAAGGGAGAAGGAGCATTAAAAGGAAGGGCAGCTTAAGGGAGGCAGAGGCTAGAAGCAAAATAGACTTTTGAGGAAGAACAGGATAAAAAGAGAGAGAAGAAACATAATGGGCTGAAGGGAAAAACACAGTAATCATAACTATGAATGTGAATGGTATGAGCTTATTCATAAAATGTAAGTGGAAAGCAGAATAGATTAGAAATCAGAATATGTTGATTACAAGAGACACTTGAAACAGAAAGTTAAAACAAAGGACTGGAGCAGAATCTAGTATGCTTCAGAAAAACTTTAAAAAGGGCAGGGGTAAGCAAACATGATCTCAGACAAAGCAAAAGCAAAAATAAACCTAATTAAAAGGGATAATCAAGGAAACTACATTTTGCTAAAAGGTACCATAGACAATAAAGTAAAATTTTAAAATTTCTCAAATATACTGAGTATAGAATTGAGTCCAATTTCTAAAACTTAAGAGTCATTCCCCAACTGATAAATGATCAAAGGATATTAACATGCAATTTTCTGAAGAAGAAATCAAAACTATCTCTAGTCATATGAAAAAAATGCTCTAAATCACTATTGGATAGAGAAGTGCAAATTAAAACAACTCTGCAGTACTACTTCATACCTATCAATGATAAATTCTGAAGGGGATGAGGGAAAATAGGTACACTAAGGCACTGTTAGTGAAGTTATGAATTGGTCTAACCATTCTGAAGATCAATGTAGAACTATACCCAAAGGACTATAAAACTGTACATGCCCTTTTATGCAGCAATATCACTATTAGATCTGTATCCCAAAGAGATCAAATTAAAAAGAAAAGATATTAAATATATAGCAGATCTTTTTGTGGTGGCAAAGAATTAGAAATCAAGGAAGTGTTCATCAATTAGATGTAGTAGTATTGTGCTGTGAGAAATGATGAGGGGGTTGATTCCAGAAAAACATGGGAAGACCCATATGAATTGATGCAAAGTAAAGTGAGAAGAACCAGGAGATTATTGTACACAGAAACAGTAATGTTGTAATGATGACTAACTGTGAAAGACTTGGCTACTCTGATCAATACAACCATCCAAGACAATTCCAAAGGACTCATGATGAAAAAGTGCTACCCACTTTCAGAGAGAGAATGGATGGACTCTGAGTGCAAATTGAAGTATAAATTTCTCACTTTATTTTTCTTGCTTTTTAAAAAATATGGCTGATGTGGAAATATGTTTTATACAATTTCATATCTATAATAGCTATCATGTTGCTTGCCTTCTCTGTGGGTAGAAAGGGAGATAATTTGGAACTCAAAATTTAAAAAGAAAAGAATGTTAAGATGAATAATAATAATTTTAAAATAGGCAACTCTAAAATTGTGCATAAATATGTAAATTATTTTGTACAGGGACAAATGTGAGCAAATGGGGTCAGCTGGGAGGCCACCATGCCTCTCTCTACTGTGCAACTAAGATACTGAGTAAACATGGCTCTCACAAACACAAAGCAAAAGAGTCCATTTACACACTCTCCCTTCACTCAATTACACAAACATTTATTAAGCACCTACTATTTGCCAGACATTTGCTTGGGAAAAAAATCATGAAATAATATCCAAACCCTGCCTTCAAGTAGTTTACAGTGTAATGGAGGGAAGGAAAGATAGATAGAAATAACTGTGATATAAGGCAAAATGTCATAAGTGCAACAGAGATATCCAAAGAGTCAGGTAAAATGTGGGGAAGGAGAGAGCTAGGGGGACTATGAAGGCTTCAAGGAAGAGGGGGCATCTAACTTGGGTCCAAAAAGGATGGAGGGATCTCCACAATGAGAGACTGAGAGGGATTATAGGAGCCCAGATTTAGAGATGGAAGGGGCATCAGAGGCCACCAAGTCCAGCCCCTTCCTTTTACAGATGAGGAAATGGAAGTTCAAAGAAGCCACATGATATATCCAAGGCCATGCAGAGAAACAAGGGGATAGGTCAGAATTTGAACCCAAGACCTCCAATTCCAAATCCAGTCCTCTATGCCACTGTACCACATTGTTCCATCCCAGAGATGGGAGAGAGCAGGACAAGAATAGAGGCTGGTGAACAGTCAAGTTTCTAGCCTGAGGGTTGGAAGAATAATGGAACCCTCAACAGGAAGAGGGAAATGTGGCCCCAGAAGCAGCAACTGAGTTTAGAATGGAGCTTCTTATAACAGGAGAAGGAAGATGCAGGGCCCTCTCTTTTGCCTCCACACTACAGCACGTAAGGCAAAAGCAGGGTGTATTGAGTTGGAAAAGCTGGGCTGGTGCCAGATTAAGGAAGGCCTTGATGTCATGATACAGAAGCTGTGTTTTATTCAGCAAACAATGGGGAGTCACTGAAGGCTTTGGGAAGGAGGCCAATGGACAAAGACAGTGATGAGAAGAATAAATGAGAGGGGAGAGAGCCTGGGGACACAGAGGCCAGTTAGGTTATTCCAACACTCCAGGAATGAGGAGGAGAGGCCCTGGGGTCTGAGTCAGAGTGTTTGCAAGGTGGCTGAAGAGGAGGGAAGGAGTGCAAGAGATGCTATGGAAGAGAAATTGGCAGGATTTGGCAAGGGTGATTGGGTATTGGGGTTGAGGTTATGGAAGAATTGATGACTGCAGAGTTTTCAAGCCTGGGTGGCTGCAACGCTGGCCACATTATTGCAGAACTAGAGAAGTGGTGTGGAGACTAGATGGGAGAACATGAGGAGTGAGATTTGGGTCAGGAGCCAGTCAGCCATCCAAACAGGGAGGACACCAGGCAGGCGGGAATGTGGAACATGAGCCTGGCGCGTCCATGCAAAAGGGATGGTGGAAATCATGGCAGTGGATGAGCTGGATGATGGAGAGAGGGAGGAAAGAGAAAGCAAAAGGGCCAGGACAGAAACTTGGAGAACTCCCCATTTAAGGGGTGGAGGAGCTTGCAGCCTGAAGAGGAGCAGTCAGAGAGGTGGGAGGAGAGCCAAAGGATTATGTTGTGGTGGAGGGGAAAGAGCAAAGAGGACCTGGATTTAAGTCCTTGTATGACATGCCACCAGCTCTGAGCCTCAGTTTCCTTGTTGATAAAAGAAGGATCATAGAAATTGAATTACATCCTCCCCCAGGGAAGGGGTAAGGCAGTCCCTTTGTGCAACAGAGCTCTGACCTCTAACAGGGAGGAGGAGGAGGTCACTGATTTCTTAGTGACTGAGAAACAGATTGCAAGCATCTTGAAAGGAAGGGATTTTTAAAAGTTGTTTTGGGGGGCAGCTAGGCACCACAGTGAATAGAGCACCAACCCTGGAGTCAGGAGGCCCTGAGTTCAAATCCGGCCTCAGACACTTAACACTTACTAGCCGTGTGACTTTGGGCAAGTCACTTAACCCCGATTGCCCAGCCTTCCCACCTCCAAAAAGAAAAAAAAAGTTGTTTCTGTCTCCCTAACACAGTGCTTTGCACACAGGAAGCACTTCATACGTTCCTGTTCAACCAGACCTGCACAGACTGAGAGGAAAGGAAGGAGGGAGAAGGGGGAGAGCCAAGGGTTTGGGGTTCACAATAGAGTGGGATACAAACTCAAAAAGAGCCATGTTCAGAAGCCCATCCTAGGAAGAGGCACCCTTCCTTCTCTTCCTGCAGACTGGGGCCCCACTTGACGATCTCCAGTCCTTCAGCCCCTCTCATCTTCCCCCTTGGCTCACGGATCCTCAGCAGCAGCTCAGAAATCACATCTCTCACCCCTTTTGGTATCCGGTATACTATTCATCATGAATTCATTGAGAGTAGCTAGGCTTTGTATGTATGTTGCATGCATGAATGTATACACACATATGTGTGTATGCATGTATATGTACATGCATGTATATAGTGTTCTCCATTATCTTGGTTTCTGATTTCCTGTTAATCATTTTTGTTCTCTTTTCTAAACTCCTCTTCTTGATGTAGAAATGACAGTTGGGTCATTCTGCTTTCTACCTGTTATCATCCTGTCCACTGAGGAGAGTGGTCTGAACCCTTCCTTGGCCCTCCTTTTGCCGTCAACATAATTAAAGAGCTCATTAGCGGACCCAGCACTCTCCTTAGAGATTTTGCTGATTATCCTTGGTTTTCTGCCCTCATTTCCATGTCCTGGATGTGTCTTTTTATAACTTACCTTTGTCCATGAGTTAGTTCCCTGTGTTTCCATGTTGGTCTCCTTAGACAACTCCCCACTTTGCTTCCTCCCTTATGTTATCATACCTCTATTCTCAAGAGCATCCCATCTGTCTTGTGCCATCTCCTCCTGTCCAACTCTGAGCCTCAGGATGCACCACCCATCCTTCCTCTGAACTCTCTGAGTTCTCTTTCAGGCATTAGCTTTCCCCTCCTTACCTAGTATGACATTTTAAGCTAGAGAAGTCACCTCCTCCCAAAGTTCTTATTATGTCAAAATTAGCAACAAGTTCCTCCCTTCATCTGGATGAATCAGGTAAAGAAGAAAGTTCCCTTCACCAATTTTTTCACTTTTTGAAGATTTAAATCAGTATTAAGGCAGCTTTAGACACTAATAGCTACTATGCCCAAAAAGCTACTAAACTGTGCATACTCTTTGACCCAGAAATATCATTACATTACCCAAAGAGATCGACCAAAGGGGGAAAGAATTTACATACAAAAATATTTATAGCTTCTCTTTTTGTGGTGGCAAAGAACTGGCAACTGAAGGGGTGTCTATCAACTGGGGAAATGACTGAACAAGTTATGGTATATGGATATGATGTAATACTATTACATTATATGAAAGGATGAAGGGAACAGTTTCAGAGAAGCCTGGGAAGACTTGTAGGATCTGGTGCCAAATAAAGTGAACAGAAGCAGGAGAACAATGTATAAAATAATGACAATACTGTAAAGACAAACAACTTTGAAAAACATAGGCCAACATGAACATAAAAACACTGAACAACATGATAACCAATCACAATTCCATAGGATTCATGATGAAACATGTTACCAATTTCCTGAAATAGAAGTGAAGAACTCAGATTGCAGACTGTGACATTTTTTTAACATGATCAATGCAGGAATTTGTTTTGTTTGACTATACCTTTTAATGGGGTGGGGTCTGTTTTTCTTGTTTATTCAATGTGGGTGGGAGTGGGAAAGGGAGGTGGGAATACAGATCTGAAAATGAAATAAAATTCAATTTAAAAAAAGGATTTTCCAACTGTTCTGCTTTTAGCAAAGAGAGGAGCTCTAACTAATGTCCAAATAGTTCAAGTGCCCCATTATCCACATTTATGTATCAGTTTTATTTCTTAGATACATTATCCACTTCCTCCTTCTGGCTAGGTGGTCTATAACATATTCCATAATATTAATTCTGTTTCTCCCTTCATTTATTCTTGCCCAAATGCTCTTTATCATGTGTCCCTCTATAGTATATAGATTTCTTCTGTCTTCTTAATATACATTACTCCACTAACTCTTATCTAATAGCTTCCTTTTCAATAACGCATATATTTCCATTGCCATGTTCCACACAGGGGCCACATTTTGCTAAGTCTCAGTAATGACTATTAGGTCAAATTTACCTCTTTGGGTCAGGATCTCCAACTTGTTTTGTTTACTACCCAGACTCCATGCATTTGTATAAAGCTATCAATAGTATATGTCCATATAGATATGGATAGCTCAGGGTCATGAAAAGAGAAAGCAAATTGGAAGAGTTACCTAGAGTTAAAGGCTAATAGGGCAGGAATGGTTAAAGATGCATGGGGGATTAAGGATTCAAAAGTGGAGAAGAAGGGTAGCTAGGAGACATAGTTGGTAGAACAGTGGCCCTGGAGTCAGGAGGACCTGAGTTCAATCCAGCCTCAGACACTTACTGTGTGGCCCTGGGCAAGTCACTTAATGTCCAATTGTCTCCAAAAGTAGAGAACATGGCATGATTTAAATGACTGAGTACTAAACCAAGACAATGCAGGGGGACAGTTAAAGCCACAATGAGGTAATGAATTAGGAAAATAGGGAGAAATCAAAAAAACAAAAATCATTATGAAGGTAAAGGGCAAGTTTGGGGGAATAAGGAAGCAGGGGAGGAGGGAGATAGAAGACCAAAAGATTTCGGTTGGAGGGGAACATGTCAGGTTTCATCTCTGAAGTAGGGCAGTTTCATGTGATGTAAAGTTCACTGGAAGCCTGGGATATGATCGGGCAAGGGAAGATCATCCCCATTTAACAGATAAGAAAGCTGAGATCAAGTAATCTGCCTGTGCCTTTATAACTCTAACAACAAAGCTAGGACTAGGTCTCCAATCCTGAGTCCTAGAGCAAGCTCAGTGTGCTGCCTCCCATAGCATGCCTCTTATTTAATGCATGATGTTATTAAATACATTTACACACTCAGTGCCCATCATGCCCTCCCCCATTGAATACTCCCTTACAAGGGGAAAATGGAGCAGAATTGAACAACACAATCACTGTGTCTGTCATTCTGTGCAACATTCAAAAATACAAACCAGGTGGGAGAGTTAGAAACAGACTCCCTATTTAACAACTGCTGAGAAAACTGGAAAGGGGTGTGTGTGTGTGTGTGTGTGTGTGTGTGTGTGTGTGTGTGTGTGTGTGTGTCTGACTAAAGAGTCTGAACCCTATCCCCCTATTGATGGCTCTGAGTCAATCACTTAATTGACAAGCATTTATTAAGAGCTCCTTGTATTGTCAGGTCCTGTACTGAGTGCTAAGATAAAAGACAAAAATGAAATAGCCTCTGCCCTCAAGGAGCTGACCTGATCAGTCATAAGTTCAGATAATAGAGGCTCAATGGGCAAAGGACCAGAGGTTCACAGACTCTGCTATGGAGAGCTTGAAGGGACCTCAAGGGCCCAAGGCCCTCTTTCTGCATAGGAGAAGGTTGCAGCCTTGGAGGGACAGGGACTAAGTCAAGGTCACACAACCATAAGCACTGGGACTGGAGAACCCTCCTGCTGGAGAGTTGGGCAAGTCCTTGTCCTAACTGGCCCAGGAGGATCCTGGGAGCACATCATTCACTTGCACTAGGTCTCAGTTTCCTTGCATGAAGTCATCCTCTGCCATCCTTGAAGCACTGTACAAACAGGAGATTACGTTATGGCGGAGAACTCTTCTAGTGAGGCAGGCAAGACCTGCTCCACCGCTGCTAGCTTTGGGCAGTCTGGAGGATGCTGAGGGGCTCAGAAGGGGACTTGCCCAAGGTCATGCAGCCAGGAAGGGTCAGAGCCCAAGCCTTCCTGGGGCCAAGACAGCTCTCCTTTTCTCACACATGGAGATGACCCTCCACATCCTTCCCAGCTTCCCACCCCTCTCCATTTCCTAAATAGCAGGCTGTCTATCTTTCTCTGCCTAGGCCAATCACAAGTGACTTCAACAAGCAGCTTAGGGAAAAGAGCTCCTAGTTCAGAACGAGGAGACCAAGGTTCTGCCCTCTCCCTCACCACCAACCACTCAGACTCAGTTACCTCATCTGAGCTAAATGTCTGAGATCCCTCCTAGTACTAAGAAGGGATTTGATCCATTGGAAAGAGAGCCTGACTCAGAGTCAGAGGACCTGGCTTCAAAGCCCAGCTCGGACAAGTCAGTTGGCCTTTGTGAGCCTCAGTTTCCCCATCTGTAAATGACAGAGAATGACTAAATGACCCCTGAGGCCCCCCTTCGATCTGCGATCTGCAAGCCTCAAAGCTCCGCGTCGGGGCTGGTAATTATCATAGGCTCCACCCAACTCCCCTCGGCTGGCTAAGAACACTCGGGCTTTTGCTTCACAATGACTCTTCTGCTGTGTGGGTCTCAGCTATAACTACATACCTTGTTGCGGGTATTGCTGATTCAGATATAACTGTTTTCTTTATTTTATCCATAAATTCTCTCCCTAATAGCAATAAGACACGCCAGGGCTTTGGCCTCATGCCTTATTACACCACCTAAGGAGAGAGATAATCACCCAGAAATGTACTTCCTGGGGTGTGTTTTATTACTTGAATACAGAGTGTTACAATCCAGAGCACACTGAAGTCGGCGATGGGAGAGATGAGAAAGGAAGCCCTCAGTGGGACCATCCGGGGCAGGAGAAGGGGCACAGCGATCTGCTGGGTTGTCTCTGGTTTCAATTTCTACTAGTCCTGGGGTCATCAAAGGAACTGATCACAACTGCTTATTGAGTTGAGTTGAATTGAACTACACACATCTCAAATTAGAAAATGAGTGTTCCAAAGGGATACGTCAGCTGACTCCTTGAAGACAGCACCACTCTGTGAATATTTGGTAGAATCCCTCTGCCATGTCAGGAGTTTCTGCCCAACGGCTGCTACAAATACTGTTCCCAACTTACATTTAAATGTTAACATGATTCTAAAGTGCCCTTCTTGAGCTCAAGCTGAGCACACTTGGCATTCCCATAGCATAAAATTGTAAAACAGGTGACTCATGGACACTCAGAAAGGGAAGCGATAATTACTATGACCTAGCATGGGTTCACTAAGGAAAAATTGTATCAGTGAGCCTGCCTTCATCAAAAGGAAGAGATGCTGACAAGATGAACTGTGTCCAAGAGAAGAAGACCAGGACATTGGCACGATCCCGAACCATGTCATACAGGGAGAATCAACTGACAGAATTGAGGGTCCCCTCAGAGCCCTTCAAAGGTCCTTCTGACTTGAAATCACTGACCTTATATTCTGAGATATAGCCTGATAAACAAAATATTTGAGGTAGACTCAAGTATTTGTCCTCAAATATTTGGATTACTGTCCCTTCCCTTCACAACTGTATTTGTGTAGAATTTTCAGCCATGATAACCTTGTTCTTTCTCATAGCTCTTTGTTTTTTAATTAATTTATTTATTTTATTCTGGACTTAAGATTAAAACAAGCATTTCCATAACAGAGTGGGATAGAAAAACAGAGGACTGCACCTGAAATGCTCATCCATTATGTACAACTTGCTATTCCTTTCAAATATACAACAAAGCTATCATGTGACCTTCTTTTTTTTCCATCCCCAGTCTAAACTTTGAGATGGCTACCATTAGACACAAATCTGCATATGTGTATGTGTATACACACACATACACATACATAAATACATATATACATATACATATATACATGTGCATACATACATATATACACATATATGTCAGCTCTTTGTCCAGATTCAAACAGTATCTTCCTTTATAAGATCTTGGAGGTTAATTTGGTTATTTATAATAGTCAGAATTACTTGGTTGCCCAAAATTATTCTTAATGCTGCTGTTACTGTATCCATAGGTTCCCAAAGTAGGCAATACTGCCCCTTGGGTGGGGGGGCACTGTAGCCCCAGGTGCAATTGAGGGTTATTGAATAAAAATAAGGGGGTGGTGGAAGCATAAGGAAAGGAGAGAAGAGAATTTTGAGAAGCCATACATACATGTTTCATCTGTTGCATCACAGAGCTAAAGTAGTGATTACATTGTTTTCCAAATAAATACACAAAATGCAAATTATAACCAATCAGTGGTCAAGTCAGCCAACAGGTCTTAACGAGCAAGTGTTGGCAGGAGAGCATTATCAGGACATTCGTCATACATTGGCAGGATTATGTGCATGTAATGACTTGTTTATAATATGATATAGTACAGTTACATGATGCAATGTTGCATCATCAAAATTTCAATGCAGGAAAAACCCCACAAATTTACAATTGTTAAATTTAAGAAGCATCATTTTTTAAATATATATATATATATTTTAAATATATATATTTGTTGGGGCCCTTTAAGACTCTACCCGAACACTGAGAACCCACGGAAACCTCAGGCAAAGGACAGAGCAACTCAAGCAGGGTGGAGGCACCTGAGCGTGTATTCTCCCCCGTGATTTTGGGGTATTGCGTATGCGCTGCTAACAGGGGAGCACTCCCCTGCTATGAGAAGCTTGTTACTGCTGAGGCACGTGGGAGAACAGAGCCGGGGGAGGGGAACGGAGCTAAAAGGAGGGAGGCAAATTGAAATGGGGAGGAGAGAGAGATGAGGGGATTGTGAACGAGCAAGAGATTAAATGGCAAGACATTACATCTTGGTGTCAGGACTCCTTTGTCTGTTTGGGAGGAGCAGGCTCCCCCAAGGGGTTCGTGGGGGCGAACCCGGGTCATAGGGGCGGCTGGAGAAGGGCTTGTGGGGGCAAGCCGGGTCGTAAGGGCAACAGGAATTGTGGAAGGCGATTGGAGTGCTGTAGAGGCGGCTGGAGAGGTGAGTTTGACGTATGCCCCGTAAGGCGGGCTTTAACATACATTATATATTTTTTAAATAATGTGGTTAAAGAAAGTAGATTTCCAGGGGCAGTAAGCCAAATAAGTTTGGGAACCTCTACTGTATGCAATTTTCTTTTGGTTCTGCTCATTTCACTCTTCGTTATTCCATGGAGGTCTCTTTATACTTTTCTAAAATCAGTGAGCTCTTACAGCAGAATAACACTCCATCATGAAAATACTCCACAATTTGCTCAGCCATTCCCATCGATGGACATCCCCACAATTTCCAGCTCTTTGCCTCCACAAAGAGAGCTGCTATAAATATTTTAGAACATATAGATTCTTTTCTATTTTTCCTAATTATCTCGGGAAAGAAACATAATAATGATATTGCTGGGTCAAAGGGCATAGGCAATCTAATAATTCTTTGGGCATAATTCCAAATCTCTCCAAAACAATGAATCAAGGTCCTGATTTTTCCACATCCCCTCCGACATTTGTCCATTTCCCCCTCGTTTTAGCCAATCCAATGGCTATGAGCTGACACACCAAGGTTGTCTGATTTGCACTTCTCTAATCAGTAATCATTCAGAACATTTTTCATATAACTATGAATTGTTTTGATTTCTTCATCAGAAAACTGCCTGTTCATATCTTTAACCATTTATCAATTGGGGATGACTCACATTCTTATAGATTTGACAAAGTTTTTTATACACTCAATATATGAGACCTTTATCTGAGAAACTGTCTATAAATATTTTTTCCAGTTTTCTGCTTTCTGATCTTGGCTACATTTGTTTTGTTTGTATAAAAACTTTTTTATTTAATGTAATCAAAATTATCCATTTTACATTCCACAATACTTTCTATCCCTTGTTTGTTCATAAATTGTTCGCCTATCCATAAGTCTGATAGGTAATATGGTCCATGTTCTTTACATTTTTTTGTAATATCTTCCTTTTGATCAAGGTCTTGTATCCATTTTGACCTTATCTTGGTAAATAGGGTAAGATATGAGTCTAAGCCCAATGTCTGCCAGACTGGTTTCCAGCTTTCCCAATCATTTTTACCAACTAACGAATTCTTATCCCCAAAACAGAAGCTCTTTAAAACCAGTATTCCCAAAACCTATCCATGCCTTGGATGGGCCCACCTTCCTCCTCCTGATCTATCACAGGCTCTAAGATGGTACAGTCACTTCCTCCCAAAGTTCCTTATTGGTCAAAATCAGGCCCAAAACATGGAAGTGGGGGGAGGGAGGAAGGGGACAAGCATTTATATAGCACCCATTGTATGCCAGACACTACACTAAGCACTTGACAAATATCATCTCATTTGCTACAAACAACAATTCCCCATCTTCTCTATGCCTTGTGAAAAATATTATCCCCTTTTTCATATTTGGATCATTGTTTTTCAGTCTGATTGGTTTCCTTTGTTTACCAGCATGATTCTGAGGAGACAAAGGCTTCCCCAGGCCAATACCATGCTCACCTGCCAAAGGGCTCCAGGACACACAACAGCTGAAGAACCCCATCCAGCCATAGCGGCAAGGTAATGGTGACATTCAGATGAGAGAATAGAGAGCAATCTGCAAACTTGACAGCCTCATGTGAATCTCTACACCCAGCATTCCTTTTTCTTGAGCTCTGATCCAAAAATTCAAATTCCGTTTTCCTCCCCTCTCTTTGTAACCAACTGTTCGTTTCCCACACCCTCTCTTTTCTCCTCTAACCCTTCAACGTGCAGTGGTGATGGGGACACCTTAAGTGTCAGACTCTGGGGGCATCCATCCAACTTGAAAGGCAGACCAACAATAGACGGAGATGGAGGGGAAAAGGGAATATCGCTGCCCCCAAGTGGTAGCTGCTTACCAGGCTATAGGAGAGAGGGCATTCTCTTGATGGCTGTAGAGAGTGAAAGGAATAGATGTGAATACTGGCCCTTGAGCATTTGCGATAGAATGATTATGGGTAATTAGTTAGCACAGGTGTGTCCAGGTGGCAGCACTATGAGCCTCAGGGCATCAGGTTAAGATTGTCAGATAATGTAAGGGCCCCCTATTTTGTGCCTCCTGAGGCAGACTCCTAGAACAGGGCAAGAGGAGATGCTGGGACTTGGTGAGAGCCCAGAATGAAATGCACTTTGGATTCCTAGGCTAGTCCCCACAGAATAGTGTCACTATTCCGGGACATTAGGATAATGAAGTCTTAGATTCATCACTTTCTAGGTTCCTTCTGGGGGGCTTCTCTGTTATTTTTTAAGTGAGGTTATGGTCATCAGTCTACACAAGGCTCAGGAGCTCTCTGATTTCATTTAAGATACACCCCCAGACAACATGCATCTCAACCAATCCTATCCAATTGGTAATGGTCCCACCCATTCCTCTAAGCAGGAAGCTGCACCCACCAGGATGTAGCTCCTTCTCCTGTGACCTGTCCCAAAGGTCCTTGTTCCTCGTGGCATTTATGGAATCTCATCTTTATTCCATGTAATTCAATGACCTTCCTCCTCATCCTTGGACATTGTAAGGGGGAAGAAGGGGAAGGGGTCCAGCTCCACTCTTTGTGAGAAAAACCTCAAATCTGTGATGTTGCTCCAACAGTTAAGTGGTTCTTCCCTTCCATCCTTCCCTTCCTGCTCTTCTCACATCCTCCCAACATAGTCTGACATCTCCTTCTGCCTTCTCTGATTCTTTCTTCTTTGTTTTACTCTTAAAGCAATTCTGCCATTTTCCATAAAGGACACTTCATTTCCCTTCACTTCCCTGATAAGCCATGAAAAATTGTTAAATTTGCCAGAAAATAAAATACTTTAAGCCCAGAAATTCCATCTCCAAAAGCCCTGAATCTTATATTCAAGTTTAGTGTCTATGGTTTAAAAAGGGAGAGGGGAAGAGAGCATATCACACAGAAAGTCCCTGGCATATAAAAGGGTGGCTAATATACCTGCAAATGGGGCACTTAGGGAATCCATGAATATTCATGGGACAATCCATACAGTCGGCTTCCCACTCACTCGGCTCCTGCTTTTCCTCAGAAGGCATTCAGTGTGAGGCCGTGATTCTGATAACTGCTTGCTGAGTTCCAAGATGACCCAAATGGTTATGACTATACATGACCATCACTTTTAGTTAAGCATTCTTGTACATTCTGTTCTGCAGAAAATTAAATGAGTGAAAAACTGACCCATCTCAGTAGCCAGGCAAATTCTGTTTCAATGGTATTCAGTCCCATATGCCTGAAACAGCCGCCCACCTTCCATCCGCCAAGCCTCCTCTCTCCCTTCATCCACAATCCTCCAATCCTACCTCCCAAACCTCCACTTAGCAATTACCTTTTCCCATGAGATACACTTAAAAGAAACTGTGAGAGAAAACCGAAGATCAAAATCAAAATACCAAACAAATTTTTAAAAAGGAATGTACATTTGCTTGGCTTTTTTTTAAATGTTGATTATACATAACGCCAGGAGGACCTGTGTGTCATGCTGCCTTAGGATGAAACATGTAGGAGTATTAAGTTGTGTTTTCTGCTCAGTACTTGTGATAGCACAGACACTCAGTAAATCTTAACTAATGACTCAAAGATACATAGTTCCCTCATGCATATGGACACACCTTGCCAAATACTCTTAATTGGTTCCACAAAATCACAATGTTGGGAAGACAATGGAATGGTGGCAGGGAGACTTTTTTCCATATCAACAGTATTATTAATGGAATGGTCAGCAAATGGACGGGCAAGTGCCAAGTTGTATCCCAGCCAAGATTTCAATCTGCACCGTGGGTAGCCTTGCGTCTGCCTCTTGGAGTTAGAGCAGGATTTCACAACGTGATGGCAGATCTGAATTACTTTGATAATTCCACAGACCCAAGAACTCATCTCTATGGACCCTCTACCGGGGCACACCCTAAACCCCTCCATGTCAGCTCTTCTCCTTATTCTTTCCATGCTGCTTGGACCCACCATGGACTGTGTGGACTGTCCACCAGCAATCCTTCCCACTTGCCATGGCTGGCCTACATCTTTCTAGTGAAATCTTTTACCCTCCTCCCTTGAGAGACTCTTGCACAGTCCCACCCACCCTCTCCATCTCCATTGTCTTGTGAATGACCCCCAACTTTCATTCTTGGAAAGCCGTGGCAGTCTGCGCCTCACAACCAAACCACCTGCTCAGAAGAATATTGGGCAGGAGCTACGAGCAGGTCCAATCATCCTGAAAAGGCGACACGGAATTAACACCATTGACGTAGCATTTGCTGTATTCCAGGCATCATACTAGATACTTTACTAAGGCAAGCTGCTCGTTTTATAGATGAGGACAGGGAGGCAGACAGCAGTTAGGTGACTCGCCCAAGTCAGAGGCCAGATTTCATCCAGGCCTTCCTCACTCCAGGGCCAGTGCTCTATTTATTGGGCCAAATCACTGTCCCCAGTTATGCAAATAAAGTAACTACAACCATACCCTTTGAACTAGATTCCACTATTGGGCATATATCCCCCTTGAGGTCATCAAGGCACGACATACACCAAAAATGCACAGCAACACTTTTTTGTGGTAGCAAAGAACTGGCAACAGAGGAGATGCCCATTGACTAGAGAATGACTAAACAAAGTGTGGGACGTGGATGTAATGGAATCTCACTGTGGTGTGAGAATTAGCTGATATGATGAATACAGAAAAACATGGAAAGATCTCTAGGAACTGATGCAAAGTGAAGTCAACAGGGCCAAGAAACTCAGAGGAAACACATGGACTACAGCAATATAAATGGAAGGAACAACCACCACAAAGCAATGGAATCAATATTGTGAAACCACAAAAACCAAGACTGGCCTCAAAAAAGCCATGACATCTCCCTCACACATACACACACTTTGAAGAGGACGGAGTGCACATGAGTGGACCTTACATGGAACATCAGATTTTTTTCAATGCACTGATCAGTTTTGCTAATTATTTTTTATGTGGTGACTCTCTGGTGGGAAAAGGGAAAAGGGGAAAATTTAGGCAATGTAAAAACAAAAGACAGAAATAAAAATTTCTATTTTTAAAATGTTTTTAAAATAAAAGAAAATCAGCTCTAACAAGACAGCCCTCTGTCTCAGGGAGAAGCTTGGGGCCTTAGAAGCACTCTGCAAGCTTCCAAAGGTCCTTCAGCCCCCTCCCCTCCTGTTTAGTCCCGTTCAGTTCTGGCCCAAAGTACCTGCTTAGCATATGTGCTGATGGACCAGCTGAGGGGTCATCTGACCATCCAACTGACTCTCGCAGCCTGGACTAGAACCATCACTTTGGGTTACAATGAAGACACTAGTATATCATGGTATTATTTCAAAATGGCATCAGTTCACTCTGGAGTCCAACTCTTTGAATCTGTGAACATTGTGGGGAGTACAAATTACAGTACTAGACCTTATGGGATGACCAACAACAACAACAATATAAAGACAGAAAAAAGAAATGTGAGCCAACAGGGAAATGTGGCGTCTAAATGGGATTGAAGGTATTATCCCGTAGGCCCCTTCCTACCTTTCCAGGCTCCTTACATTTTACTCCCCTCCATATATTCTGTGATGCCATGAGCTGAACCTTCAAGCCCTTTTCCTGACTCCAGACCTTGGTACCATCTATCCCCATGTCAGAAGAGCTCCACCTCCTGCCTTCCCTAGCTTCCTTCAAGACTGAACTCAGGGGAAGCTAAGTGGTTCAGTGAATAGACCACCGGCCCTGGAGTCAGGAGGACCTGAGTTCAAATTCCGCCTCAGACACTTGACACGCTTATTAGCTTTATGATCTTGGACAAGTCACTTAACTCCAGATGCCCTACCTTCCTCCCTCCAAAAAAAAGATTGAATTCAAAGTCTTCCTTCCTCCCCCCTCCACACCCCTTCCCTCTGAGATTACTTTCCACTTGTCCTGTATAGATTTCATATGCAGTTACTGGCATGCTGTCTGCCTTATTAGACTATAACTTCCTTGAAAAGAAGGACTGGGATTTTCCCTTTCTTTGTCTCCTCAGCACTCAGCCCCATGTCTGGCACACAGCAAGGGCTTAATAAATGCTTGTCACTTTCCCAGATTGGAGTGGTCTGCACTGGCAGGTAGTAAGTTCCCCATCACCCCAAGTCTGCAGGAGAAAGCTGGTGCCCACCCATAGGGTGGTTGCAGAAGAAATTCTGACTCTCCTCCAGGAGTATGATTAAATGCTCAATGAATCCATCAGTTACCCTTGATTAAGAGGAGACAGGAGGGGAAAGGAGACCACAAAAGAAGCAGCCCCTTGTCCCAGGGACTGAGTACCTCTGAGAGGCTGAGACCCAGGCCCATGAGAACCAAAGCCCTCCTCCAGGACTTCAGCTGGACAGTTCCTGCCCAGCCCACCTATCTCAAGGACACTGTTTTCCACTGGACAAGGGGAAAGATTCTTCTGTGTCCCTAGACAAGGACTCTCCAGTATGCTATTTCCCTTCTGACCAAGCCCAGACAGGTGTGGGGATCTCAAAGGACAGTGCCCACAGAGTTTTTCCGTCTTTAAACTTGGTTAGAGGTAGAGATGTTGCTGCTGCTGCTGCCACCTACTGTCTGTCCCCTTCCTCAAGAGACCATGCAGCCCAGCCTGGTGGATGCTGGAGAGAAGTCGTCTGGGCCCACAGCCTGGCACATGGCCAGCACCCAGGAATTCCCGCTGTGCAGAGGTCTCCAGAGCCCATGGAGTGAGGCCCCCCCAAGGGGAAGTGTGAAGCCACCTTTACGGCCTTCCTCCACACTACCCCCACATTACTCTCTGCTCCCCAGTTTTATTCATACCAGTCTGCCTAGAATGTGGGTCCCACTTAGCAAACTTCAGCGACTCCACTGCAGCCATCCTCCCAGGCCTGGTGCTCCAGGAAATCTTCCACCCCACCCCCAGCTGTGAGGTACCTTCTGCACATCATTGCTGCTCTCTTTACTTTGTCCCTGCATATAAGTGGTTCTCCTGGATCTGCCCTCATCTCTCTATACCAGTTCATACAACCAAATTCCCAGGTTCCTCTGCAATTGTCCTTTTTGTCGTTTCTTAAGGCATAACAATATTCCATTACATTCATATTGATAAAAGACCAAAGAATTCTGACCAACCAGAGCTCCGCTGATGAGGCAGGCTTCTACGTCCTGAGGGAGAGGGGATAGACTCAAGACCTAGACATCTTTTCTTGGCCAACATGGAAATTTGTTTTGCTTGACTATGCATATTTGTCACAAAGGTTTTGTTTTTCCTTCTTTTTTTCCAGTGGAAAGTTAAAGTGCAAGAAAGAGAAAATAAATTATTCTTAATTGTCAAAACATCACATATATCTGATGGTCTTCCTTTCTACTCCCATCTTTGACCCATCATCAGTATTAGCGGCTTATCTACAGCCCAGCTGCAGGATTGTTCAGTCTTCTCTGCTCCGAGGTCTTTGCTTTATCAGCCCATATCACCATCAGTCAACATAGCCACACCTGAGACTCCCTGTCCCGTGGAATGGCAGCACCTCCAGGATCCTGAACTTTGAAACAGCACTTTCCAGCCATAACCTGTTATCTCCTGAAACCTTCCACTAGTCAAGGTAAAATGAGATCAATATTTTCAGATATGGTCGATGTGGGAATTTATTTTGTCTGGCTGTGAATGTTTGTTACAAGGGTTCTGTTTTTCTTTTTTTGCTTGTTTTTTCATTGGGAGAAGGAGGGAGCTGAAAGGGACAGGAGCCTAGCAGCTGGGTTTTTAAATAAGAGAAAGAAAAGGACACATTTTAATGCAAAGAACAAGAGGAAGACCAGAAGGAAGTCAAACAGGCCAGCTCCGGAGATGTGAAAGCGGCGCGTTCTACTTATCACAAAGCAAGCCGTGTGGAAGTCAGGGTTCCAGGTACAGTGCTCTTTTTTCTTTTTAATTTCCACATGGAAATCTTCCTTTTATTCAGCATTTGTTAAGTTCGGAAAAAAATCTGGAAAAACAGAGAATTATGCAATAACTTCAACTAGAACCCAGGGCAGGGGATAATTAGATGACACTTTACTCCTAGAACAGTTTTGTTAAAGCCTTTAACAAAAGAACTGAAGAAAGGATGAGAAGCAGCTTTAGAGCTTTTCATGAAGAACTTAGGAGGAAGACTGATGGTTTAGAAGAGAAGGCAGAAAATTCTCACAGAGCAGTGGCCGTCCTGGAAGAGAGCTGAGCTGAGGGCGCTCCAAATACAGTGACAGAACAATGATCTTCACTTGTATCACAAGACGGCCAAATCAGAAGAATATCGGAGATCTCTATGAGCAAAGGTAACTAAATTGGAAAACAAGACACAAAGGAAGCACAAAAGTCATTATCCTTCCTGTAAAACATGATGAAGTAAAAATAAAGAGTTAAGGAAATCATTTTTAATTATCCAAAAGTATTGGAACCAATGGATCAGGTGCAAATTTACAAGATCCAGAGGATGCCAGCAGAGAGTAACCCCACATTGAGCTGAAGCAAATAGTCACTAGCCGGGCTCCAGAGGTTTCAGATCAAAAAGAAAACATTACAAGTAGGCATCTCAAATACCAAGGAGAGCCAGCCATAACTGCCCAGAACTAATCACCAACAATGAAAAAGGGAAGAAAAGGCTGGAATATGATATACCAAAAAGCAAAGGGAAATGGGTTCTACCAGAGGATAATTTATCTGCAAACATTATATTAGGAGGAGGGAGGGAGAAGAAAGAATAGTCTTTTATCAGAATAACAAGTTCAAAGCATTCCTTTTGAGAGATCCAGACTTGAACTGAGTCCTTAGAACACAAACAGAATACAAAAGAAACTTGAGAGAGTAAAAGGGCTAGGTGATGATTGAATGTTTAAATACTGAAAGGAGAGCAGAGAATATTGTCCCTTGTGAGTCCCACATTGTCCAAGAGCCATTGATGTAAGGGGAAAAAAGACAAGCTCTCTGTGTTTTCAAGAAGAAATGCCATCGTGAAGGAAGATGGAGGACAAAGGGCCTTTTTTTCTCTACATTGGAGTGCTCCAAGTAAAGGTTATTCAGACACAGAGGTAGAGGTGAGAAGGAAAGGAGGAGGAGGGAACCATGCTCTCTTTTGAGCTGGACTAGGAAGAGGAAGGAGAGAGAGGTCTGCCTCAGTGGTCGAGCAGAGAGGGGATGCCTCAAACAATGCAAACTATAGACAGGGACCTTTTTTCTATTAAAGGTAAGTACAAGATCCAGTGACTTGGGGCTGGCCTGGGAAGGCAGGATGAAGGAAAAAGACTAGAATCAAATTGTTCCAAGCATAATACACTGCAGTTATAGCGAATACTGGCTTCTTTCAGAAAGGGAAAGGAGAAAGTAAAGAGAAAGAAATATAATAGAATTTGATGGAGAATAAAAACAAATGCAAATCAGAACCATCAATGTTAATGAGTTGAATTTGTCCAACAAATAGAAGAGTGCAAAGAATTGAATTAGAAAGCAAAGCCCTAAATTTGGGCATATAAAAGAAACACACATAACTTAAAGAGTCATACAATTGAAATGAATTATAGAATTTAGTATGCTTCAATTGGATCTATATAGTAGAAAGATAGTCATGATATCAGTCAAGACAACAGTAAGAATGGATATGGTCAAGAGAGACAAACGGAAATTATAACATGCTTAAATCTAATGTCTCTTATATGATATATATGATGCCTTCACCATATAAAATGAAACTATCAAAATTAAATATGCATGTACCTAATGGCATTTCAGCTAAGTACTTAAAATGGAATTGCAGAAAGATCTAGGTAATAAGACAATAATTACAGGTGATAGCAATATATCTCTTTAAGATTTAGACAACTCTAAGGTAAGCAAAAAAATAAACTAAGGATCTGAATAAAATGATAGAAAATTTAATGTAATGATCATTTTGCAATTATTGAATGGAAATATTAAGAAGCATATCAGATCACATAGCACATTTACAAAAATCAATTATATGGGAGAACATAAAGAATTTATAAATTCAGAAAGTCAGAAATATTAAAATATATCCTTTATAGATCACAAAACAATAAAATTGTAATTAATAAGGCTTTAAAATGCTAAAGCTGCAGTAATGAAGGCTAAATCACATTGTCTCAAAAAACAAGTGGTCTAAGGACAAATCAGAGAGACAATAAATAGCTGACCATGGACAAGTTATTCTTTAAGCATTAGTTTCTTCAATTTAAAAATGGGGACAATTCTACATAGCAGAGCTGTTGTTGTGCTCAGATGAGACAAGGTATACAAAGTGTGCATTTTAAAGTGTCACAAAAATGCCAGGGCTTTTTTTCCCATTAATGTATTTATAAAAAATGCATAAATGATACATATATATAATCTATGTATATCAATACACTAGTAGAAAAAAAGTATTTGTGTGTGTGTGTGTGTGTGTGTGTGTGTGTGTGTACTACCGATTGTCCTTTCAAATGTATACCTTCATCTGAACAATAGGCATACTGTATCCACATGGTTTGATAACCAAATTGTCCTATAGGATTTTCCTCAAAACTTACATTTCATCTCCAATTTCCAACTACTTCCCCTATTTTGTGGCCCTCCCCTCGCCAATCCATCTTCCAAGGAGCTTCCAAAGCAATCTTAAGGTCTAAGTATGACCACATTACTCTCCTCCTCAAAAATTAGGCTAAAATACAAAGAAGGAGTGAAAGAAACAGGCACTTTACAAACATGGTCTCATTTGTCCTCACAACTCCCTTGGGAGGCAGGTGCCTCCTTTTTTTAGTTGGAGAAACTAAGTCAGAGGCCAAGAGACTTACCCATGGTCAAACACCTAGAAAGCATCTGGGGCAGAATTTGAATTCAGATCCTCCTGTCTCCAGGCCTCAGCCTGGCTCTTAGAGCCTTTGACAATTCGGGTCCAACCTTCCTTTCCAGAAGTACTGTCTGTCATTCCCACTTTGTGCCTTCTATGTTCCAGCTCCTACCTGTCATTGTCAAGCCTTTGTTAGTGAGCCTGGAAGTGGGGCCAGAAGGGAGAACCCCCACCATCACTCTCCACCCCCCACCTCCCCGCCAGCTTCCGATGGAGTCTGTGGCATCTCCTGGGGTACCAAAACTCCCGAGATCTTTTCGGTCTTTCTTGATCTTTCTCAACATATCAGTGAAAATGAACCCACAGAATGACCTCACAGCTTTTCTCTAGGAGATGAAATGATCAGAAAGCAAACTCTAGGGTGATTTTCACGTAGCCCAGCACTATTCTCTGATGCAGAGGAATGCACACAGAGGAAAAGTTAAGTTCCTGCTGTATGAAATGACATTCTTTGGCCCATGGACGTAAGAGAGACTGAGGAACACCTGGGCTTGCTCCCTCCTCTCCTTCCCCATCCTTGCTTTGGAGGAGCATCAGAAATAGGACACGAGCGGAGTGAGGACGAGGGGCATGAGATAAGCATTAGGGCTTGATGGGGTGATTGTAATGAGGAGGGGAGAGGAGAGGCTGCCAGCATGAGCCACAGATAGAGCCCCACAGCCCCAAGGAACAACATCAAGCTGTGTCTGGAACATAATGCCTGCTGGAGCCTTTTCCCTCGGAGATAACTGACAAAACAAGGTGGAACCTATCTCTCCTTCTTCCCCACTCACCCCTCCTTCTTCTGGTGGCAGATGTTGATTCCAAAGTTTTCCTGTTCTTTAAAGTTGTTTACATTTTCTGTTTAATTAGCTTGACTGCAGGCTTAGATAAAGTTTTGATTGATCATAACTGCTTATGGTTTGTGTTTTATTATTTGTGAATAGGGAGTTGTAAAAAAGATAAAGAGACAATGAGGCATGTTATTCAGAGGGACAGAGAGACAGAAAGACAGAAACAAATAGGCAGACAAGTTCTCTGTTTGAATTCTCAGGGGCAGGTGTGGAGGAAAGCTCTTCTCCCCAGCTGGGGGCTCCTAAGCTATATGAAAGAGAATCTTACTGGTCTTTTTTTTAACGAATTTCCAAAAGTGGAGTAAAAGATGAATATAGGATTTCCCTTCAGTTGACAGCCAACCAACAGCCATTGCTTTTTGGGTGAGGGCTGGTATTATACTGTAGTAGTCATGTGACAAATCTTCTGTATGAGTTCAGCTGAGGGCAGTAATTAGAGACCTTGCCATCCTCTATGGAGAGCCCCCGTGGGCACAGTGACACTTAGCTCAGCAGTGAATGTACCAATCTCACGCACAAGGACCATCAGGGGAACCATTAATTTAACAATCCACTATAATCCGAGGAAGGTAAGGCAAACAAGTATTCCTATAATGAAGATGGCCCTGGATTACTTCTCCAAGGCTCATAAGGGCACATATTCCTGCAGACCTTTCTAGGAGAGAGAAAGGGACAAGTAGATGGACAGAGATAGACAGACAGACACAGGCAGGCAAACAGAGAGCAGGCCCAAGGCTCGCTAGGAGGAGATCCAAGACAGAAATCAAGGCAAGGAGGAATGGAGGCCCAGAGTTTGCCTTTGATATGAAAGAGAAGGAAGGCAGGAACACAACCCCCAGGAAAGGAAACAGGAAAAGTCAGAGGAAAATCTTCAAGGTCTTGTGCCCTTAGAGGGAGAAGGGGAGGAGGAGGGGGAAGAGGTGCAGGGGGAAGAGGGGCAGAAGACAACCTCTGCCTGCTAAAATCTTGCTCATTCTTGCCTTCTCAGCCTGGAACATCCCTCCACCATGCTGTCCCCTTTCTCTCACTGACAAGTTCCTCCCAGAGCCTCCATTTTGTGGGCCAGCTCAGGCTGGCCGTCCTCCCAGCTATATATTTGACTCTCTAGAGTTAGATACATTCCTTTCCCCATCTTTTATGCATTATCTTCTACCTTTAGAATGTAAGCTCCTTGTGGGCAGGAACTGTCTTTCTCTTTGCTCTTAGCCCAGGGCCTGGCATATGGTAAATGCTTAAAAACATTTGCTGACTGCCCACCCTCCCGAGCCCAGTGCCACATACTTCAAGGAAGTGTTCCCTGAGCTGATGAGCTGTAAGTTAGTCTTCCTCAGATGCCAAATGCAATTTCTTACTCTTCTTCTCTTACTATTCTTTTCTGCATGATAGTTACTATTTGTGGGACAGTGGATGCAGTAGCTACAGGGATAGTCCAAGTCCTGCCTGTCCCCTATCAGCTAAGTGGTCATGGCTAAGTCACTTAACCTCTTTGTGCCCAGGCAAAGCTCTAAGAGGATAAATTACAGATAAATTGCTGCCTGGACTGAGGTCACTGCCACACACAGAGGACCTGACACAGATGGAAGGTACAGACCCCAACCACCCACACAGTCTAGATTTGAAGCATGTCTCTGACTATAGCAGGCCACCATACTTGGCTTAGGTTAAGACCACCGTTCAGTCATTTCTCTAGAGCCAGCAATGTTGTATACATAATAGGTTATTCATACCGTAAATGGTTGTGCAGATGATGTGGTGGATGGGTGATTGGATGAAGGAATATGAATGAATAAGTGAACTCATTACCTGCTTGCAAGGAAGACTGAAGTAGGCACATAGTAGAGTCAGAAATGTAAGGGCAGGACAAGGCTCAGGAACACTTACCTTGCTTTCCTTTCCCCTCCTTTCATTTTCAAAAAGACCTAATAATTCCAAATCTGAAAATTCTGAAAAACAAAAGGAACAGAATATACACTTATTAGTCTGGCATTCAATGCCTCTAAAAGATAGCATGGCATAAGAGAAAGCCAGCTTTGGGGTCAAAGACACCTAGGTTCAAGTCTCACCTCCAAAACATATGGGCTGGTGACTTAATCTCTTCATGTCCCAAGCAACACTCTAAGTTAGAGAATGGGTGCCCACCTGCATTGATGGATAGCTTGTCCTCCTGGGAGAGCTCCTGCCACTAATGAAGTCACAGGAAGAGTCCTAATCCCCATCCCTCCCAAAACCTCTCCATTCAACTGCTATCAGGAGCCCAGGGCAGTCTCCTGTACCTATCCAGAGCTGCTGGATGTGTCTCCCCATTCATGGAATGCCCCCCAAACCTCTGCTCTCCTCCCCAAGCTATAGTCTTGGAACCCAAGCAGCCTTCCTTTAAAGGCCAGTGTAAATGTCACCTCCTTCAGGGAAGCCTTCCCTGAGAGCTCTCCTCTGGGTAAAGTAATGACCCTTCCTTTATTCTACTTTGCAAAGCTCTTTGGGTCTGCCCTAGACTCTCATTCTCTACACTCTTGTCTGTCTCTATCTCTCCATTTCTCCCCACACACACATATATACATATATAAAATAAAACACATGTGTATTTATAGACACATATACACACACACAAGTATACATACACAGGATGTTCCAACTATTAAAGCTTAAAACTGCACTGTGATTTTTGGGACAGCCCATACACATTTTAATCCAGACTTTCTGTCCATCAGTGGGGTCAGCACCCACTCTACCTGGGGGCCCTGAGAGAATAAGGAACCTGTTACAGGGTCACACAGCCAGGATGGGTCAGAGATACAACTTTACCAGACTCTTCTGACTCCAAGGTCAATTCTGCCTCTGTTCTAAAACTATCATTACTATGCATTGTCATTTGACAATTGAATTGAGCTTATTATGTGCTTCATATTACCTTCAAGGCTATGTCCTTCACACTAGACACACACATACACACACACACACACACACACACATCAGCATTCACTCAACAAACACTTCCTAAGCAGGTACTATGGGTAAAAAGCACAGTTTTGCCCAGCTTTTAGGTGCCTTCAAGGAGTTTGTGATCTGATTTATCACCTCCTCTTGAGGGCAGGGACGATTTGTGTTTTATCTTGGCATTACCAGCAGCTGGCACAGTGCCTGCCTACACAATGCCTGTTGATTGATTGATTGGGGCAGTAAGACAAAGACAGCGGATCTAGCCAATACTTAAGTGTATTAGTTAGTTACAAAAAAAGGTACTTTGGACAGGCCCAGGCAAGGACAATGGCTACAAACCAGGGACACAAAGGGCAGGAAATGAAAATAACCCCACCCTGCCACCGCCACCATCACCGCCACCACCACCATCACCATCACCATCTTCACCACCATCACCACCTCCAGCACCACCACCTCCAGTACCACCATCACCATCACCACCTCCAGCACCACCACCATGCCTAACCTCAGCAGCTCCCCTTGGCATTCACATTGGGGTGTGAAGAGGAAGCCAATTAGGCCAACGGCAACACCTTCCCCACCTCTATATCTCCTCCAGAGTCAAGCAGGCTATCCTGTCCTAGAGAAGGCACTTCATCGGAACTGAATAAGCAAGCTGGTGCTTAATTATCAATCTGCCAGAAACATCCATTTCCAGCTTCAAATGGATCCTATTTCCATAAACTCATAGCAAAAGCTCCACCCATCTCTGCCTCGCATCCAGAGAACACACAAATCAAAACACCAGAGCTAACACGGGCCTAGCCCGACCCAAAATGGCACCACTAGCACAGTCAGAGGGCATTGGTCTCATCAGAAAATGTCACTTCACCAGGAAGGGGGAAACTCCAAAGAAACACAAAAGCCTTTGGATGAACGTTCCCCTCTGACACCCCAAGAGAAATCTCAGGTTATCCCAGAACATAGACCTCGACCTGCTCCAACCTACTTATTTTACAAGTGGAGAAACTGTCCTATGGAGAAGAAATCTCTTCCCCAATACTATACAGTGAGTTCATAACAAAACCACTTCTAGGAGCCCAGTCCCCAAGCTTCTCAGCCATGAAATCAACAAGCATTGACTAAGCTCTGGACACAGTGCTAGGCACTAAGAACATAAAGCCAGAAGTGAGATCTCTAGTTGCTGTGGCCAAAGGGAAGGACAAGAATGGATGATAAATAACCCTGAAGACATTGGAAAATGGGAGGGAGGAGAGAAGGGAGCTCCCTTAGAGTGACCTCAATTTCACTAAAGCAGGAGGCAAGGTCATCTTCTAAAAGAGACAAATGCAAGAGTCAAGTGGAGAGTCCAAAAGCGATAAAGCACTTAGGGAGATAAAAACACAAGGTAGATGGTGTAAAGAACACCAACTGGCCGGACAAGGGACCCTGGCCCAGACAAGAGGCCCGCCCCCCCACTAGACTCCCAAGGGTCCTGCCCCCAGCCCATAACACCTTTCCCATAGTACCAGGATGTCTCCTTGAGTATTTTGATGCCCTTCAGATGTTGTAATCTATTTCAGGAAGCTGTGCGCTGGAGCTCCATGAGGCTTCCTGAGGGGCTGTGTTCAGACAGTGAACATTTTGAAAATATCACCAGCATATATTCCCCCTGAAGGGGCAGAAGAAATGAATAATATTTAGAGCTATAAACAGCATAGGAAACACTCACTCGTTGTGAGTTAATGATTCACAGACCCTTAGAACCATAGGGTTTAGAAGAGAAAGAGAACTTAGAATCTAGAACTATGTACGGAACATTAAAGAAGAGATGGATGGAAAATCCAAGAATGTTCCAAGTTGAAGGGAAGTTAAACCAACAGGCACTATAGGAACCACTCACGCTTTATGGGTTAATGAATCATAGACTCAAATCATAGGGTTTAGAGCAAAAAGAGAACTTAGAACCATGGAACCTGGAAGGGGCCTGACAGAAGTCCAAGGTCCCCATCTTATAGAGGAGTAAGCTGCGGTCCAGAGGGGAAAAGCTACCCTCCACATTCCCCAGTGAGTAAGTAGCAGAGTCAGAAGCAAAATCCACATCTACTGTCTTCAAACCCAGGGCTGTTTTGATCATTCCAAAAGACAGTAGGAACCTCAGAGTTTTCCTAGTCCAGTGCCTTAGCCTAGCAGTTGAAAATGGCCCTTCACAAGCTGGTTCCAACTTCTCTTTACAGTTGTGCCATTATTCTCTACACTCTAGCCAAAATGAATTGTGTCCACACACTCTTAGACTCCAGTCAAGCTGTTTCCCAAACTTGACATGTCAACATCTCCCACCTCTGGGCATTTGCACAACCCACCCCTCTCACCTGGAGTGAATAGAGAATGGTTTAATCTACAATGTAGAGGACTAGCCTTGGAATCAGGGAGTAATGTGCTTACAAGGAAATCCCTTAACCCTCCCTAAGTCTTGACTTCCCTGCCTTTAAAATCAATCTGTCTACACTTCCTTCCATGGCCCTGAGGAAAGTGATTTGTAACCTTTAAAGGACCATAGAAATGGGAGTTACCAATGGTTACTCATATTTGGGAAGGGAAGGGAAGGATATGGGACCTGGCCTTTGACCTTATCAATGTTAAGAGTTCCTCTACCAATGCAGCTCAGAAAGCAATCTCTAGTCTTAGAGAGTTAAAGTCACTAGCCCAGGATCACACAGTCAATGAATGTCAGAGACAGAATTTCAACCCAGGTTTTCCTGACCATGTGAGAGTGGAATTATGGGGAGGGCATAGGGGGTAGACAAGTCACCGAAGCTCAGGTCTCTCTCTTACCACGTGGCCGTGCTACCCTACCTCTCCATTTATACCTTATTAAACCAAAAGGCTATACAATTTCAGTATTCATGTATAACCTTGACCATGGTGCCTAAAAGAGAAGTTCAATGGAGCTGGAGAGAAAAAAAATGTATAATCAGGTCTGCAGAATATTCAGAAATGTCCCGAGCCTCTATGTAGTGTCATAACTAAGAAGGGTCTCCAATACAGTGTTGTGCATGCACGGATGTTTAATGCTGCAAAAGTCCGATCTTTCTTCATTGTACCACACGTGTACTGAGGACAGTCGATCCACGAGTTGTATTTGGTACCAAGCAAGAAGCAAGCCAGCACTCACTGGGTCAGGACAAACAATAAAACAAAACAGCCCGAGAGCTGAGTCCGAGCAGGATCGGAATCCCAGCTTCACCATCATCAGCTGTGTGGTCTGGAACAAGTCCCATCCCCGAGCATCTGTTTCCTAAATTGTAAAATGGGGCTAACATCCCTGAGGCCTGCCAGTTAAAGGACTAGCAACGTCGTCGTCAGGAGGGAAACTACGGGACGGCCTCTCGCCCACGTTCAGTTTTCCCCGTTCATCTCGGGAGATTCCTCTTCCTTCTTGCTGCGAATCGAGTCCTTCCAGAAAGCCTTCGCAGGCCCCCCCGTAACAAGGGCCCTCTGCGCACACCTGCAGCCAGGCTTTGTAGGCTGCCGCCCGGAGAGGGGGTCAGGCCGACCAAGAAACCGTGAGCCGTCTGAAGATCTGGGGGACAATGGATGTCCACAAGACACAGCTAAGAGGGAGCCGCGGGAGACTGGGTCCAGCTTGCGCCAGATCCTCGGTCTCCGAAGGCAGCGCCAGACTCAGTGGGACGGGAGCGAGATTCCAATTCCGCGCAAGAAAGACCCGACCCTTGGAGTTCGCCCACAACAGGACGGGCTGCCTTGGAACGGCCCTGGAATGACCCCAGAGTGGGCCCTGGGAGCAGGGGGCTCCTTCCCTTGGACCACTCGTCCGCCTCGAAGGTCTCAGAACTTGGAGATGCTGTTCCCAGGGCTTGATCCCTAGTCCCTGGAAGCCTGAGGACACTTCCTCGTTCCTCCCCCTCCTCCTCCTTTTTTCTCCTCCCCGCCTCCTGGCCCCGTCCCCCGGGATAGCAGCCCCGCCCCCTGACCTTTCGCCCCTCTCCAGCTGCAGCCCCGAGCTGGCTCGGAACCCCTACCTCCACCCCTCCCCGCCCCGCCCCGCAAGTACCCGCTTCACTCTGTCCCTGGAGGGGCCGGGGGCACTTCCTCGCGACCCCCCCCCCTCGCTAGCCGCGCCGCCACCTGTCCGAGAGTCCCGCACTGCCCAGTTCCGGTCTGTCCGGAGTCCTGTCCAGAGCGTCTCGCGCCTTGGAAGCCCGAAGCCCTCTGTTCAGCGACTAGGGTTCTCGCGTCCTAACCGCCGTTGCCAAGGCGAAGGGAACGCCCGCTGATTGGTCCGGCCCCTCGGGGAAGGGGGAGGGGCCTAACTCGGGCAGGCCGGGATTGGTCCTAGCGAGGGCCCGAGCCGGGAAGCACCGCCCCCAACCGCCTCCGCGCGAGGAGGTCCAACGTCTGAGCGACATAAACGCGGACAAAGACACCAAGAGAAGGAGCTGCTGGAAGAGGCGGAGGCTGTGAGTTCAGGATGGGGCAGCAAGGGGCCAGGCCTCCCCCGCGGAGCCTCGGCATCCTCCGTGAATTAGGGCGCAGCTTCCCCCAGCCCTCCCAGAGCACTAATGAGTGCTCAGAGCCCCTCCTCTGAGGGAGCCTTCACTTAGCATCCCCTAAGCACGGACGGGCTCAGGGTCCAGCTCCCTGCTGCGCCTCAGGGGTGCAGAAAGAGGCACAGACAGACTCTGCCCTCCCAGAGCCGCCTGAAAACGCCTGTGTCCCACAGATGGAGATGGCAGGGACATGCGAAGGCGCTCGCCTCCCGTGGATGTGGGTGGCGTCTTTATGCAGATGATTCGCCCTAGTTAACATTTCCACTTGCCCGTTGATCCTCCCCAACTAGATGCCTCCTTAGCCCCACAAACTCAACACATCCCAAACTAAATTCATTATCCTCCCTCAGTACTGTCCCCTCTTCCTAACATGCCTGTTTCTGCCAAGGTTACCACCATTTCTCACTATCCCCACCTTCATATCCAATCTGTTGTCAGATCTCTCCATTTCTATTTTTTATTTGTTTATTTTTAGTTTTCAAAATTCATGTCCACGGGATTTTGAGTTACAAATTTTCTCCCCGTCTTTCCCCTACCCCCACCCCAAAATAGTGAGCCTACTCAATACCCCTTTCCCCAGTCTGCTCTCTCTTATATCCTCCCCCTTCTCCCTTTAACTTTCTAGTAGGACAAGATGGATTTCTATACCCCAGTGCCTGTATATCTTATTTCCCAGTTGCATGTAAAAAAAAAAAAAAACCACCCAATTTTTTAAACAACGTTTTTAAAACTTTGATTTCCAGATTCTTTCCCTTCTTCCTTCCTTACCCACCCCCACTGGGAAGATAAGCAATTCAATATAGGTTGTACATGTGTAGTTATGCAAAACGTTCCCATAGTAGATATATTGTGAAAGACTATATTTCCCTCCATCCTATCCCACCCCCCACTTATTCTATTTTCTGCTTTGACCCTGTCCCTTTTCCAAAGTGTGCGCTTCTAACCACCCTCTCCCTCAATCTGCCCTCCCTTCTATTATCCCCCCTCTTATCCCTTTCCCCCCTACTTTCCTGGAGGGTAAGATACCCAGTTGAGTGTGTATGTTATTCCCTCCTTAAGCCGAATTTAATGAGAGTACATTTCATCCATTCCCTTTCCCCTTCCTGTTCTTCCCCTCCATTGTAACAGTTTTCTCTTGCCTTTTTTAGATGAAATAATTTACCCTATTTTATCTCCCCCTATCTCCTCTCATTATATTCCTCTCTCACCTCTTAATTTTTTTAGATACCATCCCTTCCTATTCAACTGATCCTGTGCCCTCTGTCTATGTATACATGTACACATATATACACATGCTCACATATGTATTTATACACACATACACCCTCCTAAACAAACATATATATGTATACCCTTCAACTATCCTCATACTGAGAAAAGTTTCATAAGTTTAAATTATCGTTTTTCCATGTAGGAATGTAAATAGTTCAAATTTAATAAGCTCCTTATGATTTTTTTCCCGTTTACCTTCTCATGCTTCTCTTTCTTCTTGTATTTGAAAGTCAAATTTTCTATTCAACTCTGGTTTTTTCATCAAGAATGCCTGAAAGTTCTCTATTTCCTTGAAAGACCATATTTCTATCTGAAGCATTATACTCGGTTTTGCTGGGTAGAAGGTTCATGGTTTTAATCCCAGCTCTTTTGACCTCCAGAATATCCTATTCCAAGCCCTTTGATCCCTCAGTGTAGAAGCTTCTAGGTCTTGTGTTAGCCTGATTGTGTTTCCACAATACTGAATTGTTTCTTCCTGGCTGCTTGTAGTATTTTCTCCTTGACCTGGGAACTCTGGAATTTGGCTATGATATTCCTAGAAGTTTTCTTTTGGGGATCTTTTTCAATAGGCGATTGGTGAATTCTTTCCATTTCTCTTTTGCCCTCTGGTTCTAGAATATCAGGGCAATTTTCCTTGAGAGTTTCTTGAAGAATGATTTCTTGGTTCTTTTTTTGATTGTGGCTTTCAGGTAGTCCAATTATTTTTAAATTGTCTCTCCTGCATCTATTTTCCAGGTGAGTGGTTTTTCTAATGAAATATTTCACATTGCTTTCTCTCTTTTTTTTTTCATTTATTTGGATCTGTTGATTTATCATTTGATTTATTTTGATTTGATTTATTTGATTATCTTGATTTCTCATAATGTCATTAGCTTCCATTTGCCCCAATCTAATTTTGAAGGAATTATTCTCTTCAGTGCATTTTTGAAATTCCTTTTCCATCTGGGCAATTTGATTTTTTAAGGCATTCTTCTCCTCGTTGGCTTTTTGGGCCTCTTTTGCCATTTGAGTTAGTCTATTTTAAGGTGATATTTTCTTTGGTATTTTGGGGGGGTCTCTTAGCAGGCTTCTGACTCCTGTTTCATGTTTTCTTGCATCATTCTCATTTCTCTTTCCTCCACTTCTCTTACTTGATTTTCAAAATCCTTCTTGAGCTCCTCCATGGCCTGTAACCAACTCATATTTTTCTTGGAAGCTTTTGATGCAGGAGTTTTGCCTTTGTTGATTCTTCTGGTTTCATGCTTTCATCCTTTTTGTCCCCAAAAAAGGATTCTATAGTCTGATTCTGCTTCCTCTGCTTGCTCATCTTGCCAGCCAATTACTTGACTTTTGAGCTCTTTGCCATGGTAGAACTCTGCTTCCAGAGTGGAGAGCTTTGTCCCAAATTGCTGTGGTTTTCACAAATGTTGTCAGAGGTCTGAGGAGGGCGCCCACTCTACAGCTATCACAAGCTCTGGCACACTGGCCATACACCCCAGGACCACCACCCAAGACCACAATCCAGATCCAAGCAGGTCAAAGCAAGAGTGATTACCCTCTGAATTGTTGCTTGGTCCCCCTACAATCTGCAGGCCAGGAGCTCTAGAAGCAGCCATGTGGCAGCAGCTGCAGCTGTAGTGCATCAGCCACCTCTCACCCCAAGGGCAGGGGCTGGACTGCACTCTTCCATCACCCAGTTCTAACAGAGTTCCCCACTGACCTTTTACTTTCTCTTTGGTATTTATGGATTGAGAAGTCTGAAAACTGCCATAGCTGCTGGTGATTCACTCTCCCAAAGACTTATCTAGGCTGTTCTGTGCTGCTAGTTGGGGCTACCCCAGGCTCAGCGCAACTCTTGCGGGACTATGCTTGGCTCCCAGCTTGGTGGGAAAGACCCTTCCTATAGGCCTGCCAGGCTGCCTCCAGTGGGTGTCACTTTGTTTAGAGTCATATTTTACAAGTATTAGAGGTAGTTGTGGCAAGAGATCATGGAATTTCTTGCTTCTACTCTGCCATCTTTGCTCTGCCCCCTTCCCCCCTCTAATCCATCCATTTCTATCTTCACAACATCCTGAATGTACATTTCCAAGTCTGGTTTTTTCCTGAGCTCTAGCCCCACATCTCCACCTGCCTGGGAGACATCTCAAAATGGTTGTTCTGTAGGTAACTCAAACTCATCATATCTAAAACAGAACTCATTATCTTTCCCCAAGAAACCCTTGCCTTTTCCTCATTTCCCTATTTATGTTGAGGGGATCATTATCTTTCTGGTCACCTAAGCTTGGTCATCTTCATTCTGCCTCACATCTTATGTCAGTTAACTGCGGTATCTTGTCTCCTTCGCTTCTTGCAATACTCAGCTTCTGCATGAAGCTTCCTTGATTACCCAGCTCTTAGTTCCTCCCCAATATATATATTCAAAACACAGAGCACAAAGTGAAATCATTTATTTAACATTTTTAACCACCTATTATGTGCAAGGTCCTGAGCTAGGAACATAGTTCCTACCCTCAAAAAGCTTATGAGCTCCTGGAGAAGAAGAAAAACATGGTCATACACCAAGAAGCATCACCCCATCCCCATCCCTGGTTCAGACCCTCATCACCTCCCCTGATCCACTCCTACTTGGCTTCTCCCTTCTCCAATCCAGTCTCTACACAGGTCTGAGCACAGTCCTCCCCTACTTGAGAAGTCCCCAGGACTCCCCTGGTCTCCTCAGACTGACCTTAGGCAATGGGAAGACCATAGGCCATAGTGCCAGAAGACCTTGGTTGTGCCCTGGCTCTGTCACTCTCTTGGCCTCACTTTGCTCCGCTAGGAAATGAGGGCATTGGATTAGCTGCCATCTAACGACTTCTTCAGGTATAATGGATGATCCTCTCTTTCCACACTTATTTCCCATGGCTCCCTTTGGCATGCCCTGCATTCTAGTCAAACTGGGCCTGAACTCCATATTCCATCCCCCATCTCTGGGTCAACAGGAGAAGATGAATGCCTGGCTGAGGAGAAGAGGCCATTCCATATTAGCCAAGGCCCAGAGGCCAGAAAGCAGAGATGTGCCGGGGATGGCAACCATGCCTTTCAACTTTCTCATTTATATATATGGGGAGACTAAGGCCCAGAGTCCAAGGGCACATGGGTAACAGGAACAGAGCCAGAAGAGCTTCCCTTGGGAATGTGCCTTTGTTTTCACTCATCCCTGTCCACAAAAGGTCTTCCTGCTGAGTGTCTCCCAGTCCTTAGGAACCCAGCCCACTGATGCCCCTCATGCCTCACTTGGCACTTTGCCATGTAATCCTGTGCAATCTGGGCTCGTGTCCTAGCCCCACTGGATACAGGAGAACAAGCTCTCCTCCCACGCCGAGCTTACCATGCTGTTCACATTAGGTGCCCAGGTGTCACTCACACAGCAGAGTGGGCTTCCCCAGCTCTCCACTAACTGACCCTGTGCTTTGTGATATAGCTGTCCCTGATGGGGGCTGATCCCCTGAGGTGAAGATTGCAGCTCCTGCATCCTTCCATATCCATTTTCAGTCTAGAGTCCTATGACCTTCCCTCTGATGCCAGCCTTCACCTTCCTGAAAGTAGGGAGGCCAAGCAGACACTAATTGGGGCCACTATGTGCCAGGCTCTGAGCTGGGTGCCAGGGAGACAAAGACAGAATGGAAAAACTCTCAGTTTCTTTTACATTCCAACCCCAGAAAGCATTGGAAGGTCTGGCAAGTTAGGCCTGGGCCTTGGTTTCCTCCCTTGTAAAATGAAGGAGCTCCAACCAGGTGCTTGAAGGGGCCAGTACAAGCCTGGGCAGTATGCTCCCTGTGCTAGGCCAGGCTCATGCTCCACTAGCAGTGGAGCTCCACTCCCCTCCTTTTCTGGCCACTCCTCTCTTGAACAATGTGCTTTGGCCGCTTAAGAAAAGTCATTGCCCTTCCCCACAGAGCCAAGCGTGGCTTCAGAACCATGTGGTTGTTCACTCGTGTCTGACTCCCCGTGAGCCCCTTTGGGGTTTTCTTTGCCAGCCAGGCACACAGCAGGCACTTATTTCCTGTGGTATGTGAATCATCAGCTTGGGACGTGGGTAGGACTCGAGCCATCACCATGTCTCACCCCCTCATTTTACAGATAAAGAAACCAAGGCTCCGCAAGATTGGATGACTGACCATGAGTGGCAGAGCTAGCCCTCAAGCTGGGCTCCAAATGCCCTGCTGTTTCCACTCTGCCAGAGATTGGAATGGGGGCTGAGGCCAGCTCAAGACCAGAGGTAGGAAACTGCCTCCAGCTGACCCCATTGGAGTCCTTTGCATGAGCTCTTTCCTCCCCTGTGATCTGTATGGCCTTGGTCACTTTTCCTCCTGGGTAATATGAGGAGGTCTGGGTAGGCAGCTGGGGAAGGGCAGAGGGCCATCCAGCTCCTCTGAATCTGTAGAGTCTGCCCTGGGACGTCGCCTTGGACCCAAGGATGGTGAAAGACTGAAAGGAAAGGTTCTCTTGGTGTCCAGGACTTCTTGGAAATGGGGCAGCTTTGCTGCCAACACAGGGAATGGGTTTACTGATTGATTTTCTTGGTTTTTTTTTCTTCACAGGTTCAGCTCTCCCACATTTAAAAAAAACCCAGCACACTCTTCATGGAGCCCAGATTCCCTTCCCCAATGGTGAGGAAACACATTTAAGGGCTGAAGCTCCAGGAATTCAGTGCCAGGTGACTGACAGAGATCCAAGTGTGAGAACCAAGTTGTCATTTGATGCTCAGAACTGGCAGACACTTGGAGCATCCAAGATGAGGCCTGTGGGCCCAAGTTGTGCGGTAGGTGTTTCCACGGTTAGTTCACTCATTGGCTAGCCCTCTGGACAGTCTGGGGAGGTGCTGGCTCTCCCTTAGCCATCCAGAAGCGTTCAGTTTGCCCAAAGAGTCACAACACTGCAGAACTGGGAGCTTTAAGTACCTGCTAGGTGCATAGGCAAAGTGCTAGGACTGGGGAGACGCCTTGTCCTCAGGGAGCTTCCAGTCTGCTGGGGGGATATCGCCTAGTCACAGACAGGTAGAGGATACATACAAGAGAAACTACAGAGATAGGGGCTAGCCAGGGCTGAGCCTCAGTGGACCTACATGGTGCAGTGCACACAGTCAGCAAGACCTCAGTCCATATCTGGCCTTGGACACTCACCCGCTGGACAGCCCTGGGCAAGCCCCTTCACCTCTGCTGGCCTGTGAAAGGGGACAATGGCAGCACCTCCCTCCCGGGACTGTTGGGAGAAGGAATGAGATCATGTGTGTGTAGCATTTAGCACAGTGCTGGGCACATAGCAAGCACTCTGTAAATGTTAGCTAGCATTATTACTAGGGATAAAGGTGAACAGGAATGGGCAAAGGCTGCAAGCCAGGAGGATGGGGCCCAGCCACGGGGCCAGGGGGAGCTGGACCCAGCCTGGCAAGGAGGATGCACCCAGACTCCAGGGGAATGGAATGGGTTCTGTGGTCCCTTCTCTCCACAACGTCTTGGTGCAAGCAGAACTTTGAATGAGCTACTGCTTTTCAAGCTGCCCCCAGGAGAGCCCAAGGCCACAAGTCCAGAGCATCCCAGACTTCAGGCTGATGGCAGGCCAAGCCTGCCCCAAGAGAAGTGTTTCATTTGGAACTCAGAAGACCTTGGTTCAAATCCTGACCCTGCTCCTTATTGTTCTCTGTGACCTGCCTTTGGGGAGCAGAGACTTGGGGAGAGGTTTGACTATTGAAGAGACAATCGCTTGGACTCCTAAGTTGGTCCTCCCCTCTTTGCCACTGGAAAAAAAACCTGTGGGTAGAAAAGGGACAATGCCAAAGAGGAAGAGAGGTGGGAGAGACCGAAGACCAATCAGGCAGGGAGAAGAGATGCCAATGCAGAGGCTGGGATGGTGAGTGGCTGCTTGGCCCAAGAGACAATGGCAGAAGATCCCCAGCAGCAGCTCACCTCTTCCTTTGTCCTCTTTACTTCCCTTCTGTAATTCATTTTTATTTTCTGTTCCACATTCCCTCTACCCATTGAGAAGGTAAGAAATCCAACACTCATTGCACATAAGAAGTCATACAAAAGGTTGTCCCTTTGCCTGAGACCAAACTTTCCTCTCACGCCCCCCCCACCCCCGCCACGATTCAGACTGAACCTAAGGGCTTGGGAAGCGCTTCAGAACGATGGGGCAAAGTGGGGGAATCCGTACTGGACTATGCTCGATGGGCAAGGACCGTGGGAGAGCTATTAGCTCCAGAGCAGCGGTCATGGAGAGGGAGCTCCGGAGCGTCCTCCTGAAGCCTTTGTAAAGTGCATTAAAGAGGAAGGCCACTATCACAAAGGAAGTCAATTATTCTGAAATGAAATGGCTTTTATTTTTCTATCCAAGTTCATGGAGCCCTTGAAATACACCTACAACATGGTTCCTGACCCCTCTGGAGGGGAGGGGAGTGGAGTGGCAGCCCTTCTTCCTTAGGCCTCAGATGTTCCGCTGATAATCCTGGGCACCTGAGAAGTCTCCATCCTCCCAACCCTGGCTAACAAGGGGCTTATGATCTCCTCGGGGAGAAGAGATGAACACAGAGATGGAAGAAAGTGAGTCACGGCAGAATAGAAACGCATGCTAAGTGTGGAGGAAGAGGAGTGGGCGATGAAAGGAGAAAGGTGGATGACAGGGCGCAGAGTCGTTGGGGGTACTTCCTGGGGGGCAGCACACAGTCTGGAGCTCCTGGGTCGGCTCAGAGCAGGACTCACGGGAGCAGCAACTCTGAAGCTTCTGGGTCTCAGGACAGCTTGCGTTCACATGGGCTGTATCTGTAGATATTTACTGGAGTAGAGGGATGCATTACAGGCTGCTCAGAGAGACCCAGCCCTTCTGGGTGGGTGCCCTCCACCTGTGGCTTCAAGAATCTGGACCCTGTGCAGCAGCCACCCCGGTGAGCTGCTTCAACGGAAGGACGAAATCTGCTGGAGGGCAGCCAACCGGCCTCAAACCTGGTGGTGAGCTAGGGGCATGTCTGCCCCAAGCCTGGGAATTCTGGTTTTTTATGTGAAAGTTTTTTAATTCCCTGTAATCAACGAGACCTTTCCTTTTATAATTCATTTTGCAGATGAGGAAACTGAGGCCAACAGGGTTAAGTGATTTGCCCAGGGTCATAAAGCTAGGAAGTATCTGAGGTCAGATTTGAATTCAGGTCTTCTTGACTCAGAGCTGGTGCCCCACCCACTGCACCACCCAGCTGCCCCAAAACCTGCCTGGTACTAGATTAAGAGTCGACAACAAAGTACATGAGTGAAATCGGTTCCATCAGCCACAAAAGCCCAGGCATCTATGAACCTGAGAACAAAGACCAGAGGAGGGGAGCTGCTCACAGACCTGGGGGGCTCGACTTTTCCTTTGCTAACACCTCCCTCTCCCTTCTTTCCAGGGATGGGATCAGGCTCCGACCTTCGGTTCCATTGGTGTGGGGCCCACTCTGGGTGGGTGGGAGGCTCCCTTCACCAGTGCAGGTTGACACTCTCTCTGCAGCTCATGGCCAGTGTGGGTTAGAGGTGGGCCTGACCCTTCTCTTTACTCAGCTCTCCATCCACTACATAAAACGCTCTATTTTCTAAATATAAATTTAAATTGATGCTTTCCTTTCATTTCCCACTGTATCCCTCTACCTACACCCTCCCAGGGAGTCTTTACTTATAATAAAGAATTTAAAAGAGGAAAAAAAACCTAAATAGCCAATGTATTTTAAAAGTCTGATGCTAGGCGGAGCCAAGATGGCGGAGTAGAAACAGCTCGTCCAAGCCTCTCTGCCCCCAGATTCTCCACAAACTATGTAAAAAAGGACTCTGAAAATCTTCTGGAGCCCCAGCACCCACAGAACGACACAGAGAAGCTAACCTCCCGCTGAGGACAGCCCAGCACCCTGCAGGAAGGACTAGCGCAGTGGTCTGGGAGCCGGCAGCGCGCAGAGCGCAGGAACCGAGCCGAGCCCAGGTCCACGTGAGCCGAGGTTTTAGCCCCAGGGCGGCAGGGCCAGCAGCCGGCTGGAGGAACCCCAGAACACCAGGAACTGTGGAGACGCCAGAATTATCAACATAGACTTGCCTAGGACAAAGTAAGAGGTTAGTGTCCTATGGACTTTGGGACCTGTATTTGGGGAATGCGTCAGCTCCCTCCCCTGGGGGCTAGAAGCTGCTGAGGAGACATGCCACTGTGTAGTTTTCAGAGGCATTTCCGGCTCCCAGCCTACAAATCGTGGGGAGATCCAGCGATCAGTCTTGGGGGGTAATCGCTCTTGCTTTAACCTCCCTGGATCTGGATTGTGATCTAGGGTGGAAGTTGTGGGTGGGTTTATAGCTTGCCAGAAACGGAAGTTGCCCCCCACACGTTCAGGACGAAAATTCCTCTGTCTGGCCTTAAAGCCATAGTGTGGCAACAAGCCCAAAAGTCAAGCAATTAAGTGGCAACATGCCAAGGCAAAGGAAACAGAAAAATGCAACCCTAGACTCCTATTTTGGGGGCATAGAGCGGGAAAGGACTGTGAGGTCAGAAGTCCTGCTCCAAAAGCCCCAGGGGAAAACATGAGCAGGTTGCAGGCCATAGAGGACCTTAAGAAGGACTTTAAAAATCAAATAAGAGAAGTGGAGGAAAAATTGGAAAGAGAAATGAGAAGGATGCAGGAAAAGTATGAAATGAGGATCAACAGCCTGACTGAGGAAAACAACACCTTAAAAAATAGACTAGCTCAAATGGCAAAGGAGGCCCAAAAGGGCATTGAGAAGAATGCCTTAAAAAGTCGAATTTGCCAGATGGAAAAAGAATCTCAAAAGTTCACTGAGGAGATTCATTCCTTCAGAGTTAGACTGGAGCAAATGGAAGCTAGTGACTTTATGAGAAATCAAGATGCTGTTAAGCAGATCCAAACAAACGAAAGATTAGAAGGCAATGTGAAATATCTCATGGGAAAACCACTGACCTGGAGAATAGATCCAGGAGAGACAATTTAAAAATTATTGGACTACCTGAAAGCCATGATCAAAGAAAGAACCTAGAAATCACCCTTCAAGAAATTCTCAATGAAAACTGCCCTGATGTTTTAGATCCAGAGGGCAAAATAGAGGTTGAAAGAATCCACCAATCACCTCCTGAAAAAGATCCCAAAAAGAAAACTCCCAGAAATATTATAGCCAGGTTCCAGAATCCCCAGATCAAGGAGAAAATACTACAAGCGCCAGGAAGAAACAATTTCAATATTGTGGAAACACAATCAGAATAGCCCAGGACCTGGCAGCTTCTACACTGAGGGATCAAGGGCATGGAATATGATATTCCAGAGGGCAAAAGAACTGGGAATGAACCCAAGGGTCACCTACCCAGAAAAACTGAGTATTTTGTTTCAGGGGAAAATATGGTCATTCAGTGGAATAGAGGACTTTCAAGCATTCTTGAGGAAAAACCAGAGTTGAATAGAAAATTTGACATCCAGACGCAAGAAGTAAGAGATGCCTGAGAAGGTAATCAGGGAAAAGAAATCAAAAGGAACTTATCAAAGTTGAACTATTTACATTCCTATATGGAAAAGCAATATCTGTGACTGATGATATCTTTCCCACTATGAAAATAATGGAAGAAGGGGGTGTGGTCATACAAATACATATGTGAATGTGTGTGTATATGGTTACAGTTATATATGGATAGAGGGCATAGGTTGATTTTGTTGGGAAGGGAGAGTACTCAAGGGATGAAATTATGAGGTGAGAGAGGAAAGTGGCAAGAGGAGATGGGGAGAGACATGGTAGGGTAAACTATCTCATGTAGGGGAAGTGGGTGCAAAGGAGGGAGAGAATAAGGAAGGCTAAAAAGGCAAAACCACATTCACATTGAATTTGGTTCAGGGAGAAAATGACATACATACTAAATGGGATATCTCAACCTGCAGCAGGATAGGGGGAAGGGGGATGAGAGGAGGGATGATGGATGGGAGGGCATCCTTGGGGGGAGGGGAGGTTGGAAGTACCCACTATAGAAGAGGGACAGGATCATGTAGGGAATGGACCAGGTGGGGGGTGGGATGAGTGGGAGGGAATTATAAGCAGCCTTGTACAATATATCTACTATGATAATGTTTTGCATAGCTAGACATGTACAACATATACTGAATTACTTATATCCCAAGAAGGAATGGGTGACAAGGGAGGAAGGAAATGGATCTGAAATTCAAGGTAGTAACATTAAATGTTTCAAATATATATATAAATACTATTATTAATACTCTTTTGCCTATAATTGGGAGATAAGATGTGCAGGCATTGGGACACAAAGATTCATCTTCCTCTAATGGAAAAGTCGATGGGGGTATGGGAGAAGGTATGGGAGAGAGCAGATTGGAGGAAGCGATATCTTGTGGGACTGCTATTCTGGGAGGTTGGGTAGGGGAATAATGGGGGGAAAATGATTGTAACTCAAAATCTGGCGGAAATGAATGATGTAAAACAGAAGTTAATAAAGTATTTGTTTAAAAAAAAAAAAGTCTGATGCTACACACCCATGTTCCTTCACTTTTGCAGGAGGCAGGGGCAGTGCTCTTCTCACAAATCTTGTGACTTTACATTCAATTTCACTCATTTTCTCTGGTTTTCCTCATCACCGATTGTTTCCAGGCTTCCGCATACTTCACTTTGCATCAGTTTACCCGGCATTTCATGTTTCTCTGCCTTGGTTATATTGGTCATTTCTTCCAGCTCAGGTTACACTGGCCTCCTGTGCCCAAATTGGTTTAGTCCTTCACCACTAGACCGGTGTCTGCTTTGTTTCTTCTCTAAAGAGAGAGAAGAGGCCTTTCTTTTTGTCACTGACCTCCTTGGAGGACATGCCTAGGAGTGGAAGCTCTGGCTCAGCAAGGATGGGCATCTCAGTCAGTTTCTTTGCACAATTCCGAATTGCTTTTCAGAATTGTTGGACCAATTCTCAGCTCCACTAACAATGCATCAGGGTGCCCATCTTTGCACAACTCTTCCAACATTACCTAGTCCTGTCTTTTGTTTTTTTTTCTTTTTGGAGGGGGGAAGGCAGGGCATTTGGGGTTAAGTGACTTGCCCAAAGCCACATGGCTAGTGTTAAGTGTCTGAGTCTGGATTTGAACTCAGGTCCTCCTGACTCCTCTGTTCACTGCATCACCTAGCCACTCCCCCACCCCAGGCACATCTTTGTTCATTTGCTGAATATGACATAAAACCTCTGGGTTGTTCCAAATGGCATTTCTCTCATTATCAATGGATGGAGCATTATTTCATGTGGTTATTAATAGCCCACAAATCTTGTTTTGAAAACTGTTCATCTGAGCACTCATCCACTTTTGTACTTGTACTGACCATCTAGGTTTCTGAGGTATCAGACCCATATCACAGATAATATCACAAAGACGCTATTTTTTCCCAACTGACAACACTTATCCTACTTGTGTTCTTTTTTTAATGTAAAAGTTTTCCAATTCCCTGTAATCAAAAATCACCCATTTGCTTGCCTATCATCAGAGACTCGTGAGGCTTTGAAAATGTCAGTACCCATGTCCTGGCTTTGTCCTCTATGCCACCCACTGTTCTGAATGGTTCTAGGACATGACTTCTTGAATCGGGGGCCACAGATCCACTGTACTTCAGGGCAGCTATGAACTCGGATGGAAAAAAATGACATTTCATTTCAAAATGATTGGTATATAAATGAGTGGTGAGGGTCTCTGCTTGGGAAAGGAAGATGCCCTGAAGCCCAAAGTAAAGAGCACTGGATCTGACTGAGGCAGAGAGGAATCTGGGAGAGAAAAGGGAAAGAGAGCCCTGCCTGTGCTGGGCTCAAAGCAGGTGCTGATGGGCTCCTTTGGTGAGCTGTAAATTAACGTGAGCCCACGCATTCTCATCCACAGGAGAAATAGGCAAAAGCTAGTGCTAGGAGGGATTGGCATTCCCAAAATCATCACTTTTTCCGATGCCCTGTGCCTTGGGAGGACAAACTTCCTTCTTGCTGACCTCCCTAGGGATGTGATTTTGTGGAAATTAATTTAGCTAATGAATTAACCAAATTGTTAAATTGTGGAATGAAGCGGGTTAGGTTTCCATGCTGGTGCTACCCGTGAATGATTAGGAGCTGAGGCAGAGGCTCAAGCTGCTGCCCAGGAGGCGGCTGGTCCCAGCCCCACTGGTCGCCCCGTCTGCTGCGCCACCCCCCCCCTTCACACTTCTCCTTCTCTAATGCTGTCTCCTCTGTTCTCCCTCTCCTTTCAGCTCCTCCTTTCTCTCCTCTCCTTTTTCTCTGTTTCTCTCCCTCATTTCCCTAACTTCCTCTCATCTTCCTCTTCCTCCCCTTCTCTTTCTTCATCCTCTCACTCTCTCTCCCTTCTCTTCTCTTTCATCTCCTCTTATGTTTTACTTCCCTTATCTCCCTCCTTTCTTCTCATGTCCCCTCACTTTTACTTTCTTCCTTTTATTTCCCAGTGTAGGAAGAAGTAGAGAAAATAAAAATCGGGAGGCGATAAAGAAGGTCTAAGATTTAACTTGTAAAAAGTAGAGATTTAGGAGACCAAATTTCCAGAGGATTAGTCCAGACATGCTCTTGTCTGGTAGAAATTGGCCCAGGATTAAAAGACAAGTAAAATCCATCAGGCCAGTGATTTTTAGTCAGTCTGGTCATAGGAAATTGTCAGGGCAAATGTAACCTATGGAACAACCCTCTCCCTGATCAAGGGATCAGCCTCAAAGTGACTCTAACAATCCTCTTAACTTCATAGGTTAAAATAAAGAGCTAAGTGGGGAGTCACTGACACACTCTAGGATCGCATTAATTGTCAAGAAAACCAGGACAAATGGGGCACAGTGAGTGATCAGCACAGGTTGCACAAAGCCACACCAGAACATTTCAACTCAACAACATCGATTAAGTCCCAGGTAACATGCCAAACACCGTGCCAGGCTCTGGGAACACAGAGACTCAAGTGAAATGGGCCCTACCCTCAAGAAGCTTCCGTCTATAGATAGAAGTGTACATCAGGTGACAAGCATTGATTTAAGTGCCTACTGCATGCCAGGGACTGGGCACATAAAGACCATGTGTTCTTCTGGACAATACCCAAGGTCAGAATGAAAACTAAAGCAGAGACACATAAGAACAAGGAAGCCAGCTAGCCCAGGGAGAACTATGTTTGGTACAGTCAAGGCCAGGAATGGACTGAGCCTGGTCACTCAAGCCATGGGCAGACAGTGTATAGGTAACCCTGCTGGGAAGGCTGGGAGACCACACCACCTACCAGACCAGTATAGTGTGGGAAGGCTCACTGCAGACTGCTGGTCATCCTCAGAGGGAAAAAGTGATCTGGAATGCCTGAAACCATCTCCTAAATAAAGTATGGAGGGCCTGCACTGAACTGCATTTGTGGGAGGGTTATCTCCATGCAGTGGAGCCTCAAGGCCTTGAGGCATGTCAGCTGTTTCCTAGGTTGCCCCTGAGTCCAGGTAAAGGATAGAAAGGTCAATTTGCCAATAAATGCCCTTCTTGCTGGGCATTTATTGGCAGAGCTACTCTCAGTAACGTCTTCTAAAAGAGCTTTCTATTGGGAAACGTTCTGCAGGGCATTCGATGGCATTACAAAGAAGCGAAAGCTCCAACACTGGCAGCTGGTCCAGCTGTGGAGCTAGCCTAAGGACCTGTGATAATACTTTAAGACTGCCGAGAAGAAGGAACCAAAGAAATCTGTAAACAATGCAGAGGAAAGGAGGGGAGACAAATGTAGAAGAGAGGGACACACGGGAAGTGCCGGGATAGCAGGAGCAGAGGCCGAGCAGGGCGAGGAACCCAAGGAGGATGGCCAGACAAGAGTAACTTCAATGTAAATTTCCACCTAGCAATTTTAGCTGTTTGGTTTTCAATGTTTTCTCTAGCAGAACATCTGACACTCTTCAGAGGGCTCCTAGAAGCCATGGTCTCTCAGTTTGGGACTCTGCACTAGCCTTTATCTCATGAACTTGAGCATCAAGCTAGATAGTGGGATCAAAGCTACTGTCGGTCTCTGTCCAAGGTACTCAGACCCCAGGGGTTTAGGGCAACAGGACAGAGGCTCAGTGGCTCACAACAATGTCCTGGTCTGCCCTCTGGCCCCAGAGAAACCTTCTCAAGGCAATTCTTCCGACCCCACCTGCACAGAGTGAGACAGGACGGGGAGAGAGTCCCACTCGGTATTCCTCCTCTTGATGGCCCAGTCCAAGGGGCAGATTCTGGATATTTGGTGCCATTTAGGCTTATGCCATTGCCTCCGTCTTGTCATCTGGAGACAAACGGCCATAGCAGAATATGATCTAGGGAAGGCAAGGACAAGAGACTTTGAGCTATGTGTCTCCTCTTCTCCCTCCTCCATTGGGGCTCCTCCACAGTTCTTGACCCGAAGGCAGGAGATGGTGGTTCAAGTCAGAATGTACTAAAAGATATCAGGAAGCACCTGCCTTCCCTTCTCTGAGCTTCAGGCTCCTCTTATGAAAATAAAACTTGCACCACCTACCCTGGCAGGCTTGTGAAGAACAAGATATGCAAAATAGGAGACTGACCACGACGAAATGTGGACTCATTGTGGAAGCAAGCACCACAGCATGATGTGATGTGACAGATCTGCCATCTCCTGGAGGGCAGGGAGGATTTCATCTGTGTGTCCTCCATGAATGGCAGGAGCCATAGGGATAGAGGAGGAGTCGATGGCAAACAGGACTGCTCGGAAAGTTAGATGTTGGATTTATCCTCTGCAAGCAGCCTGCAAGAGAGACAGGGTTCCATGCGCAGTCCTCTCCCATGCCATCCACAATGTGTGTGGATGATACTCATTTTATGTTTTTTTTTTAAGTCTCATGACTCTTGGACCTGTGATTTCCTTGATAAAGGGAACTCCCAGATAAGGGAATCCCTTTACAAATGAGGCAGCTGGCAGCATGTTCTACAGTGGAGTCCTAGGCCTGGAGTCAGGAAGACCTGAATCCAAAGCCAGCCAGACATTTACTAGCTGTGGGATCCTGAGCAAGTCACTTAGCATCAGTGTGCCTCTGTTTCTTCACCTGTAAAATGGGGATAATAGCCCCTATGTCCCAGGGCTATCATGAGGCTCAGAGAAGGTAGTCTTTGTAAAAAGCACTTAGCATGGAGCCTAGCACATAGTAGGAATCATGTCAACACTTCTTCTCTTCCCTTCCTCCCCCTTCCCAATGCAGCTCAACAGCTTCTCTGCCCATGGGAATCAGAGGCAAGATTTGAACCCAATTCCCAGGCCGCTCTCAATCCCTCTACCTAGGCTACTTCTCATTTGCAGTCCAAAAAGTAGAAACAAAATGTCCCAGAAAGCAGCCTGGCCCATCCCTATCCTATGGAAGGGGGATCCCTGCATGGAGCAGGCGATGCTTTTGGCCCTGGATGTCCCCATAGCTTTTTTTCTTCCTTTTAAGAAAGAGGAAAAGTACAACATCTGGGGGGACATTTGGGGTTCCCACAAAACTGCCCAGAAGTGAGCCCTATGAGGGACCCTCAGAACTTCTGACGCCCCCTGATTAGTGGTGGTTAGAGGTGCCACTCATAGGCCAAGGTTCTGGGTTCGGATTCTCACTACCAGAACAACACTTGGGATCCAGAACATGGCTGTCCACTTCCCTGCCCACCCTTCAGATCATCTGTCCATCTGTGCTTTTTTCTGAGATATTCACATACCCCTTGGGTTCACTGATCTAGCCAGATTGGGGCTATGACATGACCCTTCCTGGACCACAGTTTTCTTCTTCTGTAAAATGGGTTTGGGATAGATGGCTTCAGAGGGCCCAGAGCTGAGCCCTTATGAATTGACTCTGAAGCCTGGTGATGTCGATTAATAAACAGTAGGTACTTAGTAAGTACTGGTTTTCCTGAATGGGAATAAAACAAGATAAAGACCCTCATGTTTCCCTGCCTGTGCCATGAGGTTTGGGGCTCCTACAAACAGAAACCTGAGGAACAGGCTGCCTTGTAATGGGATACAGGGCACCCTGCAGCTGAGGGTCCCAGGGAGCAGGAAGCCCAGAAGGACAGGAAGAAGCGGGGAAGGGGTTAAGTCTGGCAATTGGCAGCTGCAGGGTTCAAAAGGTTACAGCCGTGGGGGACCCCAGGGAGATGGATCCCAAGTGCAGTCCAGGCTTCCTGTGGCTGCTTCTTCCTCATCTGCTTTCTTTGTCTTACACTCCCATCTGCTGGGCAGAGGGTACTCTGTCTCCCTTGGCAGATCTCCTGCCAGCCTCTGCCTCCCCAGGCCCTTTACTGTCCCTGCTGCTGAGGTCTAGTAGAGGGCCTCCTCCAGGAGATGGAGAAGACAGCTCTGGCCTCTAGAGACATTCCGCAGGGCAGGTGGTTAATCACAAAAGCCACCACCTGCTGGTGGCTGATCTGACGAGGGTACGAGTCTAGAAATGGGACACATGATGTGAGCTCTCCCTTGAGCCCCACCTGGCATCTGCCTCCTCCCCATCATCCTGTTCATGACCCTTTCCTAGATGGGGTCACCTATGATCCTGTGGACAGTCCTAGGAGAGGGTGGTCTGTACATCAGAAACTACACACAGGTTTTCCCCTAAGCCTCTCACATCATCCCCACCATTAGCTTTGGGTCCAAGATCTGAGGTTCCCAGCCTGTGACAAACACACCTCCTGTACATAGGATCACTTGTTGCATAGACATGGCCTCTGAGCCAGGAAGACATTGGGTCACACACAGCCTGCCTCTGACATGCCAGCTAAGCAGTGTTGGGCAAATACCCTCCTCCCTGTGCCCCAGGGCACTCTTTAATGCTATTAGTTAAGGGGTTGGTTTCCTTATGTGGGCATTCCCCCAAACCAATGAAATCACAGGTCCGGAGCTATGGTTTTTGTTTTGTTTTCTTTTCTTTTTGTCATTTTTATAGAGATGCTGCGATTGATTAATAAAAATACAAATTCACTGGGGCGGCTAGGTGGCACAGTGAGTAGAGCGCCGGCCCTGGAGTCAGAAGGACCTGAGTTCAGATCCGGCCTCAGGCACACACAAACAAAAACCTAGCCATGTGACCTTGGGCAAGTTACTTAATCCCAATTGCCCTCCAAAAAGCAAAAAAAAAAAAAATACAAATTCATTAAGTGTTTGAATTCACAATGGTTTTTGCCATTTCATTAATGGTCACATATTATTAATTTTCCAGTGGAGTTTTATGCTTATTTTTACTGGAACTATGATTTCATTGGTATGGGGAAATCTCAAATTACAGAAATCCCTCTACCAGTGCAGAGGACACCTGCTCTGGAGCTTGGAATCTGAGAGATTAAGCCACTGACCCAGAGTTGCAGAGTTCAGATGTGTCCAAGATAGGATGAGAACACACCAGGCTTCCCTCCCTCCCTCAGAACATTGAGCCGGCGTGCAGTGGGCACCTAGTTAATGTTTGCTAGCTTTGAGTCAGGGGTGGCCTCATGCACCCTACAAAAACAGAAGGCTCCTCCTGAGATCATGCTTCTCCTCCCCAGCACTGAAAAACAAGACCTGGGGCCTCACTGACCCATACTGAGGGTCCCAGCAAAAAGCTGGGAAAAGCCAAGGTGGTCATCCTGCATGTCTGTTACAGGCTTGCTATCTGTAGCACCCCCCCATGACAGCTGTGCCTGTCTATAGGGCTGATGTCTGTGTGCCCAGATGAGAGACTTCAAACATGAAAGGCCAGACAGCTGTTTCAAACTGTAGATAATTACACTCACTGCCTTCAATTACTTACTTAGCTTTTCCAATTGTTTTACACAGAGGTCCAACATTCATCCAGCAAGTCAGAAGGGAACAGCTAATGGAATTCCGCCAGTCCAAGATCTGGCTGCTGGGAGGCAGCCAAGTGATTGCTTGGTTTTTGTTAGAGGTAGAAGTTGGACACAAGGTCATGCTTTCCCCACTGCTCTTTATACCCCAGATCAGACACTTCCTTTATGGATCCAGCAAACATGGCAGCATTCCACAGCCCTGACTCTTCCCGAGCACACAGAAGACAAAGCATCTGTCACCTGACAGCCTTGTGCTCATTGGACCAGGAGACCTTGAAGCCATCAGGACTTGGATCCCAGATGCCAGACTTAACTGGACTGGTCACAGAGTGGCTGACAGGCTTTCAAGCCTGGCTTTCTCCTCCTCCCCAGTGGTCAGCAACGATGCTGCTAGTCAATTCAGCACCACTCCTCCTTGGGAAATGTCTCCTTCCTGAGACTTCAGAGAAGAAAAATCACCCAGAATCAGAGACCCACCAGCTCCTTCCCTGCTCCTACCCCTGCCCTTTGCTGGAGACTGAGAGTTTCTGGAGGACTTCCATTTCCCAATTCCTCCTGCCCTGGCTTTATACATAGACAAATATCTGCACCTACAATCCAATCCGATCCAATTCAATTCAACAAGCATTTATTATGTGCCTGCTAGGTACCACTGAGGGTACAGACACAAAAAACAAAATTGTCCCTGCCTTCGATGAACTCAACTTAAACCTCACTGTTTGAGGGAAGATCCCCTGAATCTACAAACCTCCAAGGTAGGAGGGCGACCCTGTAGCTGGACTGTTTCTTCTCTTCCCCCTCCTCCTCGTTCTGGTCCTGTTCTCCATTTCACCTCTTCCCTGTGGTTCAGAAGGTGGCACAGAGCTTCTCCTCCCTCACTCACTGAGTTGACTTTGCAGAGATCCTTTTTCTTCTCCCATTAGGCTGATTTTCCTCCAATGGAGCACTTGTCCCCCTCCCCATTTTCCTCCCCTATGTTTTCTCCCTTTGATGCTTCCACAGATTAGGAGTATGACATGATTGTGCCAAACACCTGCCTCATGGACTCCATACTTTTAGGGATCATGTCAGTAAATGGAAAGGAGGCCTTTGTCCCATTGATTAAAATACCTGCTCTGGAAGCGAAAGTGCATCACTCCCTGTCTCTTACCGTCCCCTCTACCCCCAGAAGGTTTATACTAAAGGTTTAATATGCCAGGATCGCCACTAGTCTCAGTGGAAAAGGAAAAAGACTAATTCCCAATGGTCAGTTGGTTACGATGCTGCTTTATACACAAGTCACTCGATATTTGGACTTTTAAAATGACTGAAGGAAGTGTTATTTACAAAGGAGGGAAAAACTACTTAAGTCCTTCCACTGAGGCAGAAGCCCTGGCCTGCCACCTGCTGGGCTATATGAGTAATGCAGGCTCAGGAAACAATATATGTTGTCAACTATAATGAAAAAAAGACTCCAGAACTTTTGAGGGTGTTGATGCTAGGAAGACTCCAGTGTGAGATGTGGATAAGAAGTCTGATTTGGGTTAAGATGTCATAGATTTCACTGGTCATGCCCTTTGCCTTTTGCCCTTTACAGAATTAATGACTATTTTGATCAACCATATTATGAAACCAGCCACAGGATTCAACTCTATAGAGATGGTCTTTGGCAAGCTATAGCAAAACACCTGTATCTTTAGACACTCTGTGCCCTTGGAGGGCTGCCCCGAGGATTTGCAAAGCTAACTGCCATTTATGGAGGTATCTATATGCCAAACAAGCCAACTGAAGTCATCGCAAAAATTGGACAGGAGGCCCAGTGAAAGCTGCGAACTGAGTTATGTAAAATATTGGGTAAAAAAACAAGTGGTCCAGGGGATCAGAGTTATCCATACCCTAAGCCAGCCATTTGAGTTCACCAATGATGCTAACTCATGCCAGTTCATAATTCCACAGAACCAGGTCAGCAGGAAATCAGGTGGCAGACAGTACAAGGAAATTTTATTTCCATAGTTGGCACCTGAGAAAGAAGTCAGACCAGCTGTAGAACTCTTGAAAACAGATGTTTGTTGGCATCAGCGACCCCCGCAAAGCCAGATATCCATTTCCTACATGTGGAAATGTATATTTCAGATGTTCCATCTCACTGTGGAACTCCTTGTAATGACATTAAAGACATCTAGAAGAAGATGGCAGAGTCTGAGTTTGAAGAAATACGAGAAAATGGCTTGTGTGGGAAAGACTCATAGCAGTAACATGCTAATATATCCAGTTAAGAGAAATTTAAATTTCAGCTAATACAGACTCACATCAGGACAAATTAATATTGTATGCTGTTTTTGCAATTATATATTTTCATTTTTTTCAATGGGAACAGTATTAAAGAGGAGGTGTTACCCTCTGCTTTGCCTCTGCACCCCAAGGATCAGGTCACTTTCATGTGACAAGCAGGAGAAATGTTATATACATTGTCCTCCTCCCTTAAGGTCCTTAAGGCCACAGGCCATGTCTGTTTTTCTCCTGGTGTCCCCAGGGCTTAGTACAGAGCTTAAGTACCTAAGAAATGCTCTTTCATTCATTCACTGAATAAATTATAATACCATGTAGGAACTATCCTGGAGTAACCACCTACATCTGGTAAGCTGCTGTTATGATATTATAGATGTAGGGGGGTGTGTGCGTGTGTGTGTGTGTGTGTGTGTGTTTTCAGGGGAGACAACAGTTTAAGCTTTAAGGTCATACACATACTGAGGCAGAGAAATAGAATGGGAAATGTATTTGGTTCTTTTAATAGTATAGCCTGTCTACAAGCTCTGCATAGTGAGTCTTTGTGTACCGGCCCCTCTCTCCCTTCTGCTCCACCACATAGAAAGGCACAGTCAATCTGATGATCAGATTGCTTTTTAACTTTGAAAATAGTAGCCTTTTCACTTCTGAGCTTATGGGACTCACATGCTGGGTTTGCTAGCTTACCTATTGCCTTGTCTTCTGATGCTGAGCAAACTCTCCACTAAATGCTTCATGATTTTGGATAGCATCCCTAAGTCCCCTGGCCTTGCTTCTCCCCTCACACCCAGCATGATAAGAGCCCAGAGGTCAGAGCCACCAGGATCGCTTCATCATTGCTTATAGGCTTGGAATTCTAAGCCAGCTTCAGCTTTTGACGCTATTTACATCATCTGGACGAGGCTCCATCGATGCTTTTATCTAATAACACTGATTAGGAAAGTATCAGGACAGCCCAGATCCTAAAGTCTCTTTTGTGCCCCCCACCTCAAACTGGGGACCAAACTGCCACAGGCTGGAAGAACTTGCCAGAGGCCCCAAATCCCTGATGTCCTTCAAATAGGTCCAGCTGATGTCCGTAGTCCAAACTCTGACCACAAAAGAGGGATAGATCATTGGCTTGAGAGGAGAAGAGAGCCCCAGAGACCTTCTAGCACTGCCTTTCCACATTTCCCATTAGAGAAGTGGGGCCCAGATGGCAGAAGGGAGTTGTCTGTGGTCATCACCCAGAAGAGCCAGGCTTCAAGGTCACACCTTTTGCCACATGTCACCTGCAAAAGCTCCAGACTGTTTGTTCTGATTGGGAGCACCAAGGGTTCCTCTCCCTGCCTGCCTTCAGCTCCTCTGCCTCCACCCACCACACACTTACACAGACTTACACACATACACACACACACACACACACACACACCCCACCCCATACACACACCACACATACACATACACACCACACACACACACACACCCCACCCCATACACACACCACACATACACATACACACCACACACACACACCACACAACACACACACACCACACAGGCACACCCCACATAGAGACACACACATACCACACACACACACACACACAGATACACAGACACATACACACACCCCACACACGCACACACCCCACGCAGAAACACATCACACACACACAGACACACCACACACATACCACACACAAACATTTTCACTTCATTCAAGGTCTGTCCAACTCAAACGGTGCCTCCTCCATGAAACTTTCCCTGCTCTTCTCCAACCCCCATCCCTGCCCTGGCTCAAAGCAATCCCTTTCTCTGGGTGCTTCTCATGACCCTTGGCATAGCCCTATCTGCTATGTTTATTGTCTACAAAGAAATTTCCAAGTTCTTTGTGGGGAATGAATATCTAATTTCCTTTCTATATTCCCCATAGCCATGGCTAGAGGAGGGTGATCAAGGGTTTTCTGCTGTGTCTTCTAAAGATAAAGCTTGCTGAGAGCATCTACACTCCTCCTGACCCATGGAAAAAACCCCTTCTAAAATGAGGGTTGGACTAAGTGGCCCTTGAAGGTCCTTCCAGCTCTTGAGCCAATGGACTGAGCTCAGCACTGGAAATGCTGCAATCCTCGCCTCTGACCCCAGGGCCTGGCACATATAGGGGATAAATCATTGCTTGATGATTGATTGGTTGATTGATCCCAAAAATAATTAAGTTGGAAGAGCTGTGAAATGGTCTGGCCATTCTGGAGAGCAATTGGAGCCATGCCCCCAAAGTCTAATGACTTTGTCCTTTGGTCTCACTACTAGCCATATGTCCCAAAGAGATCAAATGTGTATCAAAATAGGTCAAGCAGCTCTTTGGGGCTAGTAAGGAACTGGAAGCTAAGAAAATGCCCGTCCACCGAGGAATGTCAAACAAATTGTACATAAGAAATTATAAAAGGAACCTGGAAAGATTTGTACAAACCAGTGCCAAGTGAAATGACAGTACTAGGAGGACTAGGTATACAGTAACAACATTGTTAGGCAAATGCCTTTGAAAGACCCTGATCCGTGTAGTCACCAGTGCTGATCCCAAATGACCAACGATGAAGAGCACTGCCTAGCTCCTGACAGGGCTGATGGACCTGCAGGGGAAATGAGACATCCATTTTGAATGTGACCAATGTGAGAATTTATTTTGCTTGACTATATTACAAGGGTTTTGTTTTTCTTTTGCTCAGTTGAGAGGTTGGGGGACAAGAGGGAAGCTAACTACAGTGTTACCAGAAAAAGAAAGAAAGAAATATGTCATTGAGTTATTGAAAAGAATGCAACTGATCTATAAAGAGAAGAAAAAGAAATTTAGAAACAATCAAGACAGCCTTGAAAGTAGCAAGTTAAATTTATATATAATCGATACATCTACATATCTCTATATATCTATGAATATATATATATATATATATATATATGGATATAAACAGCAGCTGATAACCTGCATCCTCTTTAACATTCCAGGTGGCCTCCGGGAGTGGCCTTCTTGTGTCTCAGGGTCCCTGGCTCTGAATTTGTAAAAGTTGATTTGAGGGTACATTCCATGACTCTTGCCTCAGGCACAAAAAGTGATAGCCAAAACTCTGTAATTGATGATCTATAATCTAGGCCCAATGCCTAGAATGCAGAAGGCACAGTAATAAATACATATTGGGCTGAATTGGACTAAACTGAAGAGCATGCAATGGCTGCATATAATAGGAGAGACATCTGCCCCCAAGCCCAAAGAACGCTTCAGGAATGCGCGTGCTCACAAACTTCTGGCTGGAATTAACATGCACCATACAGGACTTGCACAAAGAGCTTAAGTCACGACCCTCACTGGCCCAACATTTCTGCTGCCCCAAGCTCCCTGAACCAAGTTCACAGCAAGATTCCCAAGCAGCTCCAATAGGGGCACCATGCGTAGGTTCTTTGGCCCAAGTCCCAGGCTGTGTGAAGGAAATCTTCTTAGAAGTCATGGGTGAGCTCTCTGCAAACCAGTTTTCAGCCATTGAGGTTCAATGAGGAGAGGTAGATGACCCAGGGATTAGCTATACTTTTAGCAAATATCCCCAGATAAGGAGCAGAATACAAAAGCAGAGCCTGAATACCCTTGAAACTTTCTCTTGGGTGAAAGAATTATAGGAATTTCCCCCATCTGCTTAGAGGATGAGGAAGTCACCAGTGGGGCTCACTTTCCCTACCCAGATCCAAAAGAAGGATTCCTCACTGGGCAGGAAGCCTGGTGTAAAAGTATTCATATCTATCAGCACTTGTCAGACTCCCAATCCAGAGTAGGCCTCGGCCCCTCCTCCAAAAGGAATCAGCTTCCCCTAAAAGGAAACAAAGAGGTCTCCACACCCCTGCTCTACACAGGGCAAAAAAGTCCCAGCCACATGGAGTCTATGCCTTTTCAGACTTGGTGGGCTGCCAAAGACAATTTCACACCTCTTGCCATACACTGTGCCAATGGTCACATGGAGACAGAGGGGTCATGTCCAGAGAAGCAGAGGCCATTATTCCCTGATCACATCTGCTCCCTTGCTGGCTAAGGCCTCTGAAGGGGCCAGCCTCATCCCACCCCTTTGCAGGGCAACAGTGGAAAAGGAAGGAAATTACCATTCAGAGGCCACATGTGTAATACTTTCAAGAGTGAAGCAGAAGAAAACAGTCGCCTCATGTGGGAGGCCGTAACTATAACCAGATCATATACCAGCAGGAATGTTGGGTATCAGAATAGAACGCCAAGCAAAGGCAACTTCCAAGGTTCACAATACCAGCATAATAACTCTGTTTTGTTCAGTGACAAATTAAGGCAAAACATTCAACAGAGAAAATCAAAATACAGCATTCAGCAAGTGTAATTCAATAATTTCCAAGTACTGCTCCACCCCTGGGCAGTACATTCATTTAGTCAATCACAAAGTCCCTCTTCTCAAATGGAGATTAGTTTCTAATCATAAACAAAGTACATTCATTTAGTCAATCACAAAGTCTCCCCAAATGGAAATTAGTTAATCATAAACAAAGTACATTCATTTGGTCAGTCACAGAGCATAAAAAAGTCAAAAGTTACAAGGGGCGGAGTCAAGATGGCAGAGTAGAAACAGTACTTCAGCACAGCTCCGACTCCCACCACTTCCAATTTATATAAAAGTGGACTCCAAACAAACTCTGGAGCTACAGAACCCACAAAATGACACAGAGAAGCTAATCTCCTGCTGAGAACAGCCCAGCAACCTGGCAGGGAGCAGCAAGCACAGCACTCTGGGAGTGGAGCCCAGACCCGCATGAGCCAGAGGTTTTAGCCCCAGGGAGGCTGGACCAGCAACTGGCTTGAGGGGCTCCAGAATGCCAGCAGCTGTGGCATTTCCAGAATTACCAACATATAGATGCCAAGGACAAAGTGAGAGGTCAGTGCAGTTTGGACTTTGGGACCAGTACTTGGGAGTTTTGTGGCTTTTGCCCCCCCACCCTGGGGCAAGAAGCCGCTGAGACACTTCAGCACAGCCACAGCCATGCAGCAGCTTCTGCTCCTGGCCTGCAGACTGTGGGGGGACCAGGTGATCAGTCTGGGGGTAAGCGCTCTTGCTTTAGCCTGCTTGGATCTGGACTGCGGTCTGGGGTAGAGGTCCTGGGCTATGTGACCAGCTTGCCAGAGTCCTGCCTCAGACACACACTGTCTCAGCAACCCTGGGCTCTCTCCCCTTCCTAGGTTTTCATGACACTATTCTCTTTCTTTGTGACCACTCCCTCCCTCAGTATTTCCTCTCTTTGCAACCCCCTCTCTTTACCTGCCCTTTCCCCTTACTACTGTTTCCCTCCCTTCTAACCAACCCCCCTTCTTTCCCCCTTACCCCTCCTACTGCTTGTAGGGCACAATAGATTTTTATACTTAACGGAGTATGTTATTTCCTCCTTGAACCCAAACTGAGGAGAGTAAATTTCATGCAGTGCTCCTCTCCCTCCCTCCTTTCCCTCTATTTAATGAGTCTTTGTGTCTTTTCACATTAGAATCCTAAACTTAACTGATTATGTTGATCCCTCCTTGAACCAGAACCAATGAGAATAAAGTTCATAAGATATTCATCTTCCTCCCTTCTGTCCCTCTACTATTGTATGTTTTTATGCCTCTTCGTGTGGCATAATTTACCCTTTTCTGCCTCCTCTTTTCCTTTTCTCCCTTTGTACCCTTAATAAGGTTTTTATCATCAGATTAGTTCATTTATACCCACACCTTCTATCTATGTATATCCCTCTTAAATGTCACAATAATTATGCAAATCTCAATATCAACAGGTATCAGCTTCGCATATAGAAATGTAAACAGTTTGCTCCTATTGAATTGTAAGTTATGTGCATGTGTGTGTGTGTATGTGTGTGTGTGTGTGTGTGTGTGTGTGTGTGTGTGTGTGTTTTCCTTGTTTACCTTTTTATGTCTCTCTTGAGCCTTGTATTTGGAGATCAAATTTTCCAATGAGCTCTGGCTCTGTCATAAGGAAAGTCTGAAAGTTCTTTATTTCAGTGAATGACCATCTCCTTGCATGAAAGATTATACTGAGTTTTGCAGGGTAGTTGATCCTTGGTTGCAGTCCAAGCTCTTTTGCTTTACAAAGTAACAAATTCCAATCCCTCTGATCTTTTATTGTAGAAGCTGCTAGGTCCTGTGTAATCCTGACTGTAGTTCCATAATATTTGAATTGGTTCTTTCTGGCTTCTTGCAGTATGTTCTCCTTGACCTTTTAATTCTGGAATTTGGCTACTATATTTCTTGGAGTTTTCAATTTGGGATCTCTTTCAGGAGAAGTCCAGTGAATTCTTTTGATAACTATTTTACCCTCTGATTCTAGGACCTTAGGACAGCTTTCTTTGACAATCTCTTGGAGGGTGTTGCCCAGGCTGTATTTTTTTGTCATCATGGCTTTCCAGTAGACCAATAATTCTTAGGTTATCTCTCCTGGATTTGTTCTCCATTCAGTTGTTTTTCCAATGAGATATTTTACACTTTCTTCTAATTTTTCAATCTTTATGTTTTGTTTCATTGACTCTTGGTGCATCATAGAGTCATTAGCTTCAATTTGACTGATTCTAATTTTTAGTGAATTATTTTCCTTGGTTAGTTTTTGAAAGTTCCTTTTCCATATGTTCAGATTTCATTTTTAGTGAGGTATTTTCTCCAGTTAGATTTTGAACCTCCCGCCCCAGTTCACAAATTTTACTGTTTAAGGATTGTTTTTTTTTAATGAGATTTTTTACTATTTTGGTCAATTTATCTTCTACCTCTTTAATTTGGCTTTTAAAATATTTCTTGAGCTCCTCTAAGAATGCTTTTTAGACTTGAGACCAGTTCATATTTCCTTCTGTGGTCTCAGATGTGAGTATAGAGTCCATGTTGTCCTCTGAATTTGGTTGTTCTTGCTCGCTATAATAGGATTGTAGCATTCTTGTTCTTGATTTCACAGTTTCCTTCTTTCCCATTGTGATTGCCTGTTTCCTGACTTTTAAAGTGGATTTATGCTTCTGGGGTACAGAGGGCCCTAACCCACACTTCTCAAGCTGGGAGCTAGGGGCTTGATTGTTGACTATGGGTACTGTAGCCTCTGGGTATGTAGATGGAGGCTAAGGCCAGCACTCTCAGTGTTTCCCCTGAGTTACCCTGAGGCTCACAAGTAACCTGTGGGGAAGGGGTGGTCTAGCCACTTCAGGTTTCTGTCTCTGTGCCCCTGAGCTCAGGCAGGCTAAGCAGCTGGTGGTCTGCAGCTGATGGCCTGCCACAATGATGTCTGCAGATTCTCCTGATTGTGCTAAGGCACACCTGTGTTTCTGTTGTTAGCACTTGCTAGCTCCACCCCCTTGGGCTTCAGGATCTCCTGTTGAGTCATCCTAAGATGGGGCTTGTTGGGACTCCTGCCCTTCACTTCAGGCTCAGCACAGCTTCAATCATACCCTTCCTCTAGGGCTCCCAAGCCTGCAGCTGCTTCCACTATTTCAGGACTTTACTCTGGGTGGAGCATTAATCTCTGGTTTTCAGGGTCAGGGAGGGCATAATGGTAATAGAATTTGAAGATCCTTTTGTATTGGAAAGCTGAGGTACTTAGGTACTTAGAAACAGAGGGTATGAACCCCTGTTGCTGACATGACAGGAAGGGGCTGAACAGGGAGAAGCTATACCACATACAAGGAAGAGCACAAGCTGGACAGTCAGAACTTCTTGGACAAGCATCTGGAGGCAAAACAGTTGCTGCCAGAGAGAGAGAGAGAATTTCTCTCAGTGAGCATCTGGGTTGCTGCTGCTGGATTGGAACTTCTATCGAGAAAGTGATTTAGATTTTGAGAATGGGAGAAAGTGCTTTTGATTTTGAGAATAGAGCTGCTGAGGACTTCCTAGGGCCAGCTGGAGCTGCCAGAGGAAGCATGACTGTGGGGTTGGCACTTTGTCTGTCTGTGGCTCTGTTAAGCTTTCTCTTCCCAGGAACAGAAACTGTGAAGGATTTAGATGGACTGGACACTGTGAGCTTCAATGTGGAGCGGGAACTGCACAGAGAGCTGGACAAGGAGCTGGGAGCTGGCTGTCTTTGAACCCAGGTGACAGTTTGGATTCAGGTAAGAGCTACCTGCCTCGAGTCAAGATGAAAAAACCTCCCCATGGATACTGAGTAGTGACTGATAAAAGTGTAACTTCCTTGTGACCTGGGGGTGGATGGCCTGTGTATTTTCCACTACCCTTTAAGAAAGTACTGAGTAGTGACTGCTTTTGTAACTTAATTGTACCTCATGGGTGGAGAACTTTGACTATTGTACTTTGTGTCCCTTAAAGATGCCTTGCCTCCTTAAGGATGAATGACTTAAGGATTAAGGAGGCTCTTCTCCTTAAGATTGATTGAATTAAGGATGATTGAATGATTGGATTACTCAATGATTGTACTTTGGTGAAAACTGTGTGGCCATTTTAATGATAAGTTGTTGAGTTGTGACATGGTGAATGCTGTATTTTGATTTTCTGTGATAAGTTGTAACATTCTGAATGCTTAATTAATACCTTAATTTTCTGTAAATGTTTTGCTCTGATTTCTCACTGAATAAATAGAGAGTTTGCTATGCTATGTAATCAGAACCTTGAAAGCTATTCACAGCAGCAGTCCTCTGGAAAGCTGCTCATACATGGATTTACAGAGGGGTATTAGAGCAGCTAAGGCTTATTCCGCCAACTTGGCTCCTGGAGGTTCAGGTAGGTGATTTTTAGATATACAATCTGTGGGCTGATAGCCCCAGGAGAAGCTGCTGCCCCAAGCTCTGCAGTTTCTCTTACCCAGCTCCAATTAATCCTCTGTCCCCATGGTGCGACATCTGCAAATCACCCTTGGGGTGGGTGAATCTGCTGGCCAGGGCTCACTCTCACTCTGCTATGGTCTGTTCTCAGGTCCATGCTGGTGCAGCCCCCACATTCTCTGCGCTCTCCTTGCCCAGTCCTACATGGGCACTTTCCCAGACTGAAAATCTGCCAGTGGATTCTGTCACTCTAAAATTTGTTCAGTTTCATTTTTTAAAGGTTAGTGGTGGAATTAACTGAGGAGCTGAAAAAAGTACCTGCTTACATTTTGCCATCTTGGCTTCCCACCAGATTTAATTCTACTATTCTCTTTCTTGGTGGATTTCTTCAAGTCTGAGCTCAAATCCCATCTTAGGCAATAAACTCTTCCTCCTCCTCTCCTCCTCCTCTTCTTCCTTCTCCTCTTCCTCCTTCTCCTCCCTCCCCACCTCCCCCAGCTGGTACTTTCCCTTTGATTTATGTCACATCTACCTTATAAGTGCATCTCTCGTACACATGTAACTTGTATGTACACTTGTTCCTATGGGGATCCCTCTATGCAAATGTGGGATCCTTCAGGTCAGAGACACTGTTTTTGCCTTTTTCTGCATGCCCAGAACTTAACACAGCACCCAGCACATAGTAGGTGCTTAATAAATGCTTACTGACTAAATTCATTTCATCAAACATTTATTAAACACCTCTACATACCCTCGCACCATGAATATACAATGGCAAATACAAAACAGTCCCTGACCTCCAGGAGCTTCTATTCTGCTGGAGTTGAGGGGGCTGCTGTAACATAGTCCTATGGAGGTGACCCCAGCTTCTCAGAGACTATGCAACCAATTCTGTGTTATTCCCTATGCCAAAGATGTCCCAGATTTCTCCCTCCAACACCAGCCGGAGCTTTAGGGCTGCTCCCTGCTGTCCAGCTCTCTGCCAGCAGATGGCAGGAGCTACCTTCTCTCCAGATACTAAGGCAGCTGAATATCAACATGAAGCCCCAACTGGTCATGCTACCCAGCTCCGAGGCAATCAGTCCCTCTGACCTAATCAACCAAGCCTTTAGACCTTTAAACCAAGTGCTCTAGACCAGGGCCCAGCAGCTCCACTCACATCACCAGGAGTCTCCTGGGGGGGCTGGGGGGCACTTATTCTGTGATGGTCATCTGGCAGTTTTGTTATATTTATGGTAGAGCAATGTCTATTCACTGCTTTGCACAAATTCTAATCCCTTGGTTAAATTGTATTTTCATACAGGCAGACTGAGAGTATTATCACTGCAGCTGAATATCTTTGCCCTGATTGCTAGGACCTATGTCCTATGGGTAGGTACCTTTGAAAAGTGTTTATCATGTCCTACATGTAGTTAAGTTGTCACTGCAGGATGTCATCGTCTCAGGCAATGCTCCATATAACCTCGAGTGTACTGTATGTCCTGTTGATGGCCATTTGTTTTATTTTTGTCTCAGCAGGACCATAAATTGGTAACCTGCAATACCAGGAAAATCACTCTTGTTTTAAAGCACCGATGTTTGTGTTTTAATTGTATAGTTACAGGTTTCAAGCTTGCCTTATTTTTGCAAGGGACCACAAGTTTTAGCCTAGGTGAGGAATGTAAGTCTAGATTCAAGTCCATTTGCATAACTCTCCCTGTTGGTGGAGAAAGATTACTCAGTATTCCATACCTGGGAGAAGGGTAGAATTATTGAGAGCATGACAGAAAAGAGATCCTTGTTCTTCTGACTTTCAGCTCAGAAAGAGAAGACACACAGCTCCAGATGCCCTCAGGGAGAGGTCCCTGGAAGGATGGAGAGACTTTGGAAAGAAGTTGACATGGAGAGGAGTCAGAGCCTCACTCATGTCCCATCACCACCTTACCACCCTAGAAACTTCAGGGAATATTCCTTTGGGTGAGATATGAGACTAACTGACTCTCTCTCTCTCCCTCTCCCCACCCTCCCACCATATCTCACTCTTAGTGTGAGAGCTCATTAATTCTGTGTACATTCTCATCTATATAATTTCTCTGATTTCTGTTTGGTATTGCCTTATACAAATGGGTTTATTCCTATTCACTATGTATAGTCTTTGTGTAACTGTCAAATTTGGTGAGAAGAGAATTAAGGTTTGGGTATATTGTTTGACTTACTCCTTCCTCATTAAGGGATAGTCATCAGGAGCTCAACTTAAACCCCAAAGTTATTTCCCCTGGATTAATAATATTTAGGGTGACAGATATAATTCTAACCTGGTACCCCTTCTTTGAGAAGAGCAGAGTGGTCAGCCTCTGGCCCAACCTGCTTCCCTTCCCAGCAGGAATCAAAGTCTCCATTAAAGGCTAGGCATAAAAGACTCTAGAGATTCATCCATCCCCACAAGTCACATCTGGACAGACCCAGGTGGACACATATAACCTACATAGGCAACCTATATATAAACCCTATATAAGTACTACAGTTGATTCATGCATTCCCCCAAATAATTCAGTTCTGGTTCTTTGCTACAACAAAAAGTGCTATTATAACTATGTTTGTGTTTATGGGCATTTTTATTTGTCTCTGGTCTTTTGGGGGTATATGCCTACTAGTGGCATTGATGGTCCATAATTTAGTGACATTTGGGGTATAGCTCCAAATTGCTTCCCAGAATGGTTAGAATAATTTGCAACTCCACTAACAATGCATTGGTGTATATGTCCTCCTGTAGCTTTCCCAACTAGCACATGCAATCAATATTTCACACCCACAGACAAACAGAGGTTGTCTCCAACAAAGGGAGGAAGGTGCATTTTATCACCAGTCCTCTGGGGCCAAGCTCGGTCATTATTGTTTCAATTGTTTCCTGGTGGTTGCACTTTCCATTTACATTGTAATTATCCTATATAGTGTTTTCCTGGTTCTGCTATTGCCCCATACATCAGTTCACACATCTTCCCGTGTTTCTTCATTGTTACTTATGGTATGCTGTGTTCCCTTTGGCAGCACATATACCAAAAGCTGGCACAGTAATACTGCATCACACTTCCCTTTCACAATATATCTGTACCTCATTACTCTATCAGCTTATCTCAGGACTTGCTGTAGGGGAAGGTCCTCTAGGGACCTCGGTTTCCTTCCCCCCTATTTTCAGCTTCCTTTTGTGTGTTGTCTCCTTCATTTGAATGTAAGCCTCTCAAGAGCTTGCACTTGTGCTCCCAGAGCTTCATAAATTGGCACTGACTGCCTAGTCATTCCACGGTTGATGGATATCTTCTTTTCTCCACTTCTTGCCTTTACAAAAAGTAGAACCATAACGATTTTTCTGGAAATGAGGCCTTTCTGTCTTCTACTTCTCGGACTACATGACTACACGGATCTCTGGGTTAAAGGATATGGACATTTTAGTCCATGATTCCACATTGTTTTCCAGACTTGTTAGGCCCAACACTCCATGTAGCAGACCTTTGCACAGTGAGTCTCCAGGGGTTTGAATCAGCTCTCCCCACTCTCTTTGTTTTCCTTCCAGGACCTTCCCCTGGGGGTGGGGGAGGCAGGTTAAGAGAATAGGGAGGGCCAGGCAGCCCGGCCTCAGTGGGGGCCTCCCTGCCTCTTCCATGCTCTGCTCAGCCTTGGGTCAAACACTTCCCACCTCCCTGGATCTGTAAAAGGAAGAGATTGGGTTGAAAGTGCCCTGAGGTCCCTTCTGACCCCAGGTCTCAGGTCCTATGACCCCACAACTCACAGAGGGCAGGGACTTTGTCAATTATCCAGTCCCCACATTGTCCTAGCTGTCCCCTAGGCCCCAAGTGGCTCGTCCTCGCAAAGAGCCTGGATTAGGTGCTCATAGAATCAATTATAGGTCAGAAGAAGTCAAAGCCAATGATAGCAAATGGCACTGCAGCCCAGAGCTTCGCACCAAAGAAAGATTCCCAAACTTCAGTCATAGGGGTGTCAGAGATGGCCATGAAGTCCCGTAACTAGCCAGCAGCAAAAATCCCTCTCATTTGTAGGGTGCTGGATTGCTTTTACCGATCTTGTAGGAGTTTCAAATTTCTTTTGGTTTTCATTGACACCTTTACTAATTGGGTAGAAGCTTCCCCTTGCAGAACTGGAAAGTCTCAGGAGGCATCAAAGTTCCTATTAAAGGAAATTATACCTCATTTTGGCTTGCCTAGCTCCTTACAGAGCAACAACGGCCTAGCTTTTATTTCACAGATAACTCAGGCAGTGGCAAAGATGCTTAAAATCACTTACCAATATTGCGTTCCAAGATGGAGCGAGACCAAGGATCTCTGAGAGTAAAATTTGGAAGTGGATTTTATTGCCTCGGGACTGCCAGGGTCAAATCAGACAGTTGCCATGGACAGTGTGCCAGTTTTTAAAGAGATTCCAATTGCCAGGTTACATAAGCCAAAACTACAATCAGTAATTGGTCAGCGTATATTTGAATTTCCCATGCACGCATGATAAGTTTACCCTAGGCTGAGGGACAGGGAACCTAGAATGGGCAGAGATGGGGAGATCCGGTGGGGGCAGGGGATGGGGATAAGGGAGAAAATCCAGCCGGGAATGGCAGGGGGGGGGGAGGGGTGAGGATAAGGGAGAAATATCTGGGAGGGTTTTTACCCTAGGCTGAAATTCCTGCTCACTGATCAGTTAGGGGAGGGAAGGGTGGAGTTGTGCTCAACCATCTCCACTCAGCCTGGAATCCAAAATCCTCTGGTAGAAAAAATTAATCATACCCTTAAGTGGCTCCTTACTAAGCTATGCATAGAAAACCAAGAGAATTAGATTGGTTTAAGAATCTACCAATTGGGGGCCAACACTTCTAGAACTGTGCCCATCTGACAAGGAGGGACATTGGAGAAAGGATGGTCACCAAGGTTGGAAAAGTGGTAGGTAGAGCCACCTAGAAGTATCCTGTCATCCAGTCTTCTCAAGACTCGGAATGGTGGGGAAGCCTGGGGCTTGGCAGTACTCCCATCTTCTCCATCTCCCTTGCTGAGCCCTGGTCAAACATGGAAATCGAGGTAAGGTTACCCAATTTCTAAACAATGCAGGGGCTACATTCTCCATTTTAATTAGTTACTCTGGCCCTACTTGTTCTACCTGGCTCTCATCCTGGTCAGATGGGCACAGTTCTAGAGGTGTTGGTTCCTGGGGCTCCCTTCAGGGTGGTGGCCTGGAGGGGCACTCCTTAGACCAGTGGCTCTCCTGGTTGCATGGAAAGCAGTTGCTGGGCTTCCTCTGAGGGGTTTTTCCTGGCCATGGCAGAAGCCAAGAATTGAGCATGTTCTCTGTCTCTGGTTTATTCCCTGCACTCTTTCTCCTCTGTTGCAACCAGGTGTCTATTGTTAAAGACTCCAAAGGCCATCTCTGGTAACTGGGCCTGAGGTGTTTGGGGTCCCAATGCCAATTTCTGCAGTTTCCTCCTAATATCTGGTGCAGACTGATTAATGAAACACATGTTAAGGGTTGCTGCCCCTTCTATAGAGTCAGGATCTAAATTTGTATACTTTTTAATAGCTTCTATCAGTGGATCTTGGAAAAGGGCAGGGTTTTCCCTTTATCTCTGAGTAATTTCCCTAATCTTAAAATAATTTACTTGCTTTTGAAATGCAGTTCTTAGGTCTTTTAACAGTCAAAGTACCATAAATTCTCTTTTTCCCCTATCCTCATGCATTTGGTAATCCCAGCTGCTCCTGGGGGGTATTTTGTGGGGTTCTTGCTAGCCAAACAATCCCCAAATTTGGGGGCTTGTTCCCAGATTCCCCTCTTCTCCTCAGTGGAACAACAGGTAGAGAAGAGGATATGAAAATCACCCCAAGCTCAGATTGTAGGGATATGTCTCTGAAACCCTCAGTAAACTTTGTTGGATCTTTGGAGAACTTCCCCAATTTTTCTTTAACTTGGATGAGATCCAAAATGGAGAATGGGACATGCACTCTAGCTGTCCCACCATATCAGACAGGAGCTTCCCTTAGGGGAAAAAGCCCTGAAGGCACTGTGGGGACAGGGGCTTGGGAAGGGAGATAGGAAGTCCCACTTCCTGTAAGGGAGTGACTAGGGGGTGCTGGCTGGCCTGAATCAGACTGCGAGACTGGGGATCTGACTGGCAAGGAGGAGTGGAAGGGGTCAGAAGAGGAGATACCCCTAAGACTGCCATGGGGGTAGGGCCTGAGGCCTGAGTGGGTGGTGGGCACCTCAGCAAGACCAGTGGCTGGGACCTGAGCAGGGGTTGCTGAGGGGGGAGGGGCCATTATGGGAGATGCAGAGTAGGAGATATGGATGGTATAGGAGGCAGGAAATGAGGGGTGTTGGGCTAGAGGAAAAGGGAAGGGAAACCAAAGGGAAAAGAGTTAGGGAGTAGCAGGAGGGTCTGGGGGAGCTACCTCGGTGAGACCTGTCACTGGGACCTGAGCAGGACTTGTCAAGCAGAAAGGGGCTGGGGCCAAAGCCCTGGGAGCCATAGGAAGGGGGTCATTTAATTGGCTCCTATTGCCCCTTTGTGAAGGGGCTCTAGCTTCAAGCATCTCACAATCTTTCCTGAGAACCGTGTTCCAAGAAAGTTCAATGAAAGCCATTATATAAGGAACTTCTATCCATCTTCCCTCTCTGTGACAGTGTAATTCTAACTGCAAGAGAGTATTATCTTTTAAAGTCCCCAAAACAGGCCTCCCTTCATGGTCCTCTAAGTGATACCAAGGCCAAATAGTGTTGCAAAAGAACACCAACATTTTCTTTTCAAGTTCTTTAGAGAAACTAAATTTTTTTCCCAATGTTGTAAAAGACAACCCAAAGGTAAACTTTGGGGAGCTAAAAAGGATAGACCCAATATAGGCCTAGGAGTTGGAAGTCCCTTCTTCCACAAAGGAAGATTTGTGGAAACAAACAAAGCAAGACAAGACAAAAAAACACAACACAAAAAGGTACCTGAAGTTTTCCCAATTATCTAGCACCCAGAGAATTGAAAGAATCTTTGGCTTACACTTCCAGATGGGGCATCTGTCCTTGTCTTCCATTCTTCTGAAGCTGTGCTCAGGTCCATGTCCCCAAGACAACCAAACTGGACCAAGAACCTGAGAGTGTCATGCTGAGTATGAGACAGGCTCCTAGCTCTCCGATCTAATGGGACCTGAGAAGTCAGGCCCCCCCCAAAAAAAGAACCACCTCCAAGGTACTTGGAGAACTAGAATGGAATAGGGAAAGAGAGAGGCAGCCAGCATAAAATGATGAGGTATAGGGTTAGGGGTGTGTGAGACCCCAAAATAACAACACACCAGGTCCTGCCAAATGAATTCGACCTCAAGTTTTCCCTCACACAAAGAAAAGCAAAGTTTATTAAAGATTTGCCATAATGATGCTTGCATTAGACAAGTGGGCAAGAATCATCTGACACAGAGTGAGTCTGTGCTAGGTAATTAAGGTTGTGGGAGGAATCTAGGGGTGGTCTAGAGGAGGAGTTTGGGGAGGGTCTGCAGGAGGAGACAAATGAGGTCAGACTCCAATGATGAGAGATTAAGGGCAGGAAATAGCTGAAGGCTACCTGGAGATGAGACCATGGAGAGCTAGGCTAGTTTAAGGGTATATAGATATTTTGGGAGGATCAGGTGTGGGAGCTATGTTCAATGGACAATGAAGGGCTAGGCTAGTAACAGAGATTTGGGCTTATGGCCTCAGGCAAATACCTCTTCAAATGGGAAGATTCAATCAGAGTTCAAGGGGGTTCCCAGAGCCTGTACCTCATCAACTTCATTTGAGTCTTAGCAAAAAACCAAGTCAGATACTACCTGGCTATGTGATCACAGATGTCATTCCCCCTTCCTGAGCCAAATCTTCCTCATCTGTTAGAATAGGGCCCTTAGTGATGCAATCAGGAGCCGCTCCTTTCCCAAGATGAGTGCTTTGGGGAGAAGAGCACTAGCCAAGCAGTCAGGAGATGGGAGTCTGAGTCCTTGTTCTACTGCTATCTGCCATGGGCAGTTGGGTAAGTATTCCAGCCTGATGTGTAAGAAGCAAGGACAGCATGGGGCATTCTCCTAAATTAGCTTGGGTGAATTCATAGGCATAGAAAACATCCTTTTTGCCCCAGTGACTTTGCATCAGAGAGCTGTCTTTCTGGAAATCATCTTGTTAGCCCCTGGCTAACATAAAGCCACGCCCTAAAGCCCAACTCCAGACAGTGGGGAAGGGAGGGAATGACTGCTCCAATAGCCATAACTTACCTCGATTTGACCAAAGAACTTCCCTCCCTGAAGGACTTTTTATTTCCCTAAGCCCTTAAAAGGCCAGGTGAGGTAATACTAGTGTTTTATCAATGTTACCTCCTTTGGTCCTCACAACAACCCTGTGAAGTAGGTTGTTATTATCTTCCTTTTTTCACAGTTGGGGAAACTGAGGCAGACCCAGAGATGGATGACTTGCCTAGGGTCACCAGTTAGCATCTGAGTCCGGATCTTGGCTCCAGGTCCAGTGCTTTGTGCAGAGCACCACTTGTGGCCTCACAAAATCATAGGAGCCTCTCTTCCAACCTACAAGAGGTGCTGACTAAACAGAGAGCTGCAACAGCCTCCTTTCTGAGAGAAGGAAATAGGCCCAGTGCAGGGACTGGAACACCTCCCAGCACAGAGCCTGCTTTCCTTTCGGTGCTTCCACACCATTCTCCCCATAAGCTTGATTGCCTGAAATCTCCTCACCAAGAAGAATGACTCAGGCTGGGATACTCTACACCTTCCCAACACCCCTAAGGAGGGCCTAGATGGCTCAGTGGGCATGGGCCTGGAGTCAGGAAGACCTGAGTTCAAATCCAGCCTAAGACACTTATAGCTGTGTGACCCTGGGCAAGTCACTTCATTTCTGTTTGCCTTAATACACTAGAAAAGGAAGGCGTGAAACCCTCCTCCAGTATTTTTGCCAAGAAAACTCCATGGATAGTGGTATGGTCCACAGGGTCCCAGAGAATCTGACATGGTTAAACATGCAAACACACAATACCTTCTCAACACCCTCAGCTGCCTCTCCCCAAACCTTCCCTTAGAGAGGGCTCCCAAGTAGATGCAGAACAAAACCCCCACCCCCAACACTTTTCAGCTTTCCCCCATTAGATTACAAGCTCCTTGGGGCATTTTCTTTGCAACCCCAGTGCTTAGCAAAGTGTCCAACACACAGCAGATGCTTAATAAATGCACCTGACACTTCAGTAAGCACATAATAAGTGATGGTTGAAATAAGGGCTAGGGAAGAGACTTGCTCAAGATCACATAGACAGAAAGTAGCAGGTAGAGACACCCTTCCCCCTAGCTTCATTTTTAATCTCTTCCTTTCTACTGGTTCCTTCCCTGCTACCCACAAACACACCCAGATTTTCAAGTGGATAGATTGGAGCAGAGAAAGACTGGAGGCAGGGAATCCATTAAAAGGTAGGCACAATACTCCAGGTGAGAGGGGTTAGGCCCCAAACGAAGGGGATGGTCCTGTGAGTACAGAGAAGGGGATTGATGCAAGAGGGGATGTGAAGGCAGAAACATCCAAATGTGGCAACTGGACATATTGAGTAAGGGAGAATGCCTGGAAGGATGGATGGATGGATGAGTGAATGAATGAGCAATGGATGGATGGATGGATGAACAATGGATGGGTGAATGAATGAATGAATGAATGAACAATGGATGGACAGATGGATGAGTGAATGAATGAGCAATGGATGGATGGATGGATGGATGGATGAACAATGGATGGGTGAATGAACGATGGGTGGATGGATGGATAAATGAATGAACAATGGATGGATGGATGGGTGGGTGGGTGGATAGGTGGATAAATGGACAAATGGATGAGTGAATGAAGGAGCAATGAATGGATGGATGGATGAACAATGGATGGATGAATGAATAATGGATGGATGGATGGATGAACAATGGATGGATGGATGGATGGATGGGTGGGTGGGTAGGTGGATAAATGGACAAATGAATAAATATATAGTTTAATATGTACTAGGTTTATGTACTTATATGTACCAGGCACTATGCTAAGCACTGGGTATACAAAAAGAAAATAACCCCCCACAAGTATTCTCTGCTCTTAAAGAGCTCTCATTCTATTAAAAGGACACAACAGAGAAGGGTTCAGCTGCAAGTCAGCAGGAGAGGCCCCGTGGTACTCAAGGCACAGCAGAAAAGTAGATGGTTATGTTTCTTCTTTAGTGATAAAACCATCTCCATTCCTGAGGTGGCTTTGGTGAGACAGTTTTAAGGCCTTAGCTAACAAGAACCTTCTTTTCTGGGCCTGGGAGGGCGTGGCTGCTGAGGAAGTAGGGGCTGCAGCCCTTGCAGTGGCCATTGCCAGATCCACAAAGTTGCTTCCTTGGATGATGGCTTTGGGGGCCAGCCAGGAGCAGGGCCAGTGGACTGAGGGTGCTCTCCCCATTCAGATGAGAGCTCTCTGGGGTCAGATTTGTTTTTGCCTTTCTTGGTTATCCCCAGCACTTAGAACATAGTCGGTACTTAATTAATGTTTGTTGGTCGACTGATTGATTGCTATTATGCCCATTATAATGGCCCCATTTCCTCATCCCCTCATCCTCAATGATGAGTGAAGGGGCTGGGCTAAAAGTGAGTTTCTTTAGGATCAAATATAAACTCCTCTTCATGGCACAACCTGTCTTCTTCCTACCTTTCTAGTTATTATACACATTATTCCCCCTCCATGAGTTTGGTGATGCCCATCAAACTGGGCTTCTCAATTTTCTTCACAATATTCCATCTCCAGTCTCCACACCTTTATCCCTACTGTCCACCATGCCTGAAGTGCTTTCTCTCCTCACCTCTACTTTTTGGAATAGTTGGTTTCCTTTAAAATTCAATGCAAATGCCTTAGTCTACCTGAAGCCTTTCCTGATCCCCACCCTCTCCTTCCCTCCACCCAAGTTGCTAGTGCCCCCCTCCTAAAAACTGCCTTATGTTCATTACATATAGAGACATAGATTGATGGCAGATAGATAGGTGTGTATTATAGGTGTGTGTATAGAGCAGATAATGTATATACATACACAGATATCTTATTCACCCCATCAGAATGTAAGTTTCTTGAGGTCAGGGTCTATCAGTATTTGCCTGGCACTTAGCTGAGTGCCTCACAAACAATAGGTGCCTAATAAATGCTTGTTGATTGACTGCTTGATCAATCCTTCTTGGCATCTCAACAGCCTTTCACAGAACCCCCAAATTTCAGAGTTGGAAGGGCCTTCAGGAGACGTCTAGTCCAACCCCTCCTAGGAAGTGATCAGCCCTGATCCATAACACAGCTTATAGGGAGACCTCCAGCCTCTGCTCAAAGACCCCCAGGGACAGAGGGAGAGCCCCTGGCCTCCTGAAGCAGCCTGAGTCACTTTGGGAAAGTTTGAAGTTCCTCTTGACATCCAGCCTAAAGCTGCCTCTCTGTTCCTTCCCCCCTTTCTCCTGCTTCTGGGGTGTGTGTGTGTGTGTGTGTGTGTGTGTGTGTGTGTGTGTGTGTGTGTGTGTGTGTGTTCTGAGGCCAAGCAGATCAAGGTTAATCCCTCTTGTAGGACAGCTATTTAAATTCTTGAAGACAGGGATCAGCCCCCCCCACACACACACCCCTTAACCCAAGTTCTTTCTTCCAGGGCTAAATATCCCAACTCCTCCCCCAGCCTTGGCGTGGTGTGGACTCAGCACTGGCGCTCTGCTGGATGTCCTCCAGTCAATAAAGATCCTTCTGAACTGTGTCCCATTTCCCTCCCCACCCCCACCCACCAGGCATAACGTACTAGAAGGTCTAAAGGGGCAGAGGACAGAGGAACTGCTATCTCCTTATTTCCGAAATCTAGGTCTCTTCAAACACAGGCCAAGATGGCATTCAATTTTTTCAGTTTCACACCAAGGATTTGTGTCAATTAGGGGGCCACCAACCCCACCCTACCCTACATCTTTACCAGATCAGTTGCTCCCCCTAATCTGTACTGACAATGTTGATTTTTTTAACCCAGTTGTAAGACTTTGCATTTATCCTTGTTCAATTTGGGGGGTCCCTGGCCCCCCAAAGAAAAACAGATCACTTTTATCTCTTAAATGACAGGGAGAGGATGGGCTTGCTTTGTTCCATGAATGTTTCTTCCCCTTCACAATTGTCTGTCTGTTCACATCCTTTTGTAAAAGTCATTTTCTCTACATTTTTGTCTTTAAAAAAAAAGTTTATCTATTTTTTCCAATTACATGGAAAAACTTAACATTTTTTTTTAATTTTGAGTTCCAAATTTTCTCCCTTCCTTCCTCGCTTTCCCCCCTCCTTTAGAAGGCAAGCAATGTGTCATCAATTTATATTTTGTATTTTTGAAAACACAGAATGGGGCGGCTAGGTGGCGCAGTGAATAGAGTGCCGGCCCTGGAGTCAGAAGGACCTGAGTTCTGAGCCGGCCTCAGACACTTAATCCACACAAACAAACAAACAAAAAAAAACCTAGCCTTGTAACCTTGGGCAAGTTACTTAACCCCAATTGCCCTAAAGGGGTGGCTAGGTGGTACAGTGAGTAAGAGCGCTGGCCTCAGAGTTGGGATGACCCGAGATCAAATCCAGCCTCAGAAAACGAGCACCCACACATAAAAATAATGACTAGCCGTGTAACCTTGAGCAAGTTATTTAACCCCAATTGCTTAAAAAACAAAAACACACACAGAATGGAGTCCTGGGAAGGAAGTATTGAGAGGGGTCATGTGAATGTCATAATTTTATGTTTATTTACCCTTCTCCCTGGGGTACAAAATGAGGTTTCATATCATATGGCTGAGGAGAAGCACAAGTGTGTGTGAGTGTGTGAGTGTGTGTGTGTGTGTGTGTGTGTGTGTGTGTGTGTGTGTGTGTGTGTATTCACCTGAACATCCAGGGCATGCACTGGGCACCACCCAGAACACAAAGAATTTCCCAAAGGAGCTGAATCTGGGAGGTGAATCAAGCATGGAACTTCAAGGTTTTGCCCTCCCTGCTGCCTGGGGAGGGGGCAGGGACAGGGTCTGATCTGGGTGACCAATGATGAATGCCTGGATCTTAATGTTGAGCTTTTTCTCACGTTGATTAAATGCTCTCCTAAAGCATTGACAGAAATGACTACATTAGATACTGGGCAAAGGGGACAATGTTCTGATTAGAAGAGATACCACAGCACCTCAAGACTCAGAGGGCACACAGTGTGGCATCCAGGCAGGAGTGAACCAAGAAAGGGGGGCCCTGCCAGAGAGACAGACAGAAAGAGACAGCTCCCAAAGGAGGGCAGTACCCTATATAATCAACTACACACATTATTTACGTAAGGGGGTGAGGCAGAGCCCCATTCAGCCTAGGGCTGCCCCTCCCCTCGAAAGGGCCACCATAGTGACTGGAGCCAGTGAGAGCCAGTTGGCTTGGGGGTTCTGTGATCAGGCCCATCAGAAACATTAAGTCACAACTTACAAACTGTTGCCCAAAAGGAAGGGAGAACCGGTGGATGTAGCACTTGGGGCTGCTGCTCTAGGTCGGTGCCCTAGATCCCCAAGGACTTCCAGGCTGAGATAAAGCTAGGGAAGTTCAGAGACTCCAACAATGAAGCTTTTATGAGACCAAACTCAATTCTATCTTATCAGATGCCTTGAGCTGTGGGCATGGGCCCCAAAATGTGCCCAGAGGTCCCACTGCTATAGGTAGATATGATGCAATCCCATACAATGCAACGATGTCTAATGATTCTCCACTAGCTGCCACATAGTTAGTTATGCTGTTACATAGTTCCACTAGAAGCACAGGCCCAGGGCCTCTCATGTCCAAGTGCGGCATGGAGCAGAGCCCGGGGCCCCTGCCTTGCCCCCCAGGACCCAGTGAAAAGGGAAGGGTGATAAGGAGGGAGGGAGGATAAGTGGTTCTGCCAGGGACCCACCCTGGCATCCAGTCTGGAAGGAATTCACCAGGCTCAAGCAAACTTTGAAGCTGAAATTGTAAAGTTTATTGTTATGCTGCACAAGGACAGCGGGCTAGATTCTTATGGAACCTGCAAACTTCCACGGATCACAGGCATAGTTTTATGGAGTCAAGACAGTAAATCAGGTGCCAATTATGCTAATTAGGTGAGTAAGGGTGGGATCAGGAACGAGTTAAGGAGTGGTCAGTGCTTAAAGGACCATGCACTTTTAATATCAACTGCGCAGGCATATTGCCCATGATTCACTGGGAAATAGCCCAAGGCGGGGCTACCTGGAGGTGTGGTTTTAGGCCTGGCTCGTCACTAAAGTCAATCCTCGGTCATGGCTACTAAGGAGTGCCCAGTCTGCCACCCATCAATGTCAAGTTTGACAAGATAGATGTTGGGAACCAAGGCCATCAGAGACACAGTGTGGGTATAATTGGCTAAGGAGTTACCCTATAGATAGGGTACTGAAGAATTCATGGTGCACCTGGCCACTCTAAGGGAGATAACATTTGCCTAAGCTAAAAATGTTTATAGATAGTTTTGTGAAGGATTCATAAGTAGCTTATTGTTTCAAGCAGAGATAAACAGTTCATGAGTTGTTGCTGGGCAGAGTGCTGGCAGGGGGAAGGGGCAGAGTTAATGCTTTGAGACTGGGGGGGGAAGTGTGACTTTACAGACTGCTTTTACAAATTGATTTTACAGACATAGATCCCAAAGTACCCCATTTACAAACTGATGTTACAGATTGATATTACAAACTGATGTTACAAACATATATACAGCCCAAGGACCCCATCACCAGGGCATGACAGGCTCGAGGCAGGGCTGGGCAAAGCCGCAGCCTCACTGTCTCCTCCACACTCACCCAAGTCCAGGGGCAGGACATAAGTCGGGAGGGCCCTGGGGTGCAGCGGGGGCCCCTGCCTGGTCCAGGGAGCCGGGGCCTGCCCTCAGGAAGGAGGCAGCGGGTGCACAGGGAGGTCTCTGGGAAGGAAAGGGCTGGGAGTGGGGGGGGGGCCTCCAGGAGCAGGGGGGATGCTGGACCCTGCCCAGGGCTACCACCTCTCTGGCCTCTGGACTCAGGGCAAAGCTGGGGGAGGGGGTCAAGGACTGGAACTGGAAAGGAGGGTGGAGCAGCTAGGAGCCGGAGGCCCACCCCGGGGCTAGGCCAGCCTGGTGCAGGACTGGAGAGGGAAGGGTTTGGGGGGCCCCCAGGGGAGGGGGGGTTTGGGGGCCGGGCTGCCTCTGGGGAGGAGGCCCTATGGCTTGCAGACTTCCTTCCTGCCTTCCTTCCTTACAGCCGCGCCCAACCCCTCTTCCGACCCACACCCGAAGGCCCCTTCCTCCCGCGGGCTGTTTGCACGTGGTCCTGCTCCCATAGAGACAGCTTTTCTTGGTGCCCCAGCGCCTAATAAATGCGTGCTGATCTGTATCCAGTTCCTGACGCACAGTAGGTGCTTCATAAATGCTTGCTAAACGAATGAGCCCGGTAATATATGGGGGGGGGGCTTTTTGTATTCCCAAACCCTAGCTCGGTGCAGGCATGTAGTAGGCGCTTAATAAGTGCTTGTTGGATGAATAAAAGAGGGTGAGGGAGTGAATGAGGGAATAAACGGGCAGCCTCCGGGGCTGGTAAGCCCCATCCCGCAGGGTGAGGAGGGCAATCCTGCTGGGCCTCCCACCCGCCGCCGGGCTCCCAAGACGCCAGGCCCCTGAGGACGAGCGTCGTCTGGCCTGCTGAGGGTGGAAGGCCCGGAAAGGCTGCGCAAGTGTTAGAGACTTCCGGAAGGAGGTGGGGCCAAGCTACCGGAGGAAGGGAGCGGGCAGGACGTCGGAGGAAGCTGGGGAGGAGGGGGCGGGGCGTCGGGAGGAAGCTTGGGGCGTCGGGGGCGGGGCGTCGGGAGGAAGCTTGGGGACGAGGGGCGGAGCGCCAGGTGGAGGGGGCGGGGCGAGGAGGAAGCCCGAAGCTTCTGGGGCGGGCGTGGAGGGGCGGGGCAGTCTCCCTGTGAGGCTTTGGCTACGGCGGCGGCAGCGATGGAGGACGGCTGCGAGGCCGGCGAGGACTACGAGGCGTTCTTGGCGCTGCATGGGCCGGCGCTGCGGGCCTCCGCCATCCCTGAGCGCTACTGGGGCCGCCTCCTGCACAAGCTGCACCGCGAGGTGGGGGCGCGAGCGCGGGAAGGGGGGGGCCCGTGCACGGCGGGGGGGCAGGGCCGAGGACACCCCCTGTCGCATCGGGTGGGGCAGCAGGCGGCTTCCCCCGCCAGGGGTCTGCGCCTGGCGTGTGCCGGGCGGGCCGCACACAGTGGGCGCTCGTGCGTGTTCCCGGGCCCCCTGGGGAGGGGCGGATCCCAGCCGGGTTGGGCGGGGGGCGGAAGCACGGCTCCTGGCACCGCCGTTTGCGCCCTTTCCCTCTTTACAGACGAGGAAACTGAGGCCGGCTTTGCCCCGGCCGTGCCCGCCCCGAGACCCTCGGGCGCTCCGGGGCCCCGGCTTCCAAGCGCGGGGCTGGGGCCGTCCGGGGCGTGGGGGGGGGACCCCGGCGGGATCGCGAGCCTTGGGGCGCCGTGGGTTTGGTGGAAGGCCCCCCCGGGGCCCTGGGGGAGGTCCGGAGCGGTAGGAGCGCTTCTTGTTCCGTGGTGGGTGGGTGTGTAACAAGTGACCACCTGCCCTGTTTGTCTGGCACATTTCTGCGCCCTGCTCGGGCGCACTGGGGCCGGCTCCGCGGTATGGTGCAGGGGAAACTGAGGGAGTGGAAGGCGCCGGAAGTCGATGCTGCCCCCCAGCTTAGCCCCTTCCCCCACCTGTCAGATCCTGGGGTCTCTTGTGAGGCCCTTCCTGTTGGAGCCCCAGGGCTCCCAAAGCTGACACGATCCGCCCCATCTGTAACTCACTACACAGTGTTTCACTTCCCTCCCACCCAAACAACATGTGCTCAAATGCCTTGTCAATTACCGATAAGTTGTAGAAGGCTAAACCTTAAAAAGACTCCGGCTCGGCCATATTTCCGATTATAAGGCCCTGGAGTGAATGCTTCCTTCTTTGCCTCCTGGCTCTCAGTCACTTTCTTGCCCCTGGAATCACAGAAGGTCAGAACTGGAAGGAGCCCCAGACATCTCTGGACCCAGCCCACCGTCTTTTGCTCCTGAGCCCTTCCTGAGGTCCCTGCAGCCCTGGAATCTGACCTTTGTGTGGTCCCGAGGTGCCTGGTGCAGGGTCCTAGCATCCAGACAGAGCCCTTTCCCAAACCCTCTCCAGAAGGGTGTTATTAGGATTAATTATAAGACTTGTACTGATGCCTCACTCCAGCAGGTATGTGGTTAATCCTCAGAGGCCTATGTGGTTTACTGAAAAGAGTGTTGAAATTGGAGTCAGCAAAGACCTGAATTCTAGTCTCACTAGTCTCACTAGTCTCACTTCGTCTCATTACTAGCTGTTTGGTCACAGGCAAAATCATGTGATCTCACTGAGCTCTGTAAAATCAGGCTACTGATCACATCTCCCTCAGTCACAGGAGGCTCCTGTAAGGATGTTGTGTGATGTCTGTGAATCTTTTAAAGGAGGCTCTTTGGTCATATTGGGGAGACTAGTGAGGGCCAGAGCTGTAGGGAAAGAATCCCTCACCAGCCTGAAGTAAAGAACCAAGGACTGTTTCATGTAGTGATTATAAAGAAATGGATGCTTTGGGGTCCCAAAGGCACAAAGTTTAGAAAGCCCACGTATAGCATCTAAATAGAAAGATTCGGTGACCGTGGATGACTTTATTTCACCGTTGTCAGGCTGCTCACTGTAAGACATTTGGAAAACCCATTTATTTCACCTGGAGAAGAGGAGATGGGCATGTGGTCTTGATCTTCAGCTATCTAAAGGGCTTTTGGGGAAGAGTCAGGTAGAAGTCACAAGGAGGTCTTTCTTGGCTCATTATAGACTTTCCAAACCATTCCAGCTATCTAGTATTTAGATAGCACAGTGCTTCATCAGCAGGGAAACAGGCATGGTGCAGTGTCATTGAAACAGTGTGATTCTGCTTAAAGTAGAAAAGTAAACCAAAGGGACAGGCTGCATATAGAAAAGCAGTTGCCTTGTGTTTGCTAGACCCAAGAACATGAACTGGGAAAACTAGAAAGCATCTTGTCAGAAACTAGGCTTAGAACCCAACGTTTTACTTTTTATACACAGTAAACTCCATATGTGTGTGTATACATATACATATATACATATATATGTAAGGTTACAGCATTTAAAGAAATGAGAGAGCAGAAGGAAGCATTTTGCACAGCTAATAAACTGTTGCTCCCACCTGTGACACACATGCAAGAGACAGACAAAGGCCAATGGCCAGCACAGTGTTTTGCCAGCACCTTTGTGATGGTAAAGCATCAGAGGCACAGGAAGCCCTGTGATAGGGTATGGCCACTTCCTAAATGTGATGAAGCCTGTGTGTGTGGTGCGAAGTGACAGACGGACATCCAGAGAACCACAAGAAGACTGTTTGAACAGAGGCAGAGTTCGATAAGTCACAGTAGCACTGCATAGCCTGTGACTACAAAATGCCAATGTGCGTGTCACTGAAGAGACTGAACTCTCGAGTTATTAAAAAAGTGATGATCCCAGAGAACAGAAAGTGAAACCTCCCTTTGTCTGCTTGGTAGACAAGCGGGGGCGGAGACTTGGGGAAGAATGTTGAGACATATTTGTCAGAGTTAGACTCTGTTGTGACAATCGTTAGTATTTCTATAATACTTTAAGATTTGCAAAGACATCCTGGAAGGTAAGTACTGTTATCATCTCCATTTTACAATTGGGGAAACTAAGGCAGGGTCACACAGCTAGTAAGCATTTGAGGCAAAATTTAAGCTCAGGTCTTCCTACCCGTAAGCTCAGTACCTGTTGCTTTTGCTAAGCTGTTTTTATTTCTTACGGAGAAGGGTTTGATTCGGAGAAAGGGCACTATCTCAAAATGATCTGACATTATAAACAAGAGGCAATGGTGAAACATTTTAAAAATAATTTTTAAAAGGTTGGAGATCTCGGAAGAAATCAGTCTTGGCTTAGTGTCCTAGAAAGGGCTCAGTCTAATGGAAGGAGCACTGGCCTCAGGGGCAGGAGGCGGACTCCTAGCAGCAGCAAGTTAGCGATCTTGTTTTTCCCAGCCTCAGTTTCCAGGTCTGTCAAACTGAGGCTAGTAATCCATTTCCTCCCTGGGTTGTTTTGAGGAAAACTAGACCTCACTGTTAAGTCCTATTGAACTTGTAAATCTGCTAAAATCTCTAGATTGTTTTCAGCCAAACTATTCTTCAGCCATGCCTTCCCATCTCATACTGGAGAAGTTGATTTTTTTGGATCCAAGCATTAGATTTTACATTTGTTCCTGTTAAATTTCATCTCGGGGGGCGGCTAGGTGGCGCAGTGAATAGAGCGCCGGCCCTGGAATCAGAAGGACCTGAGTTCGGAGCCGGCCTCCGACACTTAATCCGCACAAACAAAAACCTAGCCGTGTAACCTTGGGCAAGTTACTTAACCCCAATTGCCCTAAAGGGGCGGCTAGGTGGCGCAGTGAGTAAGAGCGCCGGCCTCGGAGTTTGGATGATCCGAGATCAGATCCGGCCTCAGAAAATGAGCACCCACGCATAAATCAAATGACTAGCCGTGTAACCTTGAGCAAGTTACTTAACCCCAATTGCTTTAAAAAAAAAAAAAATTTCATCTCGGTAGAGTTGGGCCAGGGTTCTAGACTGTCATCTATCATGCTAGCCTTCTCTTTTGGATTTGTGGGATAGATTCCACCAGCTTGCTATCTCTGCCTTTATCCAAGTACTGATAAAATGGTAATCAGTCAGCCAGCATTTATGAAGTGCCTACTGTTTGCTAGGTACTGTGCTAAGAGCTGGGGATAGAAAAAAAGGGAAAAAGCATTCTCTGCCCCTGAGGAGCTCATAGTCTAATGGGAGAGACACATACAAATAACCATGTACAAATAGGAAAGAGGCAGGCTGAAATGGAAATCCTCTCAAGATAGTCTCAGATACTGAGATTAAGGAGGACTGGGAAAAGCTGCTTCTGGGAGGTGAGTACTTCGGCTGAAGCAAGGGACACTAGGAGGTGGAGGGGAGGGGAGGGTGTGCCAGGCATGGGAGAGCTAGGGAGATGGAAGGCTGCTGGGTAGCGGAAAGGAGGATTTTTATATTTGCCTGGGTGGTGATAGGGAGCCCCTGGCGTTTATTGGATGGAGGTGTCATGGTCAGACACCGGTTGGAGGGAGATTCATTTGGTGTTTGAATGATTGATGTCAGCTGTGAGCCTGAGTGACTGGGCACGATGGTGCCCTTGACAATAATAGGGAAGGTAGCTTGTAAAGGTCAGTGTATCTAGTGGCCTGTAACTTGTCTTGTTTTCTTTTTGTTTTTGGAGGGCAATTGGGGTTAAGTAACTTGCCCAAGGTCACATGGCTAGGTTTTTGTTTGTGTGTGCATTAAGTGTCTGAGGCCGAATCCGAACTCAGGTCCTTCTGACTCCAGGGCCGACGCTCTACTCACTGCGCCACCTAGCCGCCCCTGGACTTGTTTTCAAATAATTTAGCACTGACTCGTGTTGAAATCCTAGCTCTCCAGCTTGGTATCCACGTGACTAGCCTGCTTGGGACCTCACCTTTCTGTAAAATGGGAAGACCAGAATAAGTGGTGCCTTGGAGATCTGATGTTCCTGGTCCTGATTTCTCTTGTGATTTCTCTTCTTTGACTGTCAGACTCTTGACTGACCGAGTCCTTCTGATCTCAGATATTCGATGCGGGTGAGATGTTTGGAATCATGCAAGTCGAGGAAGTTGAGGAAGATGAAGATGATGAAGAAATGCGAGAAGAATTGAAAAAGAAGCCAAATCCTGGAAATGAACTCTGTTATAAAGTAATTGTGACCAATGAAAACGGACTTCGAGCAAATGATCCCAATAGGTAGGTTTCCATTTCTGCCTTATGAGATGCCTTAAGCATCTCAGAGGCTTGTGTGCCCATTAACTTGGGAGTGTTTCCTGCTGATGCCCCTTGCCCTACTGGGGGAGGATTGAAATGACACTGGTTAGTGTAAGCCTCATGTTAAACTTAGCTTTTCCAGTGAGGTGTATGTCCAGCATTAGTAGCATACAGCTCATACTGGGCCTGTGGAGAGGAGGAGTGATGATGAAAGATTCCCTTGGGTGTCAGGCATTGATAGTGAGCTAAAGAACTGGTCGCGTTGACCTGAATCATGAAGACTAGCATCTGTTTCTTGCCTTGGCCAGGTGAAGAGCTCGGTAGGTGTTATCTCACTTGTCCAGTTTCTTTTTCTGGAGATATTGAAGAAAAGGTGAGAAGTGAATTTTGTGAGATTTCCCTTTGTCCTTGATTCACAAAGACTTGGGGTTTTTTCTCCCCATAGTTAGTGTTCTGAATCCTCTGACCTCAAAGTAAGAAAACCCAGTAGTTCCCCTCCTAGCATGTCAGTAGAAAAAGTCTGGAAAAGACAAGACACATTCAGTGTCTTTTAAGAAAACTGCTTCTGGGGTCGTCACTGGCCTAGGGAATTAGCACCAATAGCTGTGGGGTGTCTTCCCTCTCTGGCCTTCTGGGCTTGAGTCTCGGACTCAGAGGCCAGCGGGGTAGGGCGGCTCCCAGGCTTCCCTCTGGCTGGCCCAGGCACCAGGTTCTCAGCTGTGGTGTCACCCTTCGCTCCTCCCTTTCCATCCCTGTGGTCCCCCAGTTTGTCTTGGCACTGGTCAGACACTGCCTGAGCTGCTCTCCTCCATGGCCCCAGCTCTTCATAATCGGCCCCTTCCCCCCCTTTAGTCTTCCTACAGGCTTTACTCTCTGAACCAGCTATTTCCTGTTCCATGCTCTGGCAGAGGGGACAGGCAGCTGGCCTCAAGAGTCAGAAAGACCTGAGTTCAAATCCTGTGTCAGAGCCCCGTCATTTTGCTTCCTCCCTCTAAGACCCTTCTGATGCTCCCCGTCTCTCAGGTGGACAGTTGGAGAAGGTGCTGACCTATGACCTAGCCTAGCACAGAGAGGTCTCTGTCGTGCCAGAGTCACAGGTTTAGTCCCTGTGCCTAGAGGACACTGCTCTGGTCACATGGCACACAAGCCCAGCCTCTTCATTTCATATATGAGAAGAAATCTGGGATCCAAAAGGTTAGGGGCCTTGCCCGAGCTCTCCCAGTCAGCGCACAGTAGAACTGGGATTGGGGCGGCAGAATGGCACATCGGGCAGCACACCAGGCCTAGAGTCAGATCCGGCCTCCAACACTCTCTGGCAGTGTAACCCTGGGCAAGTTACCTAACCCTGTTTGCCTCTGTTTCCTCATCTATAAATGAGCTGAAGCAGGAAATGGCAAACCCCTCCAGTGTCTTTGCCAAGAAAGCCTCAGATGGAGGCACCAGGAGTCAGACACAAATAAGAAATGACCAAATGACAGCAACCAAAGAGCTGGGATTGGAAGCCAGGTCCCCAACCCCCCAGGGCAGTCCCCTCTCCACTATGCCTCAGTGCCTCCTCTTCTGGCTCAGGAACCATTCACATAGAACATCTATAAGACAGGGACGAGGGTGGCCCAGCGGGTGGATGGGCCAGAGGCAGCTGAAAGGGCTGAAGAGGGAGAGGGAGGCAACAGCCATCATCGGAGACTTTGCAGACATGCCATGTCAGAGAGGGGTCGACCCCATGGGCAAAATGGGGCGCTTGGTACGAGTGGCGAAGGAGCCTGTTCCAGCTCCATGTCCCAGAGCACAGCAGGCAATATTGGGAGGTCGGGGCTTCCTTCTTCCTTTTTGGAGGTTAGGGGACCATTTATTGTAGAGAAGATTTTTGGTCAGATGAGTCTGGCCTTGATCATTTCTCCTGGGATGTGTGGAGTGAAGGGAGACACCCAGGTTGGGGGCCTGGGAGCATGGGGGGGGTTAGAGGCTCATGGATTCTCAGAGCTAGAAGGAACTTTAGGAATGGTCTGACCCCCCTCTTTAATTCTCAGATGGCAGAACAGGCCCAAAGAGGGGAGAGTAACCCACAGGAGGTCACACCACCATGCAGAGACGGGCTGGAAATAGAAGCTTGTTTCTTAACCTCTGCTCTGTTCTTCCTTCTAGCCATAGAGTCTACATGATGATACAGTAATGACATGTTAGTGAATAGATACAGAGAGTAGATGGAGAGCGACCCTGTAAGCTGGGGTTTGAGCTGAGTGTCGAAGGAGCCCAAGGATTCTGAGAAGTAGGGGAATGAGAGGGGGCGGGGGTAGAGGACAGCCGGGGCAAAGATGTGGAGGTCGGCCAGCGTAGTTGGTCAGTTAAGTGTGAGACGGCAGGAGTGTTGTGTGCTCTGTAGATGGAAATATGTGCAAGGTAAATGACAAGGTAGGCCCCCAGTGGAGTGAGGGCCTCACACCTTAGGAGGATTAGGAACGGCAAAGGTGGTGCTTGAATCGGCCTGGGGTCAGGCCATACAAGAGCACTGAGACCAAGAAGTCTAGAATGTGGGCAAAGGAAGCATTTTGTGTGAGAAGGCTGTACCATGTGGGGAGGGCCTTGGTGCCAAACCGGAGTTTGTAGTTGATCCTGTAGTTTGCTGAGGGAAGGATGGCGTGGTCACTTTGGTAGCTCAGTGGGTGATGGACTGGAAAGGTCGGGGAGGTGAGACCTGGAGACCAAAGAGGAGGCCACTGAGGCCATCTGCACCAGGATGGGGGCGGGGAGGTGGGGGTGGGAATAACAAGGTTTGGTGGCCGGTTGAATGTGTGGGGTGTGGGTCAGAGCTGTGTGGGGGAAGGACATCAGAGATGAGAACCTGGTAGTCAGGAGTGTGAATGTGACCCTCTCCACTGGGTGAGACGGGGCAATGAACAAATGAAGGCCTTTGAAGGGGAAGAAAAATGGAATGCAGAGGGCAGCAGGGACAGGGGAGGACAGTGAGGCCAGATGAGTGGGGTGCAGCAGGATGAGAGGACCATGGGGACTGTGCCTGCTCTGCCCGTCAGGTGGTCAGCTGGTGCTGCCCCGGGGACAGCTTCCCTGCAGAGGTCCTCAGTGCTTCTCACATGAGTCCCTGCACTACCCACAAAAGGGCCCTTACTGCCTTCTCACTCTGGCTTGGCATCACTGCTGCCCCCAAGGGCCTGAGAGTCTGCAGCCTTGTGTGCTTGCCTTGTCAGCCAGCTTCTCTCCTGGTGCTTTGTAGTCCTTTTATGGCTTGTGGCCACTCAGAATTGGGCTCTGCTCTCCCTCAGCTCACCACTTGGGCTGATTAGGGGCCTGGATGGGGGTCCTGAGCCTTGAGAGACACCTGTTCTCTGTTGGCCTTTCTCTGCTTTTCCTTCACCCCTCTCCTTTCCATCTTCATCTGTTCTCCCTGGCTCTATGTTTTCCATGTTTAGTGTCCCTCAAGGCAAAGTGATGGTCAGTCTCATGGCCTTGGCGTTGCCATGACCTAACCAGCGGGGAGCCATGAGTGCATGGGTTCAGCCTGACTACTTCGGGGCCTGATAATGGGTTCTTTGTTTGTTTTGAAGCATATTTCTTATTGACCACGCCTGGACATATCGCATAGAGCATGCCCGCCAGCAGCTACTGCAGGTTCCAGGGCTGCTGCACCGCATGGCCAACTTGATGGGGATTGAATTTCATGGGGAAGTTCCAGACGAGGGCTCTGTGGAGCTGGTTTTGGAGGAGATGTGGAAGTACAATCAGACTTACCAGCTCTCTCAAGGGGTAAGGTGTGCTTGCTTCTGAGCATGGTAGGCCCTGAGGCCTGGCCCATTGGAAAGCTGAATACAGCATGCCTTGTCCCATCTGGAGCTGGGCCGGGCCGCTGCTGACAGCTCCCAGAGGTGTCGGGTGCTTTGGTATCCTTAAGCTTGGGTTCATTCAGTCTCCAGACAGAGATCAGAGGGTAGGAAAAGAGAAGGAAACTGAAGGGGAGCTGGATCTTGAGGAAGATTGTCGTGCTTCTGTCCTCCATGAATCTGGGCTTCCATCCACGCCTCCTTCCCCAGCTCAGGAATCAGTATCACAGGGTTGTTGTAAGAATCAAATGCAATGGGGAATAGGACTGTGCCAGTGATTTTCTTGGCAGAAGCAGCTCCTAGGTGAGATGACTCCTCTTCCTGTGTGGGTCAGCCCCAGAAGTTGTTCAGAGCAGTGAGCAGAAAAGACTGAATGCCAGAATGTCTCTTTCTGATGGTCGAGTATGGGAACATGTCAGTGGTGGCGCTTGAACCAGGCTACAGGGCTGGCGTCAGTTCACTATTCTAAATCTCTGAATATGTTCTGTGTCAAATTATAACATTCAGTGATAATGTTCTATGCATCAGCTATCACTGCTACAAAAGTCCCCCACTGGTTTTCCTAGGTCATCACCCTGATGGCCTTATGACATGGGGAAGGTAACCCAGGTTTTGAAGGCTGTGCCAGTCTGCTGCGTGCCCTGGCTGGGCTTTCAGGGCAGGCCGTGGGTCGGGCTAAAGAGGATGAAGGTTTGCCACCTGTGGAGTGATGGATCCTTGAAGTAATGTCAAGGCCACACAGTCAGCAAAGTTAAACCCCAAAGTAGAAAAGCGAGTACCCATGGCTGGGAGGGCGTGCTGAGGCATTGCTGTTGAGGAGCATGAGGCTTTGTACTACGGCTTTTCTGTTCTCCCTCCCCAAAAAAGACTGCAGAGGGAAAGATTCCTGTGTGGTACATTATGGATGAATTTGGATCGAGAATTCAGCACGCGGATGACCCCAGCTTTGCAACGGCGCCCTTGTTTTATATGCCTCAGCAGATTGCCTACACGGTTCTTTGGCCCCTGAGAGACCTTGAGACGGGGGGTAAGTCCGCTTTTCCTTGTTGGAATCAGTCCCCAAACATGAGTGCAGCACCTGCTTGTGTCAGATGCTGTGGATACACGTCCAGAAGAGAGAACAGTCCCTCTTCACAGGGATCTACAAGTGCACACGCAGACACACACACACACACACACACACACACACACAGAGTTAATAGATGCTCATTTGTACAGAAGAGTTAAATACAGGGTCATCTGAACAGCATTGGGGGGATCAGGAAGGGCTTCATACAGAGGGTGGTGCCTAAACCGCATCGTAAAGGAAGTGGGATTTCTGAGACAGGCAGACATAAGGAGGGCAGGCATTCCAGGCATGGGGAACGGCCAGTGTCAAGACCCAGAGACAAGAGGGGCTGTCACCCATGAAGACCAGAGGGCAGGCTGGTGTGGCTCTGTCACCAGATACAGGATAGGGAGCAGTGGGACTGGAAAGGTCAGTAGGGACCAGGTGGTAGAAGACTTTAAAAGTCAGGCAGAGGAGCTTGGGCTTTGTCTTAGGGCCAGTAGAGAGTCGTGATGTGGTCAGATCTGTACAGAGGATGGCCTGGAGCAGGGAGCGCTGTCCTGAGGTGGCCGAGGGCACCAAGAGTCTGGTATGAAGGTAGAAAGAGCTGAATGGACATGTGGACGTGATGTCGAGCTGGCGAACCTGGGGATGGGGGCATTTGGAAGGGGCCGCTGGGTGTGTAGGGAAAGAAGAGGAGTTTTAAGATCATGTCTAGGGTTCCTGTTGGGGCAGGACTGAAGCCTAAGGAGAAGCTGTAGCTGGCTGTCTAGACCTGAGAGTCCCCAACGCTGAGATTAGAGTTAGCTTCAAGAAGCTAACACAGAGCGAGAGGGCAGAGGCAGAAGGCAGGGGAGCAGCCACAATTGAACGAACGGGAGCAGTCAAAAGGTCATGATGGACAAGAGAGGAAAAAGATAGTGTCAAACACAGCAGAGAAAAGACCCTCAGGTTTGGCGGTCAAGGTCTTTGGAGAGAATAGCATTGAGAAAGTGCAGGCTGCAAGTGTGGACAAAGAATTTGGCTGGGAAAAGGCTTGAAGGGGTGAGAGGGTCAGTGAAGGTTTTTAAAGATGGCACAGCCTTGGCAAAGAGAAAAGCAATCTCTTTGTCAGACCAGAGGAGAAGAGCAGAGAATAGATGATGACGTTAAGGGGTGTTGAAATAAGGAAAATGGCAGAAGAAGGAGCTAATGGTGGAAAGGATCGAGGGCTGAAGTTTGTCAGGAGAAGAGTGATGATGTGACCAGGGATCCCAGAGCAAAGGACAAAACAGAAGTGAAATGACTGTTGGATTGAGCTTGGAGAGGAAAGAAAGTAAAGTCAGGTAGGGGGAATGGCCTGGGAAAGTGGAAAGGGGTGAGAGCAACGGAAGTCTCAAGGAGTGTAAAAGCCAGGGGAGGGGCACAGAGCCTAGGGACGGGTGGCATGAGTTCTAATTGGGGAGCCTTCTGGCTGATGGGAAGATCTAACATGTGACCATGCCTGTGTTTGGCTCCAGTGGGGTGGAGATGGAAGAAATGGGAAGTGGGGCTCGAGGGGACATCTACATCAGGAGCTCTCTTAACCTTTTTTGTTTCCTGGCCCCTTTGGCACCAGTCTGGTGAAGCCTGTGGACTGCTTCTCAGAATCTTGTTAAATATATAGGATTATGAAGGAAACCAATTATGTGGAAATAAAGAAGTAATTATTTCCCATCCAAGTTCATAGATCTCCAATTTACCTACAGACCCCTTGGGGTGACTACTGTGTGACTACTAAAGTCCCCTCGTATAAATGAGGGCAGGAGGTGGGGAGGAGAGATCTTGGTGGGCCAGGTGTTACCTGAAAAAGGAGGCAGAAGGAGCTGGGCAGACCATAGCTGCCATATTACTGACTGGGTAGATTTAAAAACAGTTTTTTTGAGTAACACAAGTAAAGGGAGGGCAGAAGGGGCATCACCAGAAATCAGCCTGATCTCAGCGAGAGCTAAGGAACCAGAGGCTGAGAGGAGGACCAGCGTGTGAAGCAGGAATCCTAGCAGCACAGCAGAGGGGATGGGTGTTGTCGGATTGGCATCCGGGTGTTGTCGGATTGGCATCCGGATGGCGTCGAGTCATGGGAGATGAGGGTAAGAAGTGAGGAGAGGGCAGGGCAAGCTGTAGGGCTGATGGTGATGGATGAGAGCAGAGCTTGCTCTCCTTCCTTCCTCTCTCCCTGCTGTCGTCCCTTTGCATGTGTGACAGCTGCCCAGTGCTTAGCTGCCCTAGTGGGTAGAGGAAAGATGCCCAGAGCCTTGCTGCCACCTACTAAACCATGTACCTTGACACAGAGGAGGTGACCCGGGACTTTGCCTATGGAGAAATGGACCAGTTAATCCGGAAATGTGTGTTGTTGCCATGGGTTCCTGCAGATGTGCTGGATGTCAGCTCCTCTACCCCTGAGCCATCGGAGGAACACTACCAGGTATGATGGTGCCAAGGCACCTGGGCCGGGTATCACTGAAGACCACCTTGAGTGCTGTCCTTGCTCTTCAGACGCTAGGAGGCCATCTCTCAGACAGTTATGCCTTTGTGTACAAGAGGTGCTTAGCCCAGATGGCAGAACCAGGACCTCGGAGACAGGGTCGGATTCAGTATTGGGAAGAATGTCTCCACTCCCTCAGCTGAAGTGCCCTGTGCCTCCTTGGGCCTTATGAGGGTGGTGTTCTTTGGGGGGTCCCTATCTTGGTACCTCCTTCACACCCCCAGCCCTCTTACCTTAGACCTGTCCCCCAGAGTAGTAAAAAGTACTGGACGTGAAGTCAGGAAGCCCTCGGGTCAGTTTGGAGTGATATTAATGCTGTCTCTCACGGGGCTGCTGTGCTACTGCTGTGTAAGGTGCACACTTCTTTAGCGCTGTCAGTGTCACTGTTTGTCCCTTCCTGTTGTTGGGACACTGCTTAGTAGCCCCCAATAAACAGCTCCTGTTTCTGCCCCGGAAGGCAGGGTCTCTCTGCCTAATTAGCATCGAGAGACCATCGGAGTTAGAGTGGGAGCCTTAGACCCATTCTCTGCCAGGAGTTCTTCCCCTTCTCCAGTGCTCTGGACCCTCCAGGGGTCAGACCTCTGTGGGAATAATGTTGTAAATGCATTAAATAAACTAGAATTAGAAATCCATCATCTATGGAGATACAGTTGTCTAAATATTTTTCAGAACAAGTCCACAGACCCCCCAGGCTAACCCCTGGTCTCGCCCAGCTCCCTCCTCACAGAAGCAAAAAGGCTGACCTCTGCAGATGTTAGGCAGCTTGTGCAGGGTCACCTTGGAGTCCGGACCACAGCAGCAGGATTCTAACCCACATCCACTAGAACTCTAAACCAAGTGTTCTTCCCACTCCCCCCCAAGAACCGTGCAGTATTAAGGTTGGTCAGAAGAATGGTGACTGCCCCACCCAGAGAAGAGAAGAAAGGGAAAGAGAGCAGCCCTTGTGAAAGGGCTTTCTCCCACTGACCTTGTGACACTTTAGCAGCCGTGTGAGTGGGGGAGCTCTCCACACAGGGCCAAGTGCTGGAGCCCACAGGGCTCGTTAGTGTATGGGAGGGGGTGGGAATTGTAACAGTAACAGTAAGAGAGAGACAGCCTTCGGGAGAGCCCTGCAGCCGCCTTGCCCTCTTTGGGAGCCTTGGCTGGCAGCCGGGACACCTGGGTCCTAGTTCACCTCTGGTCACTTACTGGGGAACCTTAATGTAGCAAGGTCCCTCCCCTCTGGATCTCAGCTCATTCTGCTATAAAACAAGGGGGTTGGACCACATTGGTGACTCCTACCCTGGCAAAACCCCAGAGGTGGGGGAGGTCTGCAAAGCTCTTCTGACCACAAAGCTTTGTCACAAGTGTCCTTGGGCACCCTGATGTCCGAATTCAGAGATATGACAATGGACATCATTGAGCTTCCTAAAGACCCCTCACCCTAGATGGCTTCCAGGCTACCTTCCATGTCTAAGTCATTCGGTGGTTCTGGCCTCCACATTCTGTGGTTGCCTCTGCAGGTGTCAAGACTTAGTAAGTCTGTCCCTTCTCTCAAGGGCCACCCTTGGCGGCCAGCTCACAGGCTGATCTCTCAGAAAAGAGCTGTGTGCCAAGGGAAGCATTGGATGGGCCACCCAAATTGCCTCACCCCAGCACTTGGAGCACACAGCGTCTGGCACCAGTTGTACCAAGGGCTGTTGGGAAATGTCCCTGACTTGTGAGCGCTGGAGATGCTCTTCCTCATGGAGCTAAACTATCCTGCTGGGTATTTATCATTTCTTAGTCCAGGGAGGTTGGATATCATGTTGTCCAACTAGAAGAGGTCCATGTTGGTAAAGGGGAAGCAAAGAGTACATTATTTAACCCCATCTACGTAGTTGAGGAAACAGGCCAAGCAAAAAGCAGTGACCCTCCTGTGGTCCCAAGCTCAGAGTCTGAATTTGGACTTGGCCCCAGCTTTTCTCCCTCCAGCTGCAGGGCTGGGAGGGAGGGAAAAGGAGATCCCAGTGGCTGCCTTAGAGCTCTGAAAGAATGTCATGAGGAAGAAAAATAAGCTTCCTTGGAGCAGCTCTGGAAGAAGACCCGAGCCTAAGGGAATGAGGCCAGGGGGATGGGTTGATAGCTCCGCAGAAGGAGCTGACTGAAAACGCTGCGACCAGAAATGAGTCAGAAGATGATAGGGTCAGTGAGGGAGAGCTGCCTTCCCTCCCTCACCCCCATCTAAAGAGCCCCACGTCACACAAGATCCAAAGAGAAGCCTGGGGCCTCTGGCTCCAGATGCAGGACTTTGCACAAGAAGAAGCCTTCAGAGGTCAGCAAGTTTAGCTCCTTCATTTTTCAGGCACAGGACCTGGGCTTCAGAGATGACAAGTGACTCTCCTGGGGTTCCACAGCAGTCACTGTTCTTCTGAGCCTCGGATTTCCTGTTTTCAGATGGGAATCATTCCACTAACCCACCCTTGAGCTTGCCAGGAGGAAAAGGCCGGTATTCCTGAAGTTCTGGGTTGGTGCATGTCTGGGAGCAGTCAGAGGCTGGACTCATGGCTCCTTCCAGCTGCTGAGGATTGGGAGAAAGAAAACAGAAGCAGGGGGCTGAACCCTTGCATAGCCTGTCTACATCACTGAAGCCAGGGGGTCTGAAAGGCATTGTAGTTTGGGATTCTCTAACTGAGCATCTCTTCTGAGGCTCTGTCTTGCCTCAGTCTGTGCTTTGGTCTCTGCAATATTAATCAAGAACCTGATAGCCCAGAGGAGCTGGATGGGTGTTTTACCTTCATTCCGCATGCTTTTCTACAAACTTAGGAACCCTGAGGTTCTAGACTTGTTAGAACCTGAAGGGATCCAAGAAATTCTTTTGTCCTGTTTCCCTTTCTATAAATCTAATGAATTCTTGTAAATCAAGCACCTTCTTGGTTTGAAAGCTCTCGCTTTAGAATTCCATCGACGGTGGGGGGGAGGGGGGGTGGAAGGGAAAGGGATGGGGGCAAGGGCAGTGGCGGTGACAGTTACAGAGAAGGAGCTTCTGTTTCCTGGGCCTGACTCGGGATCATAGCCCAGAGAGGCTCAGTAATCTGCTTGAAGCAGTGGGTTGCAGAGCAGGAGCTCGGACCCCTGTTTTCTCTCTCCTAGGCAATTGCTCTTGGCCACAGCCAAGCTGCCCAGAGTTTTCCTCTTTCCAAAATAGAGGTCTCCTAAACAGTGTGGGGATTTTTCCCCCAAAATATGAGTGTTTCCGTCCCTGCTATTTTTCATCTGTTTATCCCGCTCTCTTACCCCCAATCCCTTTTTCTTTTTTCTTTTTAGTTTTCCCAGATGAATTTTCCGTCCGTGTAGTTCCATGGATTTCTCACAATACAGTAACACGGGACTCTGGGCAGTGGAACATGCCAGAAAGTGAAAAGGGAATTCTTGTTTTTTTGGAGGGGCAATTGGGGTTAGGTGACTTGCCCAAGGTCACAAAGCTAGTTTTTGAGGCTGGATTTGAACTCAGGTCCTCCTGACTCCAGGGCCAGTGCTTTGTTCACTGCACCACTTCGCTGCCTCCTGAAAAGGGAATTCTAACACACCCCAATAACTGAGAACCCTGAGAAAAGGCACAGAAAGGTCTCACGCATTTGTTCTCCTCCTGAGAGCTCCTGTGTTCTGTTTCCTCCTAGGCCATTTTAGAGGAAAACAAGGAGCAGCTTCCTGTTGGAATAAGTCCGCCAGCTTATCCCAAAAGTCACGTGTTCAGGTATGTCACAGCCTCCTCAAGCTGCATAGGAAAGTGCTTCTCTCCCTTGTTCCTTCCTGACCCTGAGGGTGGCAGCAGGAGGAGAGTCCAGGGCTTGAGTGGGCTCCATGGGAGCATTTGTCCTGGGGCTTCTGGACCAGCTCTGGCTGTGGACCTTTCTCAGCCATGTTTCTGAATGCATGACTTAGGATGCAAAGAAAGCCATCTCTGTTGAAATATATTTCGAGTTCTTGGATGCCAGGTGGGAAGTAGCTGCCTTCATAGGTGGGCTCAGGGACAGGGAAGTATGCAAGTGTTTCACCGGTGCCTTTGCCCGGGAACAGAAATTTCCATCTAGGATGTTTGCTGTTACAGGGCATTAGCAGGGCAGAGGCTGAAGTGCCCCCTGGGTGGGTGCTCCCAGAATGAAGCATGTCTCCTTTATGACTCTGACTCACTGAAGTTACACGATGTCAGGGGATGAGTATCAGCCCTGGCCTGTTTGATCAGGCTGGAATGGTGGCTCTAACCACACCATCTGTGTGTGTGACCTGAGGCGAGACCCCAAAACCTCGTTCCCTTTTACTGACAGAGAAACCAGCCTAGACAAAGGTCGCTGAGATCCGTGCCTCAGGCCAGGGCCAGTGCTCAGCACTGGGGACACTGAAAATGGCACCAGAGCTCACGGTGTGATGGGGGTGATGCATCTGGGAAGGGAGGTTTGGCTTTTGGCTCCCTTAGGATCTACCCCAGCACGGCTGGGAGCACCAAGGAAGCGTTCTGTTGTAGGAGCCGGCCTCCAGACTGTGGGGCTTCACACATCCAGGACACTTGGAATCGGCTTTGCAGGGTACACAGTGAGACCTGCTAGGTCTCAGGTGAGGGCTCTCAGTAGACATCAGGCTCAGCTGCCCACCTTGCCTGGACACTGCAGCAACACTGCTGCCAGACATCGCCCACTGCTTGAGGCCTACTAACACTCCAGCAGAAGGGGGTTTCTTGGGACCTTTGTCTAGGAGCCATTAGTCCACAGTGAAGGGCCTGTTTGGTGTCGGCTTGTTCTGTTTTTTTTAGCATTCGGCATCAGAGTAACAGCTGGGGGTTAATAGTCATCAAACTCGAGGCCCAGCCTGGTTCCCTTTGTGTGCCTAGCTGTGTGTTTGGGGGATGGGTTCTCCTAAATGGAAACAAAAGTGGAAAGTAATCCTCTGATTTTCAGCTGTTAACAAGACTGGGGAAGCAGATGGTAGGAAGTCCAGGGGCTGGGAATTGGCAAGCTTCTTAAGAAGGTTCTGCATGTTAGGACAGGTTGGTTGGGAAGCTCTGGGCAGGCCCAAGCCAAGGCCCAGTGGAGAGCAGGCCAAGCATTCCAGCGCAGGGAATTGAGCTAACTGTTTGGGACTGAAGGAGTGGTCTTGGTTGGACCTGGAATGTCTCTACAAGAGGATATACCCAGCTGGCCCAGGTGGAAAGTCGAAATAAGGGGGAAAGAGACTGGAGGGGAGAGAATTTGCATTCAAGGCTCTTTGGCATTTTCTTGGCATCACTCCACATGGTGGAAACCAGCTTTCTTTTAGGCATGCTATTGGTGCCCCCATAGTTTCATTGCCATGGATACTTATGCAGCCGTAACGATGCTGATTGCAGCCCGTGTGGCTGTTGTCCATCTTCCTGACACAGAAGGCCACAACATTCCCTGGTCCCCTCACCTGCCTAATCCCTAAGAGGGGACTCCGCTCTGAGGCCAAGCCTCTTAGGGGCCTGTAATGAGCAGCTCCCGCCTCGTCTCTATAATAGCAAGAGCTACTGTTTGTAAAGCAGCTTAGGTCTGCAGAGCATTTTACACGTTCTGTCTTATTTTATCCCCACTACAACCCTGTGAGGTTGATGCTGTTACAGTATCTCCATTGTACACGTGGGGAGGTGGAGGCTTACCAGGTCCTCTCTGGAATGCTTGCTTCAAAGGTAGCCAGCTTCTTTCACCTTCAGTCTTCCTGCTCCTCCGTCTTCAGGCTCCCTTCTGGTGACGCAGCCTCTACCGCCCCCCTTCCTCGCTCTGGCTGCACTCCCCCTCGTTTGCCCCTCCTAGCTTGCTGGTCAAGGCAGGGGTGTGGGAATCCTGCCACTGTCACTTGTCACTTCTCCCTGACACTTCCTCAGTCCCTGTCTACCACCCACTCCAGATTCTGGCAGCTGCCCTCTCCTGACCTCCTTCACTCAGTACCTGACCCAGAATCCTGCTCTGCCCCTTTGCCCCTGCGTTCATACTGGGGGGCGTCAGTGTACATGTTGATGCGCCCTCAGACGCCCTAGCTGCCCAGGTCCTCAAGCTGATCACTCCTGCCCCTCCTGACCTGCTCCTCCAGCCCCTCAACCAGACCCACGTTTGGAGTTCTGAGATCCCCTTTGGTCATGATCTGCTGCTGCTCCCTCTGTCCCTCTGCCTTCCAACCCCAGGCCCTGTTCTCCATCCACACCATGACCTCCAGGCCATCAGCCCTCTGCTAGCTCTCTCCTTTCTTGCCCCTCCTAACACCTCAGTTACTGCTCACCTCAGCTATGCTCCCTTTAACATAGCCATGATCTGGCCCTGCCAAGTGCCAGCCTTAGAGCCTCCCCCATCTGCTGAACAGAGCTGGAGTCCACCACAAGGTATGTCCCCTAACCCCAAGTGGGCCCTTGATACTGCCCAGCCTCATCTGGTCACTGTCCCACTGCTTGCTGAAGCTTTGCCAACCTCCCCATCCCTCCTCTGGCTTTCTGAGCCACTCTCCCCCAGCAAATCCTCTCCCTTATCTCCAGTGAAACAAAGTGGAAGGAAGGTAGAATGTGCCACAGTGGGACAGTCCTGAGAGCCCCCTGGTGGGCCCGGTCTTGTAGCTAGCCAGGTCGGGGTTTGTCTTGACAGTCAGGCCAGCACGTACTTGTTACATAATTAGCTGGCGAGAGCCGTGGTGACCCAGAAGACAGCGTGACTGGTCTTGTTTGGATTCTGTTTCTTGACGCTCACCTGGCAGCAGGGTTGTAACTCTGGTCTAAAGGACTCAGCCGCTGTGTCAGACAGGAAAGTGAAGTATTTACATTGTTTTCCATCGACTCTAAAGTCCTCTTCTGTGCGTCTGTTTTGCTGTGGTGTAACAGTGAGACTCACAGTGTCTCCAGACTGTTCACAAAGTCCCAGCCCTGACAGGTCTGGACAAGGTTGAGAAGCTTTGAGTTGTGGCCCTGAGGCCGTGCCCGGGGGTGCCGTGTGCTGACATGTACCACCCAAGCTGGCTGCAGTTGGAGAGGCTGTGCCTAGGTGCTCAGCTGCCGGGTCTCAGAGAGGAGCCTCCCTCAGCCAAGATGATGTGTCACTGGGGGATAGTCAGATGTTTTAAAGCATCGAAGACAGTAAAGGAGGGGAGCCAGCTTGATGGAGAGGCCCAACACCGAGTCTGCACTGACTGGTTACAAGAAGTGGGGAAGGGAAGACTTAGACACGATTGTCCTCTTCAGATAGCAGAGGGGTTGGTATGTGAGGAAATGTGGTCAGAACCAGGTTTGATCAGGGAAGTTCGAGGGAGGCCAGCCCAGGCTTAGTACAAGGAGGCCTTGTGGTTAGGAAGCTTCCTGTCTCTGGAGGTGTGCAGATTGAGGCAGAAGCCACCTTTGGGGAATGTCTGTGAATTAGACCACAGACTGGAGCAGATGACCTCGACTGCTGCTTTGGCACCATGGGCACCTGGGCCCTGGCTGAGTCACTTCCAGGCAAGCAGGTGTCAGTCACTCCCCTGAAAATGGTGACTCAGGCCCAGTGACTCCCAGGATCTCCCAGCATGCACCGTCCCTCACTTGTAGGTGTGGAAGCAACCCTAGAGGCGTTGATCAACCTTATCGCAGTTAACAGTGTGCGAATTCACGCCGGAGATCTGGCTTCTGGACTCCAGTCTGTTGGCTATTCTTTTTTAGCCCTGGATCCATAAAGCAAAGAGTATCCAGAGTCATGGGACCTTATTTGAAAGGAAAACCAAAGCACTGTGCCAGGCTCCTCAAGGGATGTTCACAGAAACCCAAGACCATCCCTGCCCACAAGCTGTCTCCAGTACCATGGGGAGCAAGCTTTAGAGACCTGGCCGGCTAGACAAAAGGCCTGTAGCCTGGGGCCTCAGCAAAGCCAGTACCATGTATAGAAAGCACCAGACCCAGCACTGGGGGCCTTGGTTTGTGCCTCTTAATGCCTCTGGGGCTAGGGGTCTCGGTGAGGCTTCACCTTTCTGAACCTCCACCAGCTTACATGGAAAAGAGAAAGAATGCTTGCCTGGCCCGTGAGCAAAGAGAGCTCTGTAAAAGGCCTCTAGAAATAAATGCTTATTCTTGGGGGAAGCTCATACAACCTCTGGGTCAGACCAGGACTCGTGACTGCTGGACCCTTAGAGTCACTGCTGGCCTTGAACAGTCACTGCTGGAGACTCACAGTTTCTCCAAACTGTTCACAAAGTCCCAGTCCTGACAGGTCTGGACAAGGTTGAAAAGCTTTGAGTTGTAGGCTGACATGCACCACCCAAGTTGACCTTCCAGGGTCAGGGAGTTTGGGACGCCACAGAAGTGATGGCTGTGCTTGAGGCCTCATTCTCCTTCTTCCCTGTGTGACCTTAGGCTAGCCCCCGGCTTCTGTGGGCTTCACAGAGATTGAGGCCTTGGGCTCGGGATTTCTGAGGTCCCTTCTAGAAGTAAGCCAACTCAAAACTAAAAATGCATTTGTTATGAAAATGATGCAATTTATTAAAATATTGAGTTCCAAATTCTCCCCCTTGAGAAGGCAGGCAGTGTGTTAGAGATTATACTCAGTCACAGTGTTGCTGTTACTGTGTCTCATGGCCTGGTTCTGCTCCCTTCACTTTGAACCAATTCATGGAGAGACTGCCTCTCTAGTATCTCCCTTACATCCTGCTCTCCTGACTCGTACTATCCTGATGTCTGGGAAAACTAAATTGAGGGTTTTTGTTCCTGGGAACATCTAAGGGTTGGACAGTCTGATGAAGTGGCTTGTGTTGGCTACAAAAATTAATTCATTGTCTCTTATTGCGGTCTCCAAACTTTTTTGATCATGAACCACTATAAGTAAAAAAATTTTTTTGTTTATGCATCCCCCCCGCATATTACCCCACTTTCTTACTCTGAAATGATATGTGTACTTCTCTGCTAATAATTATGTACATTGTGAAACTCAGACATTTTTAAAGAATGAGAGATGATAGAGTTAATCCCAGAGTCATTAAGAGGCTACCACAGTTTGTTGAATAGGGGAGTAACAGTCAGATGTGTGCTTTAGGGGCCTCCCTTTGGGAGCTGTATGAAGGATGCATTGGAGGTGGGAGGGACTGGGAACCAAGATGCCTAAGAAAATCACAGTGATACAGGTGGTAAGAGCTCTTGCTTGGGTGGAGCAGAGAGAAGGAACACACCCGAAATGTTATGCAAGGAGAAATCACAAGCTATTGGCAGAGCGCCTAGGGAGTTCTAGGAGGATGGTGCCCTTGACAAAAGCAAGGCTGGATTGGGAGAGGTCTTCATTGCAGACTGATCCTCCTCCTGTCCTACCCCCAACAAAGAGGTGAGGCAGGGCTCTCACTGGTCACCCCAGGGGGTACATGAGACAGCAGCTATGTGATTTGGGGGCAGGGTCCTCTCCCTACCATGTGAGGCAGATGCTAGGTGACTGGGGGGCAGAATTTCACCTCCTGTTGTGGGTGTTCTAGGAGCGATGAGGTTATAGCTATCCCAAGCGGTGGTGAGGTGACCCCCCAGGGTTAGATGGTTGGCCACTGACATAGGAGAGGAGTGGAGTTGACCCCTAGAGTCATGCCACTGTCCTCACTTGGGGTTCCTTGATAGTTGACTAATCACTTTACACATTATCTCATTTAAGTTCATGACATCCTTGTGGAAACCTGGGCTTGGGCTCTCTAGTTAACAGATGAGAAGACTGAGGCTGGGTAACGTGCCCAGGGCAGTGGTGGAGCCGGTATTGCCTCTCTTGCAGTTCCAAGACAAAATACACCTTTTTAGTGATGAGAAAGCTGGGTGTTCAGAAACTGTCTCTTTGGATGGAGAAATGCTGCTTCTCTTCTCTGGGTTTTACATAGATCACTGCCCCTCAGTTCCCAGTTGTCATTGCAGTAGACTTCCTATGTGTTTCAATAGACTTCTCCTCTAGGTGTTAGAATTTCCCAGGTTGCAGAGTGGTTCCCATTGTTCTGGTCCTGTTTTAGGGAGGCCACTCTCCTCCCTCCTCAAGTGACACTTGCTGACTCAGCCCTACCCTGGACCTCTGCAGAGCACTGGGGTGACTTACTTAGGAAGCCTTCCCCTCAGCCTCATCTCCCTGGCCTTCTCCAGACACACAGCAGTGGCACTGGCACCACCACAGACCTCTGTCTCTCATGAATGAGCAGGGCTTAGCCTGAGTGTCTCCACCCCTGATTTCAGTCCCTTCTGAGCCTCCTGGGAGAGCTCTGTGTTCTGAGAGTAAATGCTCTTCCCTGGGGCAGGGAAGGCTTCATTTTTGTCTGGGCCCTCAGCACCTCACCCTGCTTCACTGATGTTTCTGGGATTTAATGATCAGGATGCTGTTATAAAGCTTTTGAGAAAGCTTTTCCTGACATCCTTGTGGGCAGGTCGGTGACAGTGAACTCGCTTAGAAAGTAGTTGTTTGACCAGACACCAGGAATCACCCTTAAAGAGGGAGGTCCCTTGGGGGTCTGGGCTGGGCCCTGGGCTGCTGAACCTTTCTTTTTTATCCCTGATTTGGTTAAGGAATGGATGTCACATTCAGCCAAGGCTTTGGGGGATGGCTGAGCCTCTGAATGACAGGTTCCAAGGAGAAGTAGCCATACAAGACTGGAGTGTTGGACCTCACCTAGAAATAGGCAGTGGACTTGAGATGAGCGGGAAGTCTTAGTCTGGGCACAGAGAGATCAGCTTTGGCAGCCCAGACCAACTAGGCCCTCACTTTAAACACAGATTCTGTGCTGAGCACTGGGGATACCAAGACAGAACCAAGACAGCCCAGACACCTGGTGATCTCTCCAGGCAGGGGTGGAAAGCCTGCCACCTTGAGGCCACACATGGCCCTCTAGATCCTTGGGTGCCTGCGGCCTATAGACTGGGCCAAGTTTTACAGAACACTTATTATTAGAGGGGATTTGCTCAGGGAAGTTTGGGTTCAATAAAAGGGCCACACTTGAGGATCTAGAAGGAGATATGTGTCCTTGAGGCTATGGGTTCCCCAGCCCTGCCCCAGAGCCAAGAGAAACATGCATAGTTTGGGACCACAGAGGACCAAAGTCCTGCTGTCTTCTACCCTGCTCAGCTGCAGGTACCCCATTCTAGGAAGAAAAGGGGTGATTAGGCTGCATGGAGAACACGGTCATGGTGGGATTGTGCAGGGCAGAGGCTGACTGAAGGAGGCCATAGACCATAGACCCAGGCCTCAGAAGCCGCTGGGTAGAAGCCCCTCATTAATTATGGAGGAGGAAGCAAGGGAGTGCCTTGCCCCTGGTCCCCCTGCTGCTGAGGGTCTACAGCAGTATTTGTACCCGGGTCTCCGGCTCGATCCAGCTGGGAGGCTTGTGCTCCTCAGGGCCCAAATGCCTTCCAGCAGGAGGTGGGAGGGAGCCCCACATTCCCGGCCTTTCGTTCCCTTCTAGGGTTTACACAGATCTCCAGCAGGTACTCAACAACCTCCGGCACCCTCGGTTTCAGTTCACCAGTGCAGAGGCCGAGGCCGACATCCTGTACAACTTCTCGCACTTCAAAGACTACAGGTAAGGGCAGCTCTGTGGCTCCTTCCCCGGGCTCTTACTGACGCTTTGTACCAGTGTTTTCCTCCATCTGTCCTGCCACCCTAGGTACCCCTCCTGGTCAAGGCCAGATGACCACTGTGATCAGCCTCATTGTGCTCCCATGGCCCCCGGCTCCTTCCTAGGAGAAGGAAAACGCAGTAAACCGTCCCTTCTCTGGATGGGGGGCGTTGTTTCCTGGTGTGTTATAGTTGGGTGGGACTTCCCTGGCTCCGCTCCTCCATTCTGCATCCATTCACACAAGCCTGCCATGTCTCTCTGAACTGCCCACGTTACCTTGCTTTGTGCATAGCGGAAGCTTAGTCTCAGACTTGTCCAAGTGCTGCTGTCCCTCCAGGGTTCCCCTTATTGTAGACCACGTGAAGCTGGTTGTCACAGGCCAGCCTTGGGTCCCTGCTCTGGCTTCACCAAGCCCATCCACAGTCTCGGCCTCACCGTCCTGCAGGGCTTTGGGTTATAAAGGCCAGATGGTGGGTGGTTGTGCAGATGACTTGTGTTACTTGAGTTTTTACTGGACTTGCAGGAGATTGAGCGAAGAAAGGCCTCACGTGATGCTCAACCAGTTTCCTTGCGAGAGCCTCCTGACAGTGAAGGACTGCCTCGCCTCCATCTCAAGGCGAGCTGGGGGCCCTGAGGGGCCACGCTGGCTGCCCCGGACCTTCAACCTCCGAACAGAGCTGCCCCAGTTCATTAGCTACTTCCAGCAACGAGAAAGAAGGTAGGTCGTTAGTAAAACGATCAGGGGCTTCCTGTCCCTCGGCAGGCCTTGCTCACTGTGCTGTCCGGGCCCCACACCCTGCAGGTGGCGGCAGGTGGGGCACCCCTGCACTCGAGCCAGAAGGCCTGGCCACAAACCAAGGCTCCACTCCTTAGGAAACCTGAATTTGGGCAAGTCACATGTATCTGCCAACCTTCAGTTTCCTCATCCGTAAGGACACTCCTGGGAAGCCTTCCCCGGGTGTTGGAGCTGCTGGGTGGCCCCCATTCACGGGCCTCTGTGGGGATGTGCTTGGCAAGCCCCCAGGCCCTTTAGAAAGGCGAGCGGCTAGTGGCGACCTTCCTGCCGGCCTTGGCTCTCTGCTCTCGGAACTCATTATCTTCTCAATGCCCATTTCATCATGGGAGATGCTGACCCCAGAGAAATGAACTAGTAGGCCGCCCCCGCGGGCCAGCACTCCTAGTGAAGGCTTCTCCGTTCCCTAGAACACAGAGGCTCAGGATATCTGTGTGGGGTGTCCCTTACCCCGTTCTACAGGTGAGGAGAGGAGCTCTCAGAGCTAGTAGGCAACAAGTCTGGAGCCCTGTCCACTGTCCACGGTGCTGCTCCTCTGGATAGAGATGGGCCTGCAGGCAGGAAGTCCTGAGTTCAGATCCAGCCCCAGACGCTTACTGGCTGTGTGACCCTGGGCAAGTCACTTCACTTCTGTCCACCTCAGCTTCATCACCTGTGAAATGGGGCTTACCTAGTGAGTTATTTGTACAATGCTCAGCACGGTGCCAGCCCAGAGTGGAGGCCTAAGAGAGGCTTATTCCCTTCACCCCACTTTACAAAGACCCCAAGAGCTCTGTGTGTGTGCATGTACAGAAAGGAAGACTTGTAAAACTAAGGCTGAAAGTAAGTTGGCACAGCTGGCTGGGATTAAGCAGGATTTCCCCCTGCAAGAGAGAAAACTCCAAAGGCAGATCCTCTGGGTGGCCATGCATCAGCTGCCCCTGCTTCCCCGGAATACCCACCAGCTATTCTTGGGTCTGCCCTTTGGGGCCAAGCAGACCACGTGGCTCTTCCTCCTTTGGGGGTGGAGAAGGGGCACTTAAGCATCATGTGAAGAGAGCCTGCCATTGGTGGAGAGTTGCAGACTCGCTGTGAGTCTGGGAGTTGGCCTGATACACTGATCAGAAAAGGGACTGTCCTGATCAGCCTGTGACAAGTGAGTCCAGAGGAGGCCACCCCACATGCAGCAGCCAGCAGTTAAAGCCAGGTGCTTTAATCTCCACAAGACTCGAGCCTCGAGAGCCACCTGCACGTACCAGAAAAGCTGTTTATTATTTGCTAACTGGCTCTGCTTGGCCCCGAGGGCTTAGCATCAGTCCAAGGGTAGACATTTAGAAAGGTGGGAGTTACTCTGCTTTGGAGGTCTTTTCCCTCAGCAGGAAAGCTGTAAAGGATACTCCTTTGCCAGGGCTTGCACATGGCTTTAGGCCAGTGAGGGAAGCCTCTGGTCTGTGATGCTGAAGCCTGTCCAGCTGTGGTCAGGGAGCCCTGGGCCAGGCCAGGCAGGAGCACAAGGCAGACTGTGCTGCTGGCCATGTCATGAGACGTGTTTGAGGGAACCAAGGATGTTCAGCCTCAGGGAGGACACTGGCCATCTGCACAGGTCTCCCAGGCCACTGAGTGGGAGAGGGCCTAGACAGCTTCTGCTCAGCCCCGGGCAGAGCTGCAGGGAGCCACATTTGGCTGAATGTAAGGAAACCCAGGGATAGAGTTTTCCAGGCCAAGAACAGAAAAGCTCCCAGGAGATGAGATGTAAAGGGCCAGCCTGGCTTTGCCCCTTGCTCTGCTGCTCACCCCTGGATCCCCTGGGCTCCACCTCATAGCTCCACCCCAAGGAGGGCCTTGGGCCTGGGTCTTCACAGGGCCCTTTCAGGTCTGACTTTGGCCAGTGCACTAGAGGGCAAGTTGCCCCACTGGAACTGAAGCTGCCATGACACATGTCACATGTGTCTGAAGAGATTTCTGCTGGAGCTTGGGGTGAGGCTGGGAATCTTCATTCTGAAGTCCCAGGATGGGTCAGTGAGCAGAGGGCAGGGGCCAGCTCACAGCCACACCCACTTTGAGCCAGATCCACCTTCTCCAGCCTCTCTGGGGCGGTCAGGCTCATAGGAAGCTTGTAGGAGTGAATAACGTTCAGTCCCACCTGCGCAGATGCAGGGGCAATGTGTCCCTCATCCCTTCCAAAGAGTTAGACCAGATCAGATGCTGGGCATTCTTGGCAGTTTTCTCCTATCACATTTGAACCCAAGACATTATCAGAATCTCCATCCAGGACCATCTGGGAATCCCTGGCTCTTCCTATAAGTCAAGCTTCATTATGGTGAAGCCTGGGGTCACGGCAGGGGGTCATTTGGGGTCGATGCTGTGCTATCTCACCAAGATTGCCTGTTGTCACAGGGGAGAAGACAATCATTGGATATGCAAGCCGTGGAACTTGGCTCGAAGCCTGGACACTCAGGTCACCAACAGCCTCCATAATATCATCCGCCTCCGGGAGAGTGCCCCAAAGGTGAGTCTGAGCTGGGACTGACCAGATGTCTGTGCCCGCCCCAGCACCAAGCACACCTGCTTAAACTGTAAAACTGAAGGGAAAGTCGCATTTTTGACGTATTTCAGAACATTAAGGTGCATACCTCCCTATCACCTGGAGGCACTTTCCCAGCTCACTGGTATACATGCTAGAGTACTTGTAACATTAACTCTGCGTTACCCAAAAGCTGGAGGCTCTCTACCCTGCCCAGGCCTGCTCACGGCCCCAGCCTTTCATGGGAGAGGGGAAGACAGCCTGGCCTGTGCCGGTCCAGGGGCCTCAGGAAAGCCCAGCTCTGCCAGGTGGAAGGCATGTGACCCTGGTAACTCCTTTAATCCTGAGTCCGTCCAGTGAAGACAGTTCTGTCTGACCTTGCCAGCCTCACTGGGCTGGAAGGTCTTGGTCAGACCAGCGTATGTGTACGTCATGACTGAAAAGAAGATTTTCAGAGTTAAAGTAGAGGAGATAATTGTGACCACAGTGAGGCCAGCCACGCAGTTCCAAGCTTCCTCCTGTTTCTTTGCACCAAAGTCTGGTCTGCCCAGCAGTTCTCTATTAAGGCAAGTGGCCTGACTTCCACCGTCTCAGTTCCCTTATCTGTAACACGAGGAGGTTGGACCAGATGACCTCTGAGGCGCGTCTAGCTCTAGATCCATGAAGCCCGTGATGTGGGCCATGCAGGCCCCATCAGCCCCTTGCAGAGGCTTGTCAGTGATCATGCAGCTCACGTCGGAGCTGACATTCACGCCCAGACCTCCTCGCTATAATAAGCCCAGTGCTCTTGCCACCACACTGTGCAGAAGGGGACTTTTTTCTTGAATAGTTTTTTCCTGGTGTTAATGTGCCCATGTGTGTGCGCCAAAGTTCTTTAGAACCAAGCAAGGCACCCTGAGCAGTCACAGCCACGCTGGAGTGTCTGTCGTCCATTGCCATTTCATCCCTCCTCTCCCCAGGTGGTCTCCAAGTACATAGAGAAGCCCGTTTTATTTCACCGAGAAGACGTGGGGATGGTCAAGTTTGACATTCGCTACGTTGTGCTGCTGCGCTCCGTCAGGCCCCTGAGACTCTACGTCTACGACGTGTTCTGGTTGCGATTCTCCAATCGGTAATCAAAGGGACAGGGAAGGGCTGGGGGGCTGGGCACAGCCTTTGTCTTTTTCTTTTTCACATAGTTCAGAGATTTTGTTCTCATAGCTTAAATTACAGTGCTTGTTTGTAGAAAGGGAAACTGAAAGGAAGTGTCCGAGAGAGGTGGTTTCTGACCGTATTGAACCCAGTCAGAGTTTCCACATCAAACAAACCAGTTCTAATTTTTTTCCCAAGATAAAGTTTAAGAGCTCTAGTTTCTTCAGTGTTTTATCAAAATACAAAAAAAAAAAAAGTAAAGACCTAACTAGGGGTAGTAAAGGACACGTCACACAGAGATAGGCTGGGGATGTTCCCAAACAGGACCAGAACAAAATGGCCCCCGCGCTCTCCCACTGACTTTACTGTCTTCCAAAGCCTGCCGGAGAGGCGTGCAGGGCTCAGCTCTTCCTCTCCCTTCCCTCCTTCCTTGTCCCTGTCTGTCCCAGGGCTTTTGCACTCAATGATTTGGATGACTATGAAAAGCACTTTACCGTGATGAACTACGATCCTGATGTGCCCCTGAAGCAGGTGAGCAGTGTGGAAGGGTCCCCTGGCACATCCATCTCAGAAAAAATAGGCTGAGAGGTGGGAGGAGGCCGGCCAGACTGTTATCCAGCCTCCATATACGGGCTGTTGGGTGGTGCCCACACAAGGGCTGTGCGGTAATGCCTAGGCCAGAGGGCAGCCTTCTGAGAGGCATGGGGAGAATTCAGCAGCCCAAGGAGGGACAGCAGCCGTATGCCAGTCAGGGCACATGGGACACCTTGGATACATGGGGGTGGGGAGATACAGAGTGAATGTGGCAGCCGACAAGGACAGGAGAGCCCAGTGCCAGGGCACAGGGATCCTAGAAATGCAGGTGGAAATTGTTGCCTTGACTTGGTGGGTTGTAGGCAACAGCTGCAGGGCTTGTGTGTGAGGGAGGTGGGTTCGTGTGGCACAGGTGGGCAGGGAGCCATAGTAGCAGCTGAGGCTGATTACAAGAGAGACACTGGAGGGCTTGGTAACCAACTGATTGGCAGTGAGGAAGGGAAACCCAGGAGCACTGGCCTCAGTCCAGCAGACCCAGCTCCACCCCCCCCCCCTCCAGTGCCTGGGCAGGACCATAGAATCAGAGGGATCGAAGGAGCTCCCTCCCCAGACCCAGAGAGGAGCAGCCCCTTGGGCCAATGGTGAAGAGGAGTCCTCATGGGGGGCAGGGGGCAGGTGCTGCCTCCTCAGGCCCAGCACCAGCCTCAGTGCTGGCTCTCGCGGACTTGTTCTGTTTCAGGTTCACTATGATGAATTCATTCCCCTGTTTGAAAAGCAGTACCCAGAACACCCCTGGCAGAGCGTGCAGGTAGGTGAGCTGAGGGGTGGACACGGACAGGGTGGGGGCAGCACAGGGCATCCTGTGCCTCGTTATTCCCATTCTGTTGATGAGGAAACCCCAGCTCCATGAGAGGTGGAGGGCCGGCCTCTGGCCTCAGTCCCGCCTCAGTCCCACCTCATCGTCTTGCCCTGGTCCCTCCTGGACATCAGCTCATGATGGCAGGGCTGGTCCAAGTCCTTGACACAGGACTTTGCATGCAGGCGTTCACATAAAGGCCCCTTGGGTCTGAGAAAGCAGCCCCATGCTGGGTTCCAGCCAAGCGTCAGTGGCCTGGACATTCTGTGCAGGCCCTCTCCCAGATGTCCTGTCCTCTGGGCCTCCCAGGGTCCTTGCTGAGCAAGCAGAGCAGGGAAGCCAGGCGTGGGAGTGCCGCAGTCTCCTGGAGGAGCAGGCATCAGCTTGGAAGAAGCGTCCTTGACCCCTCGACTGCCTCAGGCCGGTGGCTCTGATGCCCAAGCCAGGCTTCCCACTGAGCATGTGGGGCAGGGCTGCCTCACCCTTGTTCTTCCCTTCTCAGGCTGACATCTTCAAGGCTTTTGCCGAGTTGTTCCAGGCTGCTACAGCCAAGCCCCCGCCCCTGGGGGTTTGTGACTACCCTTCATCCAGAGCCGTGTACGCCATCGACCTCATGCTGAAGTGGGACTGCTCTCCTCCTGACAGCAGGAAAGTCATGCAGCCCCAGATCCTGGAGGTGAACTTCAACCCAGACTGTGAGAGGGCCTGCAAGTACCACCCCAGCTTCTTCAACGACATCTTCAGCACCTTATTCCTGGATGAGACAAAGAACTGTCATGTGACCCGCATCGTCTAGGCCCAGATGCCCCCCTTCCCATGTGCCTCCGGGCCTGGGGACAGTGACTGGGTGGGGGAGGGGGGCCTGGGACCTGGAAAACTCTCAGTCACTTTGTGCATCGACTTTGCTTGGTGGGCAGGAGCCTCGGGTCCCATTCATTGCTAGCCCATGCAGACCTTCTCTCTGGGAGCCTCGCTCTCTTGCTGAGGGCTGACATTGGAGAGCACTTCATTCCATGATTTCCCCTCTTCCCCATGTGAAGCGGGTTGTGGGAGCCTGTGGAACCTTCCGGGATCGTGTTTCCCCTCAGCCCCTAGGAGCCCTCTGAGGAAGAGGCCACAGCATGTGACCAGCCCCAGGCACAGAGCCCTTCTTGCAATTCTCTGAGGTCGTTGTAGGGCTTGTCTTCCCACTTTACAGAGGAGGCCACATGCGACAGAGAGGCCCAGACTCAGCTCAGCTGTCGTCTTTTGGGGACTCGGGACCATGCACATCCCACTGGCTTCACTTACTGTCTTGTCCCAGTCGTCTGGGTTTCAAGGCTGACTGGCCCTGAATCTACCTGCTGCCCATTGGCTTTCTCTTAGGCCTAAACGCTTCAGTCATTTTGTTTTTTAAAGGCCTAAAGACTCTCAAAGTGACCCTGAAGAAACTGTATTTTGTTTTTAGTCTGATGAGTTGCCACCCACCCTGAGCCTGCCTCTGGCATCTGCAGGCTGTGGCTGGGAGCAGGTCACTCGGGCTTCCTCGGTGTGCTCGTCTACAAAATGGGCTAACAGTCCTCGCCCTGGCTGCCTTTCCCAGTAGTCGTGAGGGCACGTCAGATAAATGGGAGGCTTTGTCGCTGCAGATCACAGCACCCATGGGAGTAATCGTCCTGCTCCCCGCCTTACCACCCTGTGCCCCACAGGCCTCGGTCACTGACCTTTGGCTGAAAGATGCTGTGGTTCCTTCCTCCTGAACAAGGATCATTGAATGTACCGGGCTTCCTTGCTTTGGCTTCTTCTCTGGAGAGCTGTTCTTTGCCATGATTTGTAATCACAATAAAGTCCAGATTTCTATTTAATCCAGCATTGTTATCCATCTCTGCAGTCCTTGGGTGCTGGCTAAATCATGGTGGCCTTTCTGCAGATAAAAACCTCACAGTTTTGTAAGACCGCGTTCTGGTCATGCCCTACCCCAACACTGCAGGTTCCCCTGGTTGTGGTGCAGGTCAAAGCCCAAGCACATCCTTTGGGATACTTGTCCTCTGGGTCACCTCCCAAGCCGGGCAGCAGGCAGGCTGGCCCACAGCTCCACCTCCCCTTCCCCACATCAGTCAGTCGCTAAATGCCTGGTACACCCAGGACAAGGGATGAAGCACTCCCCACCCACAAAGCTAGAAGGTGGCCCTTCTAGCACAGAATAAACAGTCCAGCAGTGCAATGCAGAGGAGTTTGGGGGCAGGACATCAGTCAGGGAGACCAGCAAAGGCTTCATGTTGAAGAGAAGGGTTCTGTTGAGTGGGAGTGAGGAGGGAATGTGTCGTCTCGGGTGTGGAAGCACATAGGTAGTGGTTGGGGGGTCTTGTATGCAGAGCAGAGAAAAGGGCAAGGAATGGACAGTGAGGCCAGACAAGAGGTGAAAGGTTTCAAAAGCTAAATATGTTCTGTTGTGTTGTCGGATCCTTTCCTAGGGCCTTCCGGACGCCACATGGTGGCCGAGCAGAACAAAGCACACTTACACAGCTACTCAGGGGGCAACTCCAACTTTATTTCCTGCTCTTCTACATATACAGCCTATCCTACGCAAGCACTTTCCATTTTGGCTCTTGGCCAATTACAACACCTTTTGCCTTTTAAGGTCAAGCACACCTTAACCCTGGGACTCTTATCTCGCGATCTCTACCTGGAGCAAGGATATTCCTTGTGGGCCCGGATGTGCATCGCTCCTTAGAACAAGGCAGGGTCAGCTGGGGGCCTAGCAGTCCCTCAAGTGCCTAGAGGGTTAATGGGGGCGAGAGGCCTTGCCATCATCGCCTAAGCCCAGAGGCAGTGCCGTCACAGGTCCAGGGACCTCTCAAGGGCACTGAGGTAAATCCACGTTGGCTCTCCCACACTGTTGGATCTTGGAGGTAACTGGGAGCCAGGGAAGTCTGTGGAGTCGGAGAGGGACGGGGTCAGATCTGTATTTGAGCAAAATTACTCTCACAGCTGAGTGGAGGGTGACTTTAAGTGGGCACAGCCTGGCATTTCTAGATGGGGCCTAGGTTCAGGAGGGCTCCCAGGCCCTGCTTGTGGAGCTACTGGACAAGCATTTATTAAGCGCCCACTTTTAAGGCAGAGACACAAATTAGGAGGCCACCATAGGAGGAAGCCAGACAGTCTGACTCCCTCAAAAGTCTCGGAAGAGCATCTGGTCAGTATGGTTTGGAGATGTAAGGAGTGATCCCGGAGCGCCCAAAAGTGACCATGCCCTGAGTCTTGGAAGAAGAGCTGGGCCTTCCCTGCTGCCACTAGCCCACATTGATGGTGGAAATGGGCTTGTTCTCCATGGAGCTCACATGGCAGAGGGCTCAAGGTGATAAGGGAAAGTGTGTTCAGGGGAGGGTGGGCCTGGGGGGCAGCTTGGTCATCGTTGGCCAGTGAACAAGTTCTGGTGACTTGCCAGGATCCTTGGGGGTTTGGAGGTATTGCGGGGTGTTCAGTGACTCAGACGAGGGTCCTGGTGTGCAGGGCTGCCTTCTCTGCACAGGCCACACCAGGGAGACATACCTCCGTGGGGAGAGGGAGGACCCAATAGAATGGTGTTTCCTTCCCAGGTAGGCAGGAACGGACCAGCCCAGAGGACAGGGATGGGGTAAGATGGCGCGCCGTCTTGGTAGACTGTCCTAGGCTGGGAGAGACCAACGGATGTGGAATGGTTTGTCTCAGCCAGAAGTCAATGGGGAGACTGGAGCACCTGGAAATTGTGGAGGTGGGGTGGGGTTCCAGTGATCTCAACATGCCCTCTGATGGCTGAGGTTGGATTCCAGAGCCTGGGGCTTTAGATAAATGGAGTGGTGGGGAAAGTGCTCCTCCGTCACGAAGGGGAGAATTGGAGGCCAAGGTTTAGTTTTTAAAGGCCTCATACTTGAAGTACTTGATGGTTCCTATCTCACAGAAAGGTGCCTGGAGTTGGGAGACTTCCCATTTAAGGAAACTGAGTCAGATCTCAGGGCTCCCATTCCCATTTCCCCAGTTCTTATGTCTTGAGACCCCTGGGAGCATCCTACCATCCTCCCCACCCAGCAGGTCCTTCCCCTTCATCTCATCCAGTCTTCAGGTATCCTTTCCAGGCTGCCCCATATCTGAATCTCAAATATAATGTCTCCTCATGATGACCTTCTGCATTGTAATTCTGGTATAGCTGGCTGTAAGTTCCTTGAGGCTAGGGACTGTCTTGCCCTTTCAGAGCAGGAAGAGGTCTTAGAGCCCAGAACACACTTGACCATCTGCTCTGCCACTCGCCCTGAGGACTTTGGGTGATTCCACCTGAGTGCCAGGGTGCCTCTCCAACACCTATCACTGTGTGTGGTACACAGTGAGTGCCTAATAAATGCCTCTTCACTCCTCTACAGCTGCTTACCTATCTGTGTCCTCTTGGGTGAGGGCTCCCCTCTCTGGACCAGAGTCCCCTTGGCTGCAAAATAAAGACATCGTGCCTTCCCTTGCCACCCTCCAGTGACTTGCATGAGGATGGAAGGAGGAGATATTGGAAGGGCTTCAGTGACTGAGAAGCCTGGCCCTGGCAGATCCTGCAGAGGAGAGAATGGAGCCCCACAGAGGTCACTCACTCAGGAAGGGTAGCACAGCCCCACAGAGCCCTGGACCAGAAGTTGTAACCACCAGCTTCCTGCGTGACCTGACCTGGTAAAAATGGGTCCTTGGCCATGATCTCTGCACCCAAAAATTTAGGACTCCAGAAGCAGAACTTGGACAAAAGTCCCATTTTAGCTACTGGCTCGATTGTCAGGCTGGCCATTAAGCACCCTGGGTAGCCGGGCTTGGCCCTGGGCTGTTTCACGTCTCTTCACCATCATCCGGTCTGCCGTTGAGAGGTCTCGAAAACATCCTCAATTAGGATCCAAAGACAGGCCAAAGCACGGAGCTGACTAATAAAATGAAAGTAGGATTCAATGTAAAGTCTTATATTTGGGTCCCCCCAAAATCAATGACACCAGTCCAAGATGGGGGAGATGTGATTACAAAAGACTGGGAGGTTCCTAGTGGACTACAAGCTCAATATGATTTGTGCTTGCAAAAAATTTCTTTTACATGGGGTGGCTAGGTGGTACAGTGAGTAGAGCACTGGCCCTGGAGTCAGAAGATCTGAGTTCAGATCCGGCCTCAGACACTTAACACACAAAAACAAAAAACCTAGCCATGTGACCTTAGGAAAGTTACTTAACCCCAATAGCCCTCTAAAAAGCAAAAAAAAAAATGTCTTTTACAGCAGCTGAAAAAAAGCCAATGAAATAAGTCACAGGGAGAGAGAGAGTCATGATTTCCAGTAATAAGAAAGCGACGGTCTCTTTGTACTCTGCTGGCTGGGTTGTGCTCATCCTGGGCACCACCAATATCTTGTCAGAAAGATACTGACAACCTGGGAATGACCAGAGGAGGGCAGCCAAGAAGCCTGAGGGCCTTGAGCGCCTGACCAATGAAGGTGGCCCTATATTGTGGAGAGGCAGGCCGGTAGGCTGTTATCAGAAGGGATGCGATGGGGCATGTGGGGCAGAGAGGGAATGTGGAACTCAATTTTTTTTTATTTTAAAAATAATAATAAAATAAAAATGAAAAAGGGAGTGGCTAGGTAATGCAGTGAATAGAGCACCAGCCCTGGAGTCAGGAGGGCCTGAGTTCAAATCCAGCCTCAGACACTTAACACTTACCAGCTCTGTGACCTGGGGCAAGTCAACCCCAGTTGCCCTGCCTTTCTCCTCCAAATAATAACAATAATAATTAGATCTAAGAACTGGAGCCTAAGGTGAGGAAGATCATTAATAGATAAGTTGTCTAACCGTATGAATAAACAGTTTTCAAAATAACCGGACTGTAGTGTGAAAGCAGGAACAGAATTAGCTTGGCTCTATTTGCAGAACCAGAGCCAGTGGGTCAAAGCTGAGGAGAGGCAGACTGAGGCTGGATGGCAGGAAATCACTGCCAGCAATCAGGTGTGACCCAAAGGGGGATGTGCTGCCTGGGGGAGGGGGGGAGTGGAATCCTCCTTGGAGATCTGCCAGTGAGGATTTCAGTGAGGTGTAGCCTGGACCATCCCACCCTCCAGATCCTGGGATCCTGGGACTCCCAGGCCAGCCTTCTTTCTGCACACCTGCCCACCCCTAGAACAGATTCTACATACTTAGGTGAGTTTCTGAAAGCACCTGGGATCTTCTCCACACCAAAGGTCTACATCACAGTATAGTTGGTGAGAACTTTATTTGCATATAAAAGTTGGGGCCCTGAGCCACCACTGTATGAACAAAGGTAGGACCAACCTTGGTTTGGCTCTATGGCTCACAAACAGGAGGGCTGGCTCATGGTGGAGGCCAGGGTCATTTAAAAAGCTGGCACTGGTCACACAGCCCACTTTTCTATCTTGAGACATCAGTAGGAAATTTTTTAAATCAGGTGCCACCTTTTGGGTGGCCCCTACCTACAGAGGGAATGTGTTTTGTTTCCTCCCCTTGCTGACCCACTTAAAAAGAAGGTTTCCAATTGAAAGCCTTGGGTCAGCTTTCGTAACTCCTTCCTCTCTGTTCTGAGACCCATCTCAAAGAGGAACCCAGAGCTGCTTTATTCAGCATCAGGGCGATGCTTTTTGTCTCTGTTATCCCGCCAGACGCAATAATTCAGGGTTGTGGCCATCAGCATCCAGGCCAGGTAAGGGTACATGAGGCGGGCAGCCACTGGGCTCACTGGGTACCAGGACACAGTGGTGGCCACCGCAGCCCCACTGGTCAGGATGATCTCCACCAGGCCCTGTGAGGGATGAGAGGAAGGGCAGCACAGTCAGTTACCAGGCCCCTGAGGCACCAGCCCAGAAACTTCAGTGTGGAGCAATTTCTAGGCAGAGGCTGCTGGCCCCCTTAGCTGAGAGAGGCTGTAAGGCCAGGGCAGGCCTCAAATCAGGAGACACCTGGCCTCAAGCTCCAGCCCTTCCACTGATGCCCTGTGTGACCTTGAACAAGTCACCTTTCTCAGCCTACATTTTCTTAGTTGTTAAATGGGGGTAACAATTTGTACTTAGGGCTTTATAACATGCTTGGTTGTTCACACACACACACACACACACACACACACACTCTCTCTCTCTCTCTCTCTCTCTCTCTCTCTCTCTCCCAAACCTGAATAAAGCCACGATGGAGATAACAAGAGGGGAATGTTCTTCAAAACAGCTCAAATCCCAAATGCTGCAGTGGAGACTGCAGCCCCTGGTAGACGGTCCTAGTGAATTTCTGTGGCCTAAAAGCCCCCTACCTTCCATCCTCAGCTAGGCTGGTCCACAAAGGAGAGCCACCCAGATGGTATCAGACTGGCTAAAAGCCTTTCCAGCTCCCAGTGTGCCGGAGCCACAAGCCCTCATCTGGAGAGGGGAGAGCAGAGGACCAATTCTGCCACTGTTCTCACCACCATTAATATTTAACATCAGTATTAATGCTTTCTCCCTCAGGTCTCACCACACAACACTTAGTGTAACCAAAGGGAGGGTCACAACTCCTGCTCTGCCCACTCTCTGAGGCAGGAATATAAAAGGCAGAGGGAGCCCAGAATCTAAACTTACCCAGCCCATCTGGTGAGCACCAAAGAACAAGGGTGGCCACGCCCAGTTGAGAGCCAGCTGCCCTGCATAGAGTCCCAGGGGCACCAGGGCCTTCTCCGTGAAGCCCCCCAGCTCCTTCCAAACCAGGTAGGAGCCATACCTGAAACAGATCAGAAAGGAAGTGAGCTCCACATGGAAGGCAGGGTAGAAGACCAATCCCAGAATATCCAGCTTAGAAGCCAAATCCAATCTGATCCCAACCCTTCCCTGTTCCAGCAGTCACATCAAATGGTTCTCCCTCCACCCTCTGCTTGGTGGCAAGGGACCCACATCTCCAAGGCAAGTCCCCCTTTGGACAGCTCTCATTGTTAGGAAGTTTGTCCTGATACTCCACCTAAATCTGTCTCCTTGTACCTTCCCCACCCTGATCCTGGTTCTCCCCTCAGGGGCCAAGCAGATCAGGCTAAGCCCTAAACCATAGGATAGCCCTTTGAAGGCCTGAAGGTTGCTCACGTGTCCCTGCTCAGTTTTCTCTTCTCCAGACTAAACATGCCCAGGTCCTTCAACAAATCCTTAGATGAGATGATTTTGAGGTCCTTTGTGAGGACCTGGGTAGGCCCTCCAAACTTTGGCACTCTCAAAACACAGCACTTCAGGTGTGGACTGACTTGGAAGATGCCTGCATGGACCTTTCAAGTTTGCAAAGCATTTATGTCACTGGACTAGGAAGAAGGAATTTTCTGGGAGGGCTCTGGGCCTGTAATTTAATCTATATGAGAGAATGGACATTCCCTCCACAGATGCAGACAGTGACTAATAGGCAAGTTACAGTCTTCCAGAATGGACTGGCTCACTGAGAGCCCAAGCAATAGGCCTTGAGTCACACAGAGCTAGTAAAGGCCTGAGACAGGACTTTCACTTAGGTCTTTGGTCTCTATCCGAACTAAGCATCTTTTCCTCCAGCCTGAGGTTAAATTTGGGTTTTTTTTTTTTTACTCCCCCATCACCTCTTATACTGAGCTTGGAGGCCACTAAGGCCTCCAAATCTTTTTCATATGAGCTGTTGTCTAGCCCCTTTCTGTCTATCTTGTACTTGTGCAGTTGTTTTGATTGCATTTCTTTTTAAAGTTTCATTGCTGTGTTTTGTTTTTCTATTAATAACTGCATTTCCACAGCACATTTGAAGTTTACTAGAACCCAGAGAGACAGGCAGTGCCACTGTTATTATGGATGAGAAAACTGAGGCTCTGCAGCCGAAGGGTCACATAGCTGGGAAAGTCTGAAGCCTAAGCCAGGCCTCCTGGCTTCATGCTCAGCAGCCTTCCTGCCACAAAGCCTCATCTAGCATTCTGCCTTCTTGGCCAGCCATTCTGGAGTTGATCACAGGACCCATAGCCCTGGCTGGAAGCCAGAAACCACCTAGTCCATGGGTTCTGGACCCCTCAGCAGGCGGGCCAGTAAAGCTGATGGACCCCTCGTGCACTCGGGGTTTTAAATAATTAAAGGAAATGCTAAATATTAATTAGAGGTGAATGGAAATATAGCTGTGTTTTTTTCCCAGCAAGCTCACAGATTTTCTGAAATTGTCCGTGGACCCCAGATTAAGGACCCCTGATCCAGTCGGGCTCCGTCATTTTACAGATAAGGGGAGCACAGCCCAGAGAACTTATGTGACTTGTCTAGGGTCATGTGGGCAGTCAATGTCAGAAGTGGGACTGTATCCAGGTCGGGCCCATGGATGGAGTGGTCTTAGCATATCCACTGGCATCCTTCCTGGCTCCCTTGTGGGTCACATCTGTCCTCCTCTGGAATGAGGGGTGCTGAGTCACAGAAGAAAGAGTACTGGAACTGAATCCAGGCCCATGCCCCACTGTACTAACATCCCCAGGCCCCACCCAATACATTTTCCTTCCTAAGGGAATTTGTTTCTCCTGTGGCCACTGGAGGGCGCTCAAGCCACACAACAAAGCAGCCGCTCTCTTCAAAGCTAGTTTCAGCCACAGAAGTTTAGAGTCACAGAGACCACTGAGGGGAAGGGTCCTGCCCAGGGACACAAAGGCAGCTGGGTGGGGCAGCAGAGAGCGCTGCACCAGCCCTCAAGAAACTGGGTCCAAATCCTGCTTTAGACACGAGCTGGCTATGGGACCTTAGGCAAGCCTCAGGGTCCCCGATGCAACAGCATCTAGCCCACAGCGTTTGTGAGAAGCAAACAGAACGTGTGCAGAGTACTTTAGAACTCATTACATAAATACTAGCTCTTGTGGTAAGTCTCAGACCTCAAACGCAGGCCTCCTGGCCATTCTCTAAGTACATCAGAATTACAGATCCAAGAGACTTCAGAGGTGGCAACATAAAACAGGGTCAGGACTGGGAGGACCTTAGAGCAGAGAGCATCAGAGCGAGGAGGAACCTCAAAGGCCATCTTGCCCAACTTAATGGGTTTGGGTTTTGGGGGGTTTGTTTTTTTTAGGGAATGGGGTTAAATGACTTGTCCAGGGTCACACAGCTAATGTTTAAGGATGGATTTGATCAGGTCTTCCTCCTCTCTACTCACTGCACCACCTAGCTGCTGAAGGTTCCCAGTAGGTGCTTAATAAATGCATGATCTCCACTAGAGCAGGTGTTTCAGGGCTGGGTGTGAGTGGTAATGTCTATACCTCCTGACTTACATTTCATTCTCAAGATAAGCCCCCTACAGGGGGGCTCCAGGACCCAGGAGCCCAGAACATGCCTGAGACAGCTGGAGGAGCAGCTAGAACAATGGGCCTGAATTCATATCCTGCCACTCATATTCAGTAGTTGTATGACCATAGATATTTCACTTCTCACTCAGCCTATAAAACAGGGATCATAAAAGTGGTCTCTAAAAAAAGGCCATCTCGTCCAGCCCCTTCATTGGACAGACAGGGAAACTGAGGCTCAGAGAGAGCAATAGACTTCCTCAAGATCACACGGGTAATTAAGTGACAGAGCCTGCATTTGAACTGAGCTCCCCTAACTCCAAAGCTAACACACTTTCCATGCTGCCTCTGCTCTAAAAGCAAATCTTTCCAGCTCCATCCTTCCTGACCCAAGGGTGACCAACGGCAGCAGCTGAGGGATATGTGTACTAAGAGGTGAACACCCCAGGAAGAGAAGGACCACTTAGGTCCACTGAGAACCCAGAGACTCCCACTGTCCAACCAGGAAGGCCCTGGGGGTCATAGAGCCAACTCCACATTTCACAGACAGGGAAAACCAAAGCTCTGAGAGCTACTGGTGCCCTCCTAACCTCCAGAAGTTACTTTGAATCTCCTTTGTACATATATGTGTATATATGTATGTTTTATGTTCATATTATAATGCTAATTCTCCCAATAGAACATAAACTCCATGAGGGCAGACAATGTTTTATTTTTGTCTTTGTATCCTAAGTACTTAGCCCGGTGTAGCATGTAGCACACACTTCATAAATGCTTGAGGAAAGAAAGAAGGAAGGAAGGAAGGAAAGGAGGGAAGAAAGGAGGGAGGGAGAGAGGGAGGGAGGAAGGAACGAAAGCAGGCATCTCTCCTACAAATCCCTAGCAAAATGACAGGGAGCCTCCACCCAACAACGACAGTGATGGGGAGCTCACTACCTCCTGATGCAGCCCATTCCACTTTGTGACAGATTTATGGGAGGAGATGATAGATGCCTCCAGACTGTTCCTGAAGGGCCATCCCCAGGAAGAGGGATCCCTGCCCTGGTGGCCTCAAAGGACCAAGAGCCAAGGTGACAACCTGCACCAGGGGATGGCCTTTGGGATGGATGGGTGCTCGAAGGGCCCCAGTCCAACTCCCTTGTTCTACAGCAGAGGAAAATGAGGTCCCAGGAGTTGGTGATCTGTCCAAGGTTACACAGTGAATAATCGAGCTGTGAGTTGGACCCGAACTCCAGACTCCAAACCTGATGTTTTTGTTTTTTGCTGTCATTGGTTCATGTTTTATTGATGCCTCTTTTTATTTCACTGTCCCCTGCCCCCACCCTCCCCATCCCCAGAAAAGAGAGCCCTCTCTGGTCAAGAAAAAGTGAAGCCAAGTAAAGCTGACACACCTGGGGGCCACCACTTCTTTGTGAGAGCCAGGATGCAGGCTTCATCAGCAAGGCCCCTGGAGACCCAAATGACAGCCGGGTCCATGCTCTTACCATCCTACCATGCTGCTGTGACTCAATAAACAAGATTCTACAAATCAGAGCAGTCCAATAACTGAATGGATTACTTTGTGAAGTACTGAGATCCCCATCACCAGAAGTATCCAAGCGAAGACTGAGCAGCCACTTGTCAGGGGCACCCTAAAAAGGTTCCTGTACCAGTGGTTCTCTTCTAGCTCAGAGTCTATCATTCTAATTCTACCATGCATTTTTTGTATTTAAATGTATGACAGACCTACCCCATAGCCGTGTACAATGTCCCCCACACAGGACCCAGTGTCCAGTAGGGTGGATGCCAGGAAGGCTTCTTCAGAGTGGCATACCACGTTGGAACCTCCTGGCTTGTGATCCGGGATCCCAGGATGCCGCCAACATTTGGCAACAGCGTGAAACCAAGTGCAGGGACCCACGGGGGCGCCATATCTAACACGATCTCTGAAAGACAGATGCAGGTATTCCCTTAGGGCTGGTTGGCTGGAGTCTAGGGCACAGCTGGGCTGGGCAGGGCTTGGTTCTCATTCTGACCCCCATCAGCACTATCATTACACTTCATCTTTTTGGATGGCAGTAACCCTGGGACAAATCGCCATTCTTCCATTGCTTCTTTATACTTAGGGTCCTGTGAACTATTGCACAGGCAAGTAAAACTACTTCTTATCATTGAATAAAAGTATTGAGCCATGAAGACCTCCTCTATGGGCTGACTGTGGGTGGCTCTGGGGCACCCCCAGCAGCCAGCAGGATGACAGGGAACTCCTTCATCTATTGCTTCACAGGTTCTGATGTCCTTTGTTAGGTCTCTGTGCGTTGAAAGGTTTTTGTTCAATATAACTTAAGGATTATGAGTATTTGGTACTAAAACAACACTGAGGTCCCACCTGATACCTGTCAGATTGGCTAATACAACAAAAAGAAAATGAGAAAAGTTGGAAGGGATATCAGAAAATTGGGACACTTATGCATTGTTGGTGGAGTTGTGAATTGATCCAAATATTGCAGAGAACAATTTGGAACTATGCCCAAAGAGCTACAAAACTGTGCATACCCTTTGATACAGCAATACCACTGCCTGGTCTATACACCAAAGAGATCATAAAAAATGGGAAAAGGACCCACATTTACAAAAATATTTATAGCAGTTCTTTTTGTTGTGGCAAAGAATTGAAAACTGAGGGTATGTCCATCACTTAGGGAATGGCTGAACAAGTATATAGTTATATATGATTGTGATAAAATATTATTGTGCTATTAGGAATGACAAACAGGATGGTTTTAGAAAAACCTGGAAGGACTTACATGAACTGATGCAAAGTGAAGTGAGCAGAACCAGGAGAACATTGTGCACAGTAACAGCAACATTATGACAATAATCAACTGTGAATGACTTAGCTCTTCTCAGAAATACAGTGTTCCAAGACAATCCCAAAGGACTCATGATAAAGCATACTGTCCGGCTCCAGAGAAAGGACTGATATTGTCTGAATGCAGACTGAAGCAGGCTATTTTCACTTTCTTTCATTCTTATACAAAATGACTAATATGAAAATGTTTTCCAGGATTGCACATGTCTAAGTGGTTTCTGATTGCTTACTGTCTCGGGGTGGGGAGAGGGAGGGGGATTGGAGGGAGAGAGGGATAGAATTTAGAACTCAAAACTTTAAATGTTTAAAAGTTAGTTTTTAACATGTACTTTGGGAAAAATAAAATGTTATATTAAAAAAGATTGATATGACCAAACCCATTAAAAAAAAAAAACATTATGTTGAGAGAACTGGGGGCAGAGGGTCACATCAGGTTCTGTGGTAATGGTCTGGTTCCAGCATAGTTGGTTGGTTGAGTTTTCCAGGATTTTTTGAGTCTGGGATTTATCACCTGCAGGCCATGAAGGTTAACAAGGTTCTATGACGTTGTTAGGTCTTAGGTATTCAGTAGGTACTAAACTCTTACACACAGCAGCCATGTGCTACACACTCTCCACCATTTTCCTGTATCACCTACACTGATCACTAAGTTGGGGATCCCTAAGGGACCCTTGTTCAGTTTCTGGTGGCAATAACCTAATCCTGAATCACCACCATAAACCCCAGTTTCCACAGGCAAATCTGCAGGACTTTGCCCCATTTTCTTGTGGACACAGCACTGGCCTGGCTCCTGTGGATGTCTCCCCAGAGGGTCTTTCAATTCTGCTCTTAAATCTTTGTAGTTTCATCAGCTCAAATGGAGGACAGGAGCCATCTTCGGTCCCACTGGAGAAACCCTAAGGTACAAGCCTGCTGGTAGCTGTGATTGTCCATCAGTGAAGGAGCCACCGTCTTACCCAAAAAATATTTCTGGAGGGTCGTTTGTTTTACCCTGCTCTAAAAATGCTCTGAAAATTTCCCTCCGTCCTTTTTCTCCCTGTCTGCATGGAAGTGGCAGTCTTTCTCCAGATGCCTTAGGGTGATGGGTGCCAAATTGTGTTCCTGTAGTATGTGGTTTGGGTATTGCCTAGGTTAAATATGACTATTCTTCTTAAAGCTTCTCAGAATCCTGTGACCCCTGAGATCCTTCCTGGCTTCCTTGTGTTCCTCCTTTGAGGTCCCATGAAGGAAGAAAGATGGTGATGTGCTCTCACTTGTTCCTGTTGGGCCTGAGGCACCCACACCTGTGAAGGGCCCAGGTCCCACCTCGGCTCTCTCAGCTCAGCCAAATTCAAATCAACACCTGATAAATCAGAAGCAGGAAGGGAACAGCAAGGAGGGAAACAGAGGCAGGGCCTACTGGAACAGGAGGGAGAGTTGAAGACCTAGCCCAGGCCGTCATGACAACGACTGACAGGAAAATGTAAGAAGCTTCCTACCTGCCCAGTCCCTATGCCTCGGCCCTGCCTGGAGAGTGGAGCCTGGGATGGTGGAAAGAGTACCAGAGAGGAGTCAGGAGATATGGATTCCAATCCTGGCTCCCCCAGTGATTACTGTGTGACCTTAAGTAAATCTGACCTCCTTTCTGGGCCTCAATTTCCCCATCAGTAAAATGAATGGTTTATCCTAGATGATCTCAAAGGTTCCTTCCACCTCTAACATCCCCATTTCACTGATGGGCAAACTGAGGGCCAGAGAATCAGAGTGACAAGTCCTAAAGAGCTAGTGAGCAGTGCAGGAGATACCAGAGTTGGGGAGCAAGAGGGAAGGAAGCCTGAAGGCAGGGCTATGATACCCTGCCCACTCCAAAGTCAGGGCCCTCCCTCTCTACTACATTGAGCAGCTTCTTTTCAATCCAGGACATTTCAGGAAGGTTATCCCCTATGCCCTAGCCCTAGCCCACAACCCCTGGGATCTGCTGAGTCCCCACTAGGGGCTCAGGAGGGGGGTCCTCAAACAAGCAAGCCCAGGATGGATGCCAAAAGTGTAACCTGAGAAACCCCCATTAGGGCTGACTTTTGCCCCCAGCCCCCAGGGCTCCCTCCCCAAAGGTCTGCACTTACCAGAGACTCAAAGAGCAGAGGTCACTGCCAGGCTGGCCCCCTTCACACTAGGACAGCAGGTGGGGCTTTCAGAATAAAACACACACCTGACTGGCCCAGTCCCAGCCCTTAAAAATATAGTCCAATTCCTCCTACAGAGGAGGAAACTGAGGCTGAGGAAGAAGGGGCTTATTCAAGATCACACAGTAAGTTACTGGCATAAATCAGTCTTGGTCCTGAAGGACAAACAAGGATTTTCCCTCCTCTTGGTAGAGAGGTGGGGCACTACAGGGGGAGAACACTGCATACAGTGTCAGACAAGGTCACCACTGCTTGCTTTTGCTTCATTGTGATTGTTATATGAGAAACTTCAATTCTGTGGTGTGGATATCTGGGAATGCTTCGTGATGTTAAAAAAAGACATCAACAAAAATGCATTCTAAAGAAATAGAACTGGGTTGGAGGAGATTATAGGCCACAGAGCACATTCTGCGGGCCTCAGACTTTGAGCTGGGAGCCTTGGCTCTGGCACTTACCAGCTGGGGAGTGACTCAGTAGGTGGGAGCTGCAGTTTGCTCATCTGTAAAATGGGTATGCTAAGACTCGCATTATTGACCTCACTAGGTCACTGTGATCAAAGGGCTTTTTAAAACATCAAGCTCTCTACAGGCCTTAGTTATGATTATCAGGTTGGCTGGGATGAGATCCCAGGCCCCTGACACTCAGCTAAGTGCTAGTCTCACTGCCAGGCCTTTCACCAAGACCTTCCTCCAAGTCATGGGAGCTCTACTCCCTAAGCCTGACTCACTCCTCCCTTCCTCGCCCCACCCCTCCCTTCCCCCTCTACTCCCCTCTCCCCTCCCCTCCTCTCTCCTCCTCCCTTCCCCTCCTCTTCCTTCTTCTCTCTCTCTCTTTCCCTCCCTCCCTCCCTCTCTCTCCTCTCTGATTTCCTCCATTCCCTTAAAGCCAAACACCTTGGCCTCCACTCTCTGAACCAACGTTTGTCAAAGCCTCAGTTGATCCCCAGCTGCATGGGTCTATGCCAGCCTCCCAGGTGCCAGGGCTGCGATGACTCTGCACATTTCTTGGCCTCCCAGCCTCTACCATCCCAGGCAAAGCAGCCTGGGCGGGGTTTCTGGGCACAGCAGGATTCCTGTCGGGAGGGTTTTCCCCGAGGGGCCTCCCAGGGCCCATGCTTCCCGGCTCTGCTGGCTTGGGCAGGAGCCTCAGCTGTAAAGTGGGACCGTCCCCACCCAACCTCTCAGGCTGCCATGAGAGTCAAACAGACACTTATTTGTAGAGTGGAAAGGACAATGAGAAGGTAAGCCATTATCAGGAGCTCTCCTTTATAAGCCTCTGGGAACTTCAGTTTCCTCATCTATAAAAGATCCCAGCTGCCCCGGCCAGCACAGGCAAGCTTGGCCAGGCTGCAGACAAGCCCCAGCTGGCCCCCCTGGTGTGGACAATCTCAGGACCAGACCAGCTGCCCTTCAGGCATCACAGCATCACAGCTTTGAAGGCCCCTCCCACCTCATGTTATAGATAAGGAGTCACAAAAAGGTTAAGTGGCTTCCCTACAGTAACACAGTGAGTAGAGAAGGAAAATGATGGTCAGGGGGGAAGGGAAGTGACTTAGCCAGGGCCACACAGCTACCAAGCATTATAAGACAGGTCTTCCTGGTACCCTATATCCTTCTCTGGAGGCACTCAGTGATGCCAAGGACTGAACCCAATTCTCCAGATGTTATCTGACCAGGGCAGAGGCAGAGGGACTGTCCTTCTCTTCTTGACCCCCAGGCCCAGATTTCTCTTAAAGTACCTGGAGTGGCATTTAATGTAATTCAGCATCAAAAGGAGGCCCAGTACTCCATGCAGGGATGCAAAGACAAGAAGGAAATGCCTCCTTAAAGTCCAAAAGTCTTTGGAAATAGCAGGAAAGGGGCTGATGAAGGCCAGCGCCCAGTTGCATGTTGGTGCAATTTGCCAATATTTGCTTTCAGGGCCTGGAAGGGAAGGGAGTAACCCATGGCAGTGGGAGGCCACAGTGGGCCTGGAGCCTTTCTCAGTTCCTTGGGGATGGCCTGACTATGACTGTCATCACAGACCCCCCCAGAATCTCAGAGGCTGGTCAGGCCAACTCTGCCTGGGCAGGAGACAGATATAACCCCAAAATGCAGCCTCTGCTTTCTCAGGAAAGGACTTTTGGGGAGTCGTTCCTTCCCAGGAGGCTGGTGGCCATCATTCACCATTCATCATACATCACTGATGATTTTATCAAACACCTGCTACTCCATACCAGGCCTATGCCTGTGGCCTGAGGCTGGGTATACAAAGACAAAAATGAAACACAATCCCTGCCCTCCAGAAGTTTCAATTCTAGGGGAGGAGGCAACAGCACACAGATAAATACAAAATATATAGAAAGTATAATAAAGTAGATACAAAGTTAAGTGCAAAGATTACAAAGTAGATACAAAGTATCTTTTGAGGAAGGACGAGGTCTCTAGAAGCCAGAGGTACAAGAAGATCAAGAATTGGTGCTGGGAAGGAAGAAGGCAGTCTACAAGCCTCTTGAGCCCAGGGCCCATTTTTGCCTCTGTATTCCCAACTTCTAGCACAAGGCTAGGCACACAGCAGGGACTTAATTACAGCCCCCTCACTTCAATCCAATTCACCTGCATGTCATGGCATCACTTCCCTGATGTCAGGGTCCTCTTAGAGAAACAGCAAGCAAGTCAACACTGGAAGGCCAGGAGTGAATCCCAGGCAGGGATGGGGGGCTGGCCTCTGCTGAGGGAAGAGGACAAGATGGAGCCCCTCAGGGCCCACCATCCAGCTGTAAGCTCTTTTGACTGCTCTAGGACACTTTTGGTTCACTTGAGCTCTTGGTCCACTGAAGCCTCCAGCTCTTTTTCACCCCCTGGTGAAGAGCTGACTGCAAGTCAATGTTTAGTCCCACACTTGTACCCTTTCTTTATGTCAAATCTTGTGGAGCTTCCTTGGAGTGTGGGGCAAAGAGGTGCATCCATGGGGTGAGTGAGCAATGGGGAGGTCTGCTGTGTTAACTCTCTGCCTTGACATGATGTGTGGCCCTGGGCAAGCCACAAACTCCATGAGCCTGTTTCCTTACCTGTAAAGCAGGAGTGGGGGAGTCCCTGCTATCCCTGACAAGAGCAGTGGGTCCTGACCAGGTCACAAAAAGAATATGCTGATTCCTCGGGATTAGGTATCTCCTCCCTCAGCCTTGCTGGCCACCTTGCCTGCAGGCAAAACCTGCCCACCAGGCCCAGAACTAAGGAGAAGGCACCTCCAATAAGAACTTCAAAGGCATTTCAAAGTGGCCCCTGGGCAGAGAGGGTGGCCCCCAGCCTTTCCCTTCTCTCTTCTACTCCAAGTTTCCAGTGAAACTTACAGTAGTGACAAGAAACACTTCTTCACACCTCCAGAAGGGAAAAAAACCTGCCATGGGCACAGCCAGGAGATTCTCAGGGGCTCCCCCACTTAGAAACCAAAGGAATCTCAGCCCTTTGGAACATCAGAAGGCATCTGGGCCAACCTTAGCAGGAATCATCTAGCTTCCACCGGAACTCCCTCCAGGGGTGGGGAACCCACTTCCTCTAGAGGGGGGTTTGTTCCACCTTGGGATAGTTTTAAGTGGCAGGAACTCTTGGCTGCCCCTGCCCATTGCTAAGTAAGTCTGGGACTGGTTGGGCAATCCCCTTCCGCTCTCTGGGACTTGTTGCCTCATCTGTAAAATGAGGAAATTGGGTTTCATGGTCCCAGAGGTCCCCCCCAGCACTGCTTCTGAATCTCTTCTCCTTCTGTCCCCATTACAGCACTGTCTGGCCCAGGAAGGAGGAGGGGGAGAGTGTGGGGCTAGTGGCCCTAGGAAGAGCCTGTGGAGAAGGCCAGGGCTGGGCTGAGCTGGGCTGGCCTGCGGGGGCTATCTCTCATCTTGGAGAAGACCCCACAGCACCTGGAAGGCTAGGGACATCGGACAGGTGGGCCCCCAGAGCCAGCTTAAAAGCAACGCTGCTTCTTCCGGTATAAAAGGAGGTGGGGGGTGGTGGTGTGAGGATCTTCAAGATTACAGAATGACAGACTGTCAGAGCTGTGAAGGGGCTCGGAGTGCATTTAGTCCTCATTTTGCAGACTGGAAAACTGAGGCCTACCGAGGGACCGTGCCTTGTGTCATAAGGCCCAGAGATCCAGCTAGGGCCCGAAGGAAAACTCAAGGCTCAGAACTCTTAGGCTGAAACTCAAATCCCGTCCCAACACCCCAGGACCTGCCCCATGAGACAGCTGGATGAAAGAGGGTCTGGGGGGGCCAATTGGAAGCCAGGGGAGAGCCCTACTCAGCCCAGGAAGCTGCGAAAAGGCAGCAGGATTCGTGGGGCCACCCCTCACTCACCTGGAGGCTCAGCAGGGGCAGGGGATGAATGGAAGGTTCACAGGAGAGCAGCCCAGACTGGAGACAGCCGAGGAGGTGGCAGCCAATCCCGCCCCTCCCAGCCAGGGCCCGCCCAGCCCTATTTAGGCTGGGCCAGAGGCCGCCCACAGAAAAACTGCCTCGCCCAGCATCCTGTCTCCCCTCAGATGCTACCTGGCTTTTGGGGGGACTGGTAGCTAAGGGAGCTAACCTATCGGAGCCTCAGTTTCCCCATCCGTGCTTTTGTTGTTCCAGACTAGTGATTTCATCTCGGAGGAAACTTCCTCCACAAATGTAAAAGACAACTTCAATGGTCCTAGAGGCAGGGGTCACACAGTCAGAGGGGGTCTACCCACTCTGCCTTGCCTAAAATGACTCTGTTCCCCCCGCTTCTCCCCCTACCCCCAGGTCTAGAGAAGAAAGAGCTTAGGGAACCACCAAAGCTCGTCAAATATGGAATAATGGTCAATGTGTGAACAACCCCTCTTCCGAGACCCTCAGTCCTCCAGGCTCTCCTGCGACCTCTGTCTCACCCTTTGTTCTCAGACTTCTCTGGTGCTCCCCCTCCCCACGCCCCTCCTGTGCCTGCCTGGGCCCCCCTCCCTGACCCTCCTGTGACTATCCAGGGCCCTTCCCCCAGCCCCAAACACACGGGACTCATGTACTCATGGCCTCCCAGTTGTCCCCTTCTGACGATGACCCCCAAGCCTCAGCCTCCATCCCTAATCTTCCCTCTTCTGGCCAGCGCAGGTGCATGTTATGCCAATGGTTCCAATTCCACGAATAAGCAGATTCTGGGCCTCTCAGCCCACCTGCCCCATTTCTGAGAAGGACCCATCTCTCTCCTGGCAGCCCCAGCATCCTGCCCTCAGCTGCCCCTGTTCCTGGCAGAGACCTTGGAATCAAGGGATTCCAGAATGGCTTCGATAATAAACTGAGTCACAGATAAGGGGCCCAACCAAAGCCACACAGTTACTAAGCACCTATTACATGTCAGATGCTGTGGTCAGAACCTGGGGAGCTGTTGTTCGGTCATGTCCGACTCTGTGACCCCATTTGGGGTTTGGGGTTTGCCTATGTCCAGACTTTGCTCAAAGACCTCCATGGTCGGGGAGCTCACTACCTCTCAAGGCAGTTGATTTGTTCCACTTTGGGACAAGATCCTGAAATCAAACCTCAGTTGGCCTCTTTGGAATATCCTGAGCAGAGGGGCTGGAGCAGAACTAGGCTGATCCCCCTTCCTTGAGCCAGTGTCTTGCCTGGCCTGCCCTCCCCTACTCCTCCCCCTCCCCCCATTCAGGCTAAAAAGCCCCAATTCTTTCCACCAAGCCCAGCCCCTCCACTGGTAGTGCACAGTACCTAATCAGTGGAAGCTGAATGTGATGATTCAGGGTCAGAATTTGGTCAGTGGAAATGGCATTAAAGATAAAGCCTGGCTGCCTGCTTTGATGCTGTCCCCTAAGGTCCAGGGGAACCTTCTCAGTGACTATATACTGTCTCCCCCATTAGAATGGGAGCTGCCTGAAGGCAGAGACAGTCTGACGGTTCTGTTTGTATTCCCAGTGGTCAGCACAGGGCTTCATTCACTTGGTCACAGGGAAAGAGGTGGGACGTTGGGCATCACAAGACCTGGGTTCGAATCCTGACTGTTCTACTTATAACTGGTATGACCTTAGACAAGTCCATGTTTGCTCTTGGGGGTCTCAGTTTCCTCATCTTTAAAATGGGCTGGATGATCCCTTTCCAGTGTAAATCCAGGATCCCATGATCCTCCCAAACCTTATGGTAACACTCTTACAGATTCTCAGGGGTTTTCTGGTCCAAGCCCTCCAGAACAGACAAGAGGCCTGAGGCCCCAGGAGGGTCTGTGATGTCTTTGGCCAAACGACCCAATGGAATCAAGAGCAGAATGGAGGGGCAGCGCCTCCATCTCCAGCTGAGGGAGGCTGTCAGGTAGCAGACAGAGTTCTAAACTGGGAGACAGGAACACCTGGGTGCAGGTTTGGGCTCTGACACTCACTGGTCATGTGACCATGAGCAAGTCTGCTCCAGTGACCTTCATCTAAGGCTTCACTAAAGGTTAAGTTAGAGAAGTCACAGAACATCGAGTCCTTTCCTCCTTACAACCCTAATAGGATAAGGGTCAACGTTCCCATTGGTAGATTGGAAAACTGAAGCTAACTGGTTCAAGGTCACCCGCTGGGTGAGTGTCAGAGCCCAGATTTAGGTTCATAGTGGGTATGTAGAGCTGGAAGGGACTTTAGGTAATTATACAAGCCAACCCACAGTTCCCCTTTATAAGATGAGAAAAGTGAAGCCCAGAGAGGCACCCCGAGATCACAGACCTGGAGTCCCAGGGGCCTCAGAGGCCACTTAGTTATTAATTATGACAGCATTGCGCCACAATCTTCAATGAAATCACATGCCACCAGGGCAAATGGCAAATGGCTCAGGCTGGCATTGAAGGCCCTCCCTGGTCTGCTGCCAGTTTTCTGGTCTGATTTCATTCCGTGTTCTCTGGAACCCTCTACATTCCAGTCAACATTGAGGGACAAGCTGTTCCTGCTAACTGGGGGAACCATTCCTAGAAAGTGTGTTGTCTCTGGTCTCCATCCATTTGGGTGTGGTGGACGTTCTTTCCTCATCATCCTTCATGGTTCAGCTCAGCAGCCTTTCCTGATCCCACCCAGTTACCAGGTCACAGGCTCACAGAGACTAATGGAACTCCTAAGGACCAGGTCAAGAGGTCCTAGATCTCAAGTTGGAAGGGGGTGGGGGAGGGAGGAAAACTAGTCCAACCCCTTCACTAAAGGCTACAGCTGGAGAAACTGGGGCTCAGGGAGGTTAACTGACTTTCCCTAAATGGTCACACATGTGATAAGCATCAGAGGCAGAATCTGAACCCAGGTCCTGAGCCAAGACTCTTTGCCCACTGCCATCATCACCCTCATCCTCATTATCAAGAACAACATGTTTGCTGGTGTGTTTACCCTCTTGCCTTTGGGGAAATGCTGCCTGGATGTGGAGACCAGAATGACATCCCGGTTTTCTCTGGCAATCTCAAACACAGCTACAAGGGGGAACCAGGATGTCCACACACCTGTCTGGAGAAAAAGCCTTGCCCTCATTTCCCAGCATTTTCTTCAACAGCTTAGTGTTAGCTAACACAAGAATCATTCTGCTCTTTTGGGGACCTACTTGCGATTCCGTCTGTTTGGGAACTTTCTCCACCAATGCAGATGCGCCTGAGAGGTTAAACGAGGTCCCACAGCCACGATCTATAGAGAGGCAGGACCCAAACACAGGTCTCCCTGCCTGGGTCCTCTTTTTACAAGTGAAGAAACTGAGGCTTAGAGAGGAGAAAGGGCTCATCCAGGGTCACACCACTAAGTACAGGCCGAGTGTCTGAGATGCCAAGTGCCAGTCCTGGGAATATGAGACATTCTTCCAGAAACAGAGGGAGCTCTCGGGGGAAAAGCCTGGAACGGAGATGCAGAAGAGCTGTAGGGGTTCCTGGGTGAGCCCCGGCTCTGCTGCTTCCCACCTGGGTGAAAGCCGCTTCATTCTTGGTTTTGGAGAGAACCAGTGGCATCACGGGCAAAGTCTTGCCTCGCGTGGTAATCGGCCTGAAGCAAGGCAGAGTGGCACACAGCCTGCAGCCTCAGTTTCCCTTCCCGAGTCGCCCGAGTGCAGTGGTCGGCCAGAAGCCCGCGGGCTGGCGACGGCCAGGGCAGCGTCTGGGCGAGCTCTCAGGGCTGCACAGCCCCGCTCCGGGCGCCTGCCCCCGAGGCTCCGGAGCAAACTTCTAATCCGCGCTTCTCTCAGGGGGAGTTTGCACAGGCTGGGGCACCCGCCGGTCTGAGGCCTGTCGGTGGCCCCAGCCCGGTAGATCCGGTCTGCCGCCAGGTTTTACCTGGGCGCGCGGGCGAGAGGCCGAGCCTCTCCGAGCCCCGGGGCGTCGCCTGCTGAATGACCTTTACTGTATTACTTATTATCTATTATGATGATATACCGTGGGGCGCCGGAGGGATCGCGGCAGGGGCCTTTGTTATTGTATTATTAGAATTCGTTATATTATTATTACTATATTTATATAATATATTCGTTATATTTATTATTACAGTTAAGGAGAGAGGAGAGCGGCAGAGGGCGCTGCAGGGAGGCGGAACTTTTCTCCCAGGCTCCAGTTTTCGCGGATGGAACCGGACCGAACTGCAGCGCACCTACGCGGCCTTCCGCACGGGCGCGTCGCGCCGTTGCCAGGCAACGGGTGCCGGCGGCTGTGGCGTCAGTCATGGCGTCAGTCCTGGCGGCGCGGCTCCGGCTCGGCGCTGGGGTCGCGGGTGCGCTGCGGAGGAGCCTCTGGTCCTCGCGAGCCCGGGACCCCGCAGGGTCGCCGCCGTCGTCCGAGGCGGTGGACGTGGAGGCGCTGCTGAGGGACGCCACGGTGGGCGCGGGCCCGAAGCCGGGGCCTCGACCTCGGCCGGGCCCTGAGTGCACCTCGGTGCTGCTCTTCCCGGGCCAGGGCAGCCAGGCCGTGGGGATGGGGCGCGCGCTTCTACGCTACCCGGGCGCGCGCGCGCTCTATGAGGCCGCCGGACGCGTGCTGGGTTATGACCTGCTGGAACTGAGCCTGCGCGGGCCGCGCGAGGAGCTGGAGCGCACGGAGCGTTGCCAGCCGGCGCTCTACGTGGTCTCGCTCGCAGCCCTGGAGGCGCTTCGGCAGTTGCGGCCCGAGGTAAGACCCGCCCCTGCTCCAGCGCGCTGCGCGTGCGCGCCCTCGTCCTCCCGGCCCCGGACTCCTCCTCCCGGCCCCGGACTCCTCCTCCCTTCGTGAATCGTCTGCTACTCCAAAGGGGGCTGGTCCTAAAGGGCAGCAGTTGTACGCTTTGCAAACCTGTAAGACTAGGAATGTCCGAGGGAGGAAGCCTCTGGACCTGCAGTCACCCAAAGCAGACACCCCAAAGTTCCTTTGGCTTCCGTTTCCCGCCCTCGGGCTGGAACCTTCCTCAGAGGGCTATGGGGACTCTAGGGTCAGCCCCCCGCGGGCCCTGCAGGCAAAGGCGCCCTTCTACCGAGGGGGAGACTGAGGGTTCGAATGCCCCCCGCGGACCCCCGGGGAGTGTCCCCGTCAAGTGGCCGTCCCCCTCCCGGCCCGCAGGCCCCCCTGGGCACCCCCTCACCCACTCCCCTCGTAGGTGACTGTCCGGCCGGGCTGAGGCAGGCCGGCAAGTTTCGGTTCTACTGGGAGGAGCCGGCACACAGTGGGAGGTATGGGAGGGCTGGGGGGATCCTGAGTCCGCAGGGGGAGAGCCCCCCCCCCCCCCCGGCTGCTGGCGATGCCCCCTTCTCCGCGATGGAGCTGCTTCCCGGGGCTTCCTTCAGAGCCCACTTTCTGCCTGACTCTGCTGGCGCATCTCTCCCGCAGGTTATTGAGAATTGCGTCGCCGCGGCCGGCTTCAGCGTGGGGGAGTTCGCAGCCCTCGTGTTCGCCGGGGCCCTGGAGTTTGAAGAAGGTACAAGCACGTCTGCTGGGGTTTGTGCCATTGTCCCGGCCCGGGCTTAGGTGGCGGGCTTGCCTTGGGAAGGGCGGGAAGGACGGCCCCAGAGCATCCTTTCACTTGGCCCGGCTTCAGCGGCCTTTGTGGAGAGAGGCAGCTTGGAGCCGGGGGTCTGAGCTCTGACTTTCCCAGGCCCCTCCAAGACTGACGAAGGCATGTGTCTGAATCCGTGCGCTCCAGAGCCCCAGGAGGTCCTGTGTTCTCCCTGTCTGCCAAGGCTCTCCCTGCCTCAGCAAGTGTGCGAGTTCAGTGGGGCTGCAGTGTGTGTGTGTGTGGGGGGGTTGCTCCCCAGCCTGTTAGGCCCTTCTGCACCTTCCTCCAGCCCCACCTTCCCAGGTGCCAGTGGCTTCCTGCCACACTGGGACGTGGAGCTCCTGAGCTGTTTGGCATCCCCCCAGACCACCCCCATCTCTCTTCTAAGAATTCCTTCTTCCGTCTTGTCCCAGTACCAGTCACAGGCCTTGATCTGTCATCATCTCTGTGGCTTCCCCTTTCAGCCCAGACCTTCCCTGTGCAGTGTCTCCCTCTCTAGAGTGGGAGCTCCCCGAGGACAGGGCTGGCATTGCTTTTGCTCGTGTGCCTGGCACTCAGAGGCCTGGTGCATGGGAAGCCCTTGAGGAAGGCTGTTCAGCTGCTGTCTGTTTGCCTGTACCTCTCATTCCTCTTCCCGACTTTCTTACCACTGTCCAGGGCACCACCGTCCTGATTCACATGCACAGGTCCCCCTGCTCCAGTCCCTAGCCCTTGTGTCCTCAGCTGCCAGACTTCATAGCTCCCATCTCCCAGTACTGACCCTGCTTTCCATCCCCAAAGCCCCACACAGCTCAGGTCATGACCTACTCAGGCCTCTTCTGCCCGCCTGCTGCCTCCAGCCTCCACTTGGCCACCAAGGTGACTCTCCCAAAGCCTCCGTCTGCTCCTCACGTTCCAGGGGTGCCCCGTTAACTCTAGCATCAGATCTAACATCCTTCATCTCACAACCTGGGCCCTCCCTGTCTTCGAAGCCTTTTTACACGTTCCATGGACTCTGCCATCCAGCCTTCCCAGGCTGCCTGCTGTTCTGCGCCACAAAGCCGCCAGCCTCTAGACCTTTGCCCTGGAGGTTCCTCTCCTGGCACACCCTCCCTCCTCACCTTCATTTCCTCATTGAGCTTAGTTAAGCATGAGGCCCCTCCTGGTGTTGGAGGCGAAGCCCTCAGGCTCTAGAGCCTTCCTTATTTGTGAATGTATTCTCTCTGTGCTCACATACGTACCTGTGTGCAGTTGTCCTTCCCAATAGAATGTAAGCTCTCTGGGGGCAGGGACTGCTTCTGCGAATCCTCCCAGTACTCTGGCTGCTTATTGTTTGCTTGGCCCCACCCCTTCCTGTCCCCCCACCTTCCCCCCCTTTCTCTCTTCCACCTGCTCCCCATCCCCACCTTCTCGCCTCCCTCCAAAGGTGCTGACATCATTCCACAATTGTGCAATGTGGGGAATAGCTCCTGTGTAGATGCTTGAGGGGTCTGTCAGGTTCCTGTGAGGGTTGCCATTCCAGTTGTCCACATGAAGAAACTGAAGCTTGGAGAGAAAGGACTTTGCCTCAGGCCACATGGCTAGTGTGTATCTGAGGCAGATTTGGAAGCCCAGTGCCCTCCTGCCACACCTCTGTTCTAAACATCTGTCCCTTGCACTCTCTTGTACCGCTCTCTCCTCCCTGTCTCCACTGAGCTTCCTGTGAGTGAGATGAAGGTGAATGACCAGCTATGTGGGCTGGAGGAGAAGTGGAGCCCAGGCTGGACCCCGGGACCTGTGGAGGCTGCTGCTGGCTCTGAGAGGCCGAGACTGGGAAACAAAGGGCTACTTCTGTGAAGCTGAAAATCCCCCACTGCCTTTTGGCTCCCTGCCTCAGTTTCTCCCTTCTCCAGCCTAGCCTCTACTCAGCTACCAAGGCAGTCTTAATAAAGCCCAGGTCCAGCCACATCGTGCCCTACCTAACCCACTCGACTGGCAACTAGGAGTTGCCTTTCTGCCTTTCCAGCTGCACTGGCTGGGGCTCTTTGTGTTGCCTGGCCCAGGCCTGCTTCCCTCTTCCCCCTCACTTCTGCCTCCTGGGAAGCCATCCCGGGCCTTCTCCCCCAACATTACCCCCATTCCCACTGTCTGTATCTTGCACATCCTGAGCCCCGAGAGGCCAGAGGCTGTTTTCGCTTTGTCTTTTGGACCCCCGGCTTTTAGCTTAGAGTATGGCTGAGTGTGAGAGGTCACGAATGCGTGCTGAGTGACTGGTCGCCTTTGCTCCCCATTAGGGCTGCTCGCAGTCAGAGTCCGTGCTGAGGCCATGCAGGAAGCATCTGTGGCCGTTCCTAGCGGGATGCTCTCCGTCCTTGGGAGGCCTCAGACCCAGTATAAGGCAGCGTGCCTGGATGCTCGAGAGCATTGCCAGTCCCTGGGCATTGAGGAGCCCGTCTGTGAGGTGGCCAACTACCTGTTTCCTAACTGCCGAGTGATTTCTGGGCACCTCCAGGTGAGTGTCCTCACACCTGGGAACAGCACAGGCCTCTGGGGAATTTAGAGACGTGGACATGGTAGAAGTGAGGTTTCATGCTTACATAGAAGACACCGTACGTTGCTTCCCTCCAGAGCTCCGGGGAACCTCCCATCCCTGGGAGACAGGGGTTGACTTGAGTGGCTCGAGGAGCCTGGGTGGGGGCGCCCTACACCAGGATGTCCTGCAGTCCCCCTTAGAGCAGCTATAAGAGTCCTCCCCAGTGGCCAGCTTTGTGACCTTCCCTGCAGAGGAGGGGCTCATGGTCAGCAGGCAGGGCCTTGGGAAGCCTAGAGGTCAGCGTGGTGTCAGAGCAGGCCTTAGTGGAAGCAGTAGGTGATGCAGGCTTTACCTAGCTCCTGAGTGGATGCTTAAGGGCTCTGCCAGGCTCCTGTGAGGGTTGTCATTCCACTTGTCCACGTGAAGAAACAGGCCTAGAAAGAACAGGCCTTGCCTCAGGTCACACTGTTGTGTATTTGAGGCAGATTTGGAAGCCCAGTGTCCTGTCAGGCCTCAGCCCTGAACTGCTTTATGCTAGGGCCGAGAGCAATGACACTCCCAGGCCCTACAACCAGTGGGCGGCCGAGGCAGGGCTTGACCAGGCTCCAGCTCCTGGTCCCTAACCCTTTCCACATCATCCCTATCAGCCTGGGGGATGCCTGGTGGCCCAGTGGCCTTTGGACAGAGCTGGTGGATAAGAGGCAGGATACCAGAGTGAAAGGGACACCATCCCCAGGGTCAGGAGGTGTCTGGGTCCAGCTCTGCCCTTGACACACCCTGTGACCTCAGGCGGGCGTCTTCACCTGAAGCTCAGGCCTCTGCTTCCTTCTTTGTTGTGCTAAACAATGTCCCACCAAGCCTCTCTGACTTTGAGCTTAAATGTTGGGTTCTAGCAAGTTTTACATCTAACCAGGCCTGGTAGAGAATGGTCTAGCGCTCGAGTTAAGTCCATATGCAGTGATCCCCACCATGTTTTCTCCATTCCCTTGGGAGGAGCCAGGGAGCCTGGGAACCTTGGGCGTCCTCCCACAAGGAAGGCAGTGTGAGCACTTCTGGGGTGGGTGGTGGAGCATTGGGAAGGTGGCCATATTGAGGGAGCATGTGCCATTGGCCTCCTCTGTGTTTGAGGTGGGGTGGTCCTTGCTGGGTCCCTCCAGACCCAGCTCTACTGCTAGCCAGTCACATGGCCTCAGACAAGCCGCTGCTGCCCTCTGGACCTACTCTGTAGGTGGGAGATCTGAGGCTCACAGAGATTTTAGAACTTGCTGGAGGCCACAGGTGTCCCCAGCTCCAGGATACAGGATTCCTTCTCCATCACATTGCTGACCCTGTCTGGGATCAGTCATCCCTTCCTTTCCCTCCCAGATCCTAAGGCCCAAATGAAGTTCTCAGGGAGGGCCCTAAGGGTCTTCCTTCTCTAGGTCAGACTGAAAACAGCCTGCCCCAATGGTTGTGGCCCCTCCCACCTTCACTCCTTTGTTCTGTCCCAGGCCCTGCACTTCCTGCAGAAGAATGCCTCCCGGTACCACTTCAGAAGGACCAGGATGCTGCCGGTCAGTGGAGGGTTCCACACACGTCTTATGGAGCCTGCTTTGGAGCCCCTTGCTCAAGTCTTAAAGAAAATGGACATAAAGAAACCTTTAATTTCTGTCTATTCCAATGTGGATGGCAGTAGGTACCTGCATGCCAAACACATCCAGCAGCTGCTGGTAAAGCAGGTCGTGTTCCCTGTGAAGTGGGAGCAGATCATGCATACCATTTACGAGCGGAGGAAGGGGACAGAATTCCCACAGACATTTGAAGTGGGGCCTGGGAAGCAGCTGGGGACCATCCTAAAGAACTGTAACCTCAAGGCTTGGAAGGCCTACAGTCATGTGGAAGTGATGGAGGAGGAGGAGGAGGAGAACCCAGACATCTAGCCAAGGCTGCTCTAGCATTTGTGGGATTGGTGAGAAGAGCAGTTCCAGGCCTGGCCACTGGTGCTTCAGTGGTGCCGGGCTCCCCCCTCCCCCAGCCATCAGTCAGAGGGAGGCTTCCACCCCCCTTCCTGGGGCACTCTCTGGATCGGCTTGGGCTGGCCAGCCCCAAAGGGAGGGAGAAATAGAAACTATTCTGAGCACCATCAGATCCTGTGTTCTTTGGTGGTTGTCTTGTTTCAAGTATCCTTTGAAAATATTTCATATCTGGAGGAGAGAGGTGGCAGGAATTTTGAGCCCAGAATTAGTGATAACCCAGAAGGTTATCTCCCAGGGCAGTGAGAGGAGAGCCTATGCAGCCTCCCAGAGATACCTGGCCCTACCCCACAACCCCTTTTGCCTGGCCTCTTCTGGAAGGCCTTCAGGGAGGGGGAGCCCACCACCTCCAAGGAAGCCCTTCCTTTATGGGAGGAAGCACCTCCTGACCTTTATCCTCCCAAAGTCTGCCTCTGCACCTTCCCCTCAGTTGTTCTCCTCACATTAACATCGTGAAGACAGCAAGTGTGGTGAGGAAACTGAGGCCCCAAGAGGGGGCCATGATTAGGAAAGGCTCTTTCCACCACCTGCAGTATGACAGAGTACAACCTGGGATGAGAATGGGCCTAGAAGGGCAGTCTTCCCACCAGCTCTTCCTGATGTTGGACTTGCTGTCAGCTTTAGGGCCATTGGCCTAGGGCAGCCATTGGCTTGGGGCTTGGGCAATTTCACCCACATCTTTCAAGCACATTTGTCAAGGAGAAGGTGACTCCCTTTCCTTGGAGATGCTGTGTTGCACTTATACTCAGTCATATAGAACTGAGATTGGCCAGCCTTCAGAGGAGCTAAAAATTCAGCCTTTTTGCTTTGGAGGGGGTTGGAAATTCATCTTCTGAGGAGGTATTTGGCCTCCCTTGTTTGTTTTCTTTTGTCAGAATCTTGACCTTATGGGGCCATGAGCATTCCCCATTTGGAGGCGATGACCTTTACCTCCTCTTGAACCTAAGAAACTGCCCCCAGAAAGTTGAGGGTCAGACCCAGGAGGATGAACGTATAATATGGCAAGCCAGGGTGTGTGGTCTAAGAGCCTCTGATCTCTAAAAATCCTTTATCCCCGGGGTGGAGATCCGTCATCGCCCAGGTGACATCCTGCCTCTGCCACTGCTTTGTGGAGCCTGGGGCTGTTCTCCCTCAGCCCCTCTTACCTCGGCCTTAAAATGAGTGATTTGCACTAATTGGTCTCAAAGGGCCCTTCTCCACATTGCTGGGAAACCACATAGGGTGGAAAGGCCCCGGAACTGGGAGTCTGGGACTTGGGCTCAGTCCCTGGCACTGCTATTTACTGTATCGGTAAGATACTGTGGCTAAGTCTGGGCCTTCTCTTGTCTGTAAGATGAGGGCTTTGGAGAACTCCATCCTAGCTCTGCTCCCACACCCCTTCCAGTTCTGACTCGCCTTCATGTAGGTCTGTTTGCATGTGTTTATGTATATGTGTATGTGTATACACACGTGTGTGTCATAAAATGCACCAAATCCTCTGGCTCAGCCAATCCATGGCACAGAAACACCTCACGTGGACACTAGAAGCCAAGATAGTATTTGCTCACTTGTTTATTCATTTATTCATCCCCTCAAAAAAATCTTAACCAGAAGATTTAAAAACAAAACTTCTATAATGGGTGTCCCAGTGATAAAGGATGACCAGCATTCCTTCTCTGACCCACTGGTACCAACAAAGCCAATACCTGAGATGCCCGTTCCTGGGAGTGGAAGCACCTTTTACTGGGATGGTTCCTAAGAAAAACAAAGCCAGAGTTTCTGATTCCCTGGACTGAACGTTTCTAAACCAGCCAACCAGGAAGTTATCCAGCAACAACCGAACAGCTAAATCATTTCTCTTTTAAAAATATGAACAGCAAATCCACGTGAAACCTCAGCAGTGTCCCAGCACTGTCTCAAGGTTTACATAGAATAAAGGGTTTCATCAAGAACCATTATTAAAAAATTAAAAAAACCAAAACACTAAGCTAACCAAGGCAGATTTCCACCTCCAGGGTGGCAGACCAGAGGGTGGGCCAGAGTCCAGCAGTGGCCAGCCTCTCTCTTCATTCCTTGCGTCAGTATGGCAAGCCGTAATTGACCACCAGGCCAAAGAGGATCAGAAGCAGGGCCGCTGGGATCACCTTCCGGCACATGGTGCTGGCTGGAAGCACAGGAATCTGCAACGACGAAGAAGGGACCCCAGCATGAGTGGCGGCCCCACGGCTGCCTGCGTCACTCAGAGTCAGAAGACAGAGCGTCTTGTCGCTCCAGCCCACCCAGCCTCAGCCGACAGAGCTCTAGGGAGGGAAGCCCCCGGGGGGGGGGGGGGGTATGCTTTGGCCTTTGCATTGCATCTGGATCCTGGCAGCAGCCCCGAGAGACTGGCCCCCTTATTCCTATCTTATAGTTGAGTGAAGTGAGGCAGGAAGATGTGGCTAGCTCAGCAGTTCCTGCAGTTGGATTTGAACTCAGATCTTCCTGACTCCAGGCCCAGCACCACCTAGCTGCCTCTTGATTCTTTCGAAGAATGAGACACAGAAATCAGAGGAGGCCTCGGCTCGTTGGAGCAGCAAGTGAAAGGCCTTGGACCAGGTTCCAGGAGTAGAGGCTCCAATACCAGCTCTGAGGCTCTCTCACCGCATCTCATCAGGAGAGTCCCTGGCTTCTCAGTTTCCCCACATGTCACATGATGATTGGGAAAATTACTTCCAGCTCTAAATGCTATGATGGGGCTCTGGACAGAGGCCCCAGCTGTCCTGTAGGCAGACACAAGCCCAGCAATGGCTCTTCAGCCTTCTCTGGAGGAAAGGGCCCCATTGAGCTTTATTTTCTTAGTCTGTCCTCCTAGTGACCCTGTGAGGCAGAGACTATGACCTTTTACAGATGGAGAAACTGAGTCCCCCCCAGAAGGGAAGTGACTTGCCTGAGGCCACACAGTTGTGTGAGAGAATGTGAGAGCTGGGATTCAGACCCGGGCCTTTGGGCCTTGCTTGCCTGTAATGCAGCCGCCCCTCTTGCAGATTGCCCCCCTGGACGCTTCAGAGGACTTTCTCCCCCCTCACTCAGAGGCCCCCATTGCCAGCACCCCCACCCATGCAGAGGCAGCCACTGCCAGACTCACCCAGGTCCCACAGACTGCCAGTCTCCGAATCCATCTTCTGCCCACAGGCTCAGTAAGACACTTCGCAAAACTTCTAAAAATACTCAGGGCACCTGTCTGGACGAAACTGAAAGTTGGGCTGTAACCCAAGCAGGACAAAGAGAATCGGTTATGTGGCCGGTCAGAGGCTGCCCACGGAAGGGCCCTCTTCATTGCCACATGTTCATCTACCCTGTCATGGGGAAAGCCAGTGGCCTCATGGGTGGCCACAGGACATGAGGAGAGGGGGAGGAGCTCCCTCATTAGAGACTGATAGTTACCTAAATGTGAGAATAGATAGAGCAGAAATGTAATCATCAGTATGTTTTAATTAGGTTGGTTTTAATTAGGAGCATGGATTTAGAGCTAAAAAGTAGCCTTAGGAGTATTGTCATTTAGCTGCTTTATGGCCCCGTGCATAGAGCCCTGGCCTTGGAGTCAAGAAGATCCGGGTTCAGATCCTGCCACAGGCACTGTGATTCTCTCAGCCTTACTTTCTTCATCTGTGAATTGGGGATAGTAGTGGCACCTCAGGATTTTTTAAGGGTCAAATGAGATCATGTGCAGAGCACTCTGCAAAAAGTGTTAAAATGCCATGTAAATGCTAGCTGTTATCACTGTGCTTCTGAAGATGAGGAGGCTGAGACCCCCAGAAGAAGCTACTCTCCCACAGTAACAGGGAGGGACAGGTGGAACTGGAGCGTGAGCCAGTGTCTTCCGACTCCAGACTCGGGGCTCTGTCTCCTGTTCCAGTTTATTATACCCATTGCACAGATGAAGGAGCTGAGGGTCCCTATTCAAAACCAATATGTTATAATAATACAGAGTTTTCCCAAGCTATTAAAGCTAAAACCTGTACTCTTGATATCCTGTTAGAGAGGAAGCATGACTCCCAACATGGAGTCAGGAAGATCTGGATTTGAACCCTGCTGCTGACACTAGCTGGAGGGCAAAGCTGGTGATTGATCAGTGAGTATCAGAAGTCTTGTCTCTCCCCCGAACCCCCCAGATGCAATCACAGCTCCTACAGGAATTCCTTCACAGCAGCAGCATTAGACTAATGATTTGTGGGTTAGAGGAAGGCCTGGGCCCTCTGCAGCTGGGTCTTCCCTGACCTGTTGGCCTCCCCTAGGAAGTTATCTGCATAGAACTGACATGTGTCCTGGACAGTGGCACTGCTCCCCTCCCACCCCCAACTCTTAGGGCTCTTGACCATTTATAACAGTTTATAAAGCACTTTTATCTCATACCATGCCATTAGTACAGATGATTTCTCATACCAAGACCCTGAGTGATGGAGTCACCAGCTCAAGGTCATTGGAGAAGCTTCATGCTTTCTCCCTGACACTGTTTGGCCTGTAACAAGTCCCAGGAGGGGCTGGCCAACAGTCCAGCTTGGCCTAAGCTGGGGAAAGGATGAAGAAGGGAGACTTGATTCTCAAGGCCCCATTTAGTGCAGGGGCTCAGTGAAATCTCTCCCTCATCTAAAATTTTATAATTCAACTAGAAACAGCAGGTTAGATTTGGAAAGGACCTAAGTTTCCAGGATAAGCCTTCACTTACACACGGCCAGTGATGGGGAGCTCATTACCACATTCCACAATGGGATGTTTCCTGAGTATGTTCTTCCTACCGAGCCCAAATCTTCCTCCCTGTATTCTCCACCTCCCATTGGTTCTAAAGGATTTTGTCCTGCGGGGCCAATTGAACCAAGTGTCCTCCTGCGTGGTGATCCTTCAGATTTCAGTGAGACATCAGTGATGTGCTCCCTGGATAAACAGCCACCATCATCTCATGCATCTGATGCCATGCCCAAGGCTCTGAGCTCTGTGGAGGCCAGCCAGGGTCCCATGGGTGCAGGGCCACAGACTGAACCTCTCCTATCTCCCCAGCAAGCCTTGATTCTGGAGGTAGAGAGTATATGGCCCATCTCCATGCCCCGCTGATTCGGGGGTGACCCTCTGCCAGGGAAAGGCCTGCTTCTTCTGGCTAGTCTTTGCCTCAGCCTCTCCTCTGCCAGTAGGAGCACCCCAACTCTGCCCTTGCCCCTCCCCTGCTGGGAATGTCCCCTGCTTCAGGAAGCATTACTTGATCACTCAAGGGACCTCTCCTGGCACTTTAGCTGCTCAATATTCAACTGAGCCTCAGCTTCCCCACCTGTAAATGGAGACAGTCATTCCTATCCTCCTCACAGGCATTTATGAGGCCCCAGTGACATTATTTGTGCCTTAAGGAACTTAGAAGTCTACATGTCTGTTGTTATTATCGAGAGCAGATGAGCCCCAGCTTTCTTCTTGTCCACATCTCATTTAGGGACCAGGGCCCTCTCAGCTAAGGAGAGAAGGGAGGGGAAGGAACAAGCATTACGTAATGGCTTCCTATGTGCCAGGCACTGTGCTAAGCTCTTTATGAATAACTCAGGAGGGGAGATTAGAAACATGATGGGAAGGAGAGTGTGTATTACACAGGGAGCATAGACACTCTGGGTTACCTCCACACAGGTTCCAGGGCCGGGGCTGCATGGGGTGCTGTGTCCTGGGCCTTCCTGCAGTATATCCTGTTAAATTCATCCCCAATGACTGCCAGCTGATGGCCAACCTGGATAGCCGCACTGTCAGGACACAGATGTGTCAGGAGGAGGGAAAACCAGACTTAGCATTGAACTCAGATCGAGACTGGGCACACAAGTAGAGTCAGCTGTCAGTAGCCCCTGGAGTTGGGGGGGGGGGTGGCTGGGCTGGAGAGGCCCCTCCAAATGCCCTTGACTTTGCTTTGGCAGAAGCATCAGGGGCAAATGGCCCAGCAGCCTTGCTGGGTGCCACTCAGCTCAGGATTAGAAGCAATATTTAGCATTTTAAGACCCAAATCCTCATCTAGTCTGTGTATTTAGCAGGTTTAGGGTTTTTAAGTGTTTTGGTAACTTCCTTTAAAATCAGTCTCCTTTGTAATCCTATGCATTTTGTTTTGTGTGTTTAAACATTATCCTGAGAAAAGGGAGTCCAAAGTCTTCCCCAGACTGTGCTGGGGGCATGATACAAAAAAGTTTAAGAAGCCTCTGTAGTTCAGCTCCCTCTGACACTTCCAAGATTGTGACTCACTCAAGGTCACACAGCACAGTGAAAAGTCCTTCTTTCCACCACGTGTGGAGGCAGGAGATTGCTTCTCTGCCACTCATCAGCTGTGTGACCCTGGGCAAGTCCCTCACCCTCAGTTTCCTCTTCTGTAAAATGAGGCAGTTGGGCCTGATGATCTCAAAGGCCTGCAAAACCGCTGACCCAGGAGCACAGACCTAACTCCCAAGTCCAGCACCTGCCCACTGTACCAAGGACATACAGTAGGAAGAGACGGCCTTGTCTGCACCGGAGCAATCAGAGAAGCCTGGCCCAGGGGAGCAGGAGGCACTGATGGCTGGCCATGGCCAGACAGAAGCCCTGCCACCGTTGCCTTTTTTCTTCCCCAGCCTCATGCTGTGTGAGTGACCAATTGATCTCCCCCTGCTCTGAATAGAAATCTTTATGATTTTCTGAACCATCTTCATATTCCATTCAAATGACTGAACTTGGAATTCCTGGGCCGGAGTCACCCCTTACCCAAACGTGAGTCACTGTCAGCCCCAGGTGCAGCCCTTCCCGAGCCTGTCCTCTGGGCCACCCGCCTGGTGGGGCCAGACCTTCCTCAGGCATTCTGCCTTCTACCTACTTCCCTCTTCCAGCAGGGCCATTCAAAGCTTCCTTGGCTAAGGAATAAGAATAGTTATTGGGAGGGTCAGGCCTATGTAACCATACCCACTCAGGCCTCCTCCTTTGGGGATTCTGGAATTCCCCAGGCAGTCAGAGCTGGTCTCCTGGAGTCTCCACACCCAGATTGAATCCCTGGGGATCAGTCACCTGAGCTTAGCTTCCTCATTTGTGCCATGAGAGGGCTGGACCTGATGACCTCAACTTATGTAGCCAATGTAGACAATGAACAAACCTGACGCTGGCAGGGTCCCGACCTGCCATGGACGATCCCAGAGGACAGGGTTGAAGCCAGCTACACACTGCCTGAACATGTATTTTTGAACATGGCCAAGGGGGACTTTTTGTTTTGCTTGACCGCCTATTTGTCATGGGCTTTATTTTTATTCTCAGTTGGGGAGGAAGGAGAAAAGTTTTGGTAATTGAAAAAAATTACTTAAAAATGTTACTGTGCTCCTGCACACCAGACCCAGTTCAAGTCCCCTAATCATAGAATTTAGAGCTAGAGGCCATCAGGTCACCGGACTGTCACAGACTGTCTGAGCCAACACCCTCATTCCACAAAAGAAGAAACACTAGATTTTCAGTGGCAGATTTCAAATGGTTCAGAGAACCCAATAAATGAGATAACCCTGGACTGGAGTTCTGTAGGGAAAGCCAAACCATGAAGGAAGGGCTGGTCTAAAGAGACTGATGTGGATAAACAGGGAGCTCACTGACCAAGTTAGATTAAAAAAAAAAATTAGCAAAGGTGGAAGCAAAGCTAAGTATTAGAGGGTTAAAATACAGTGTAATAAAATAAAAAGTAAAGCTTCATCCTGTAAGGAAAGTGTCAGGATCTGCTAAAGCTCAGAACAAAAGGAAAGAGGAAAGAAAAGGGGAAGGGGAAGGAAAAGCATTTTTAGAAGGCACAGAAGGGAAGATCAGAAGGAATCATGGACAAGCAAGACCGTTCTGAAGGTTACATGCTCAATTTCTTATTATAGACCTACAACAAAAACAAGTTCTATGTGATAGAGATCTGCTATTTCATGTGCAGTCCTTTTTTCTTCTTTTACTATAAATATACATGTATATATGTGTGTATATACATATACATAAGCACTCACTTTATTTGATATTTAAGTTCAGGATTTTTTAAATGAAATAACAGAAGGAAAACAAACTCGAGGCCTGTGCATTTGCCCTTCAGTTGTAGCAAACTTCGGCCATGTGTCACTGCTGAGATAGGTGGTCAGATCTGGCCACCTAAACCGTGTTTCCCTCTTTTGGATAAAGTTACTGGATCACTAGGTAGATTGGGACAACACTGTAGCTTTATGTTGCTCCCCTTGGTTTTGGTAAAGCACATAACGGAGTCTTTCATGCTACTTTTATGAACCAGATGGGGAGACATGGACTGGATAAGAACCCATTTAGGCAGACTGGATAAATGGCAGGACCCAGGCAGTCACTCATGGCTCAGGGTCTGCTTAGAACCTCCCTATTGGAGGGACCTGCTTTGACCTTGTCCTTTTTAAAACATTTAAAACATTTTCTTCAAAGAATTGCAGCAAGGCAAGTTATTGAGTTTTCTTGTCAATTATGCAGATGTTATAAAGCTAGGAAGGAGAGTTAACATGTTGGATGACAGGATCCAAAGAGATCTTGATAGGCTAGGATGTTGGGTGACATTTAAAATTTTTATGCAGGGATAAATGTCTTATCCTTGGGTTCAAAAAATCAACTTTACAAGTAGAAGATAGGCAATGGTATGGGCAGGAAGCAGCATGTCTACAAGATCAGCAACATGGCTGCCACAAAAGCTTCTGCAGTCTTGGGTAGTATCAGTCAGTCAGTTAACAAGTATTTATTAGACACCCAATGTGCCTAGGCTGTGCTGTTCTAGGCACCCTGGAGGATACAAATACAATGAATGAGCTCACATTTCATTAATTATGAGAGGCGGTTGTTTTTGTTCAATAGCATCTGACTCTGTGATCCCATTGGGGGTTTTCTTGGCAGAGATACTGGACTGGTTTGCCATTTCCTTTTCCAGCTCATTTTACAGATGAGGAAATTGAGGCAAACGGGGTTAAGTGACGTGCCCAGGGTTACACAGCTAGTAAGTGTCTGAGGCCAAATTAAACTCCAGAAGATGAGTCTTCTTGACTCTAGGCCTGGCACTCTGTGTACTGTGCCATCTAGCTGCTCCTGTGCAAAGGTAGCATTCAGAATTACTGAGGAGTTAAGAGTCTTGTTGCCCAAGGACCATAATTTGGAAAGGACACTGGTAATCTGGAGAGCATCCAAAGAAAGTCATCCAAGATGGTGAAGAACCTCAAGATCTTACCACAGGAATTTTAGCTGAAGGAACTGGGGATCGATGGGTGGGTGGGTGAGAAAGAGGGTGATTGGGTGAACGGTTGGGTGGAAGACTCAGGGAGGACATGGTAGCTGTCTTCAAGTATCTGAAGGGCTATCATCAGCCTAAGGGGGTAGATATGTTTTGCTTGGTTCTGTAGGACAGAATTAAGGAGTGATTAGAAAGAAGTGAATAAAGGGAGATGTTGGCCCTCAGTAAGGAGAAACCTCCTCATGCTTACTGGGGCTGCCCCAGGAGGTGGTAGAGCTCTCCTCACTAGTGATCTTCAAGCAGAGGCTGGGTGGCCTCTTGTCGAGGACAGGGTAGAGTGGATTCTGGATCAAGCAGAACTTGGCCCGGATGGCCTGGGAAGGCCATCTCCTTTCTAGCTCTTGAGGTTCTGTGATTCCATGACTTTGTGACTCTGTGATGGGAAGTTCAGGGTTTCCCCACTGCCTTGTCAGCCCATGCTTCCACCAAGGGTTAATAACATGATGTAGGGAACCTTCAAAAGTATGTGGATAGAACAAAGATCCTTAGGGAATGTAAAAGAGCTGCTCTTGGCTTTGGTTTCCTACAGCTTATCTCTGCATTTTTTATTGAAATGAAAAATCTATAGTCTGTGGTTTCATTTGAGATTCTGTTTCTAACTATATTTGTTTTCTTGATAGTTGGAATTTGTTGAGCTTGTGATTGAGAGATTCTAACATAGAATGTAAGCTCCTAGAGGGCAGGGATTGGCTGGCTTTTTTTTTTCCTTTGGCCACTGTCCAGCAGAGAATAGGTGATTAATAATACTTGTTGACTGACTGATAAAGGTGTTTCTGGCTCCTCCAAGGTTGTCCTAACAAAGCCCAAACTGTAGCTGGGAAGGCGAGGAGGAGCCGGAGATGGACTATTTGCCTGTTGTCCAAGGACCAGCCTAAATAATCATGGAAGGGGTCATCCCAGAGGGCTGACCACCCATTTTTTTCAGTCTCTGAAGCTCAGTAAAAGCTGTTAGTTGAGGCAGAGGGCAGGGGAACTCAACACCAACAAAATCACACAAGGACTAAGTGCCTTACCAAGATGATAATAGTGAAAGAAAAAAAATTAAAAGAGAAAAAAGGAAAATGCAACAGGTGATGCATAAGAGGGAGACTCTGTAGGGGGAGTACCTGGTATTGAATTCTGTTTGTTCCGTGGCACCAGGAAGCCTTGAAGCCAGTGGTCGGTAAAGAGGATCTGCCTCAGGTGCCCTGGCCGCCATCACTCCTTGGCCATAGCTGGGAGGAGCCCAATGTCGGGAGAGGGCTCTTGCCTGAGACATTTCTTCTCTAGAGGAGAAAAGCACATGGCATGTATTCCCAGAACTCACTGCTCAGGCTCACCACATGCTGTCAAAGCTCAGGAGTCTCCATTCAATTCAACCCAATCCAGATGTTCTCCACAAACATTCCAGTGCTGCTGGGTTCAAAACCCCGTGTTTTCAGTGCCTGCCCTCATGGAGCTTACAATCTACTGAGGAGGTGTGATTGTGGAGATACAAGATATAGGGAAAGAAAGATTGTAGAAAAGAGAGTTGATGGGCAAAGGAGGCCCAGACAAAACGTTCCAGGAAAACCGACAGTCTAGTTCAAAAGGAAGGATTGTTTCCAGCTGGAGGAATCTGAGGAAGTTTGGGGGAGGCAGGTGTCTGAACTGGGCAATGAAGGAGGGAAATACTCACAAAGGAGAGAAGAGGAAGGCATGGGGAGAATCTGTGGGAAGACCCAGAGGCTGCAGATGACCAGCTGAGATCAGGGCATGGCCAGTGTCTGGTTTGTCTGGGATGTTGTGTGAAGGAAGGACAGCAGAACCCCACCCAGGATGTGGGGCACCTTTATAGAGTCCACTTGGGGAGATTGTAGCTTATCCCATGAGTCATAAGGAGCTACTGAGGGTTCTGACATGGCCTCACCTGTGTCTTAGAAGCATTATTCAGGCAGCTAGGATGGACTGGGCATGGGAGCATCTGGCCCCAGCACCAGAATGAGTCCTCCTCCCCTGGGCCAGCCCAGCAAAGTGCAGGCAGACTCATGACAGCTAGCTTATAGAAGGACGCTTGCCCCATGACTATGGGGCTTAAGTCCCCCCTGCCCACACAGTCTGTGAGAGCTGGGACAGCAGGGACTGAGTCTGAGACAGGCATCGATGACAGGGCACAGGCCAGGAGACACTTGCTAATGACAGATGTCTTACCCTGTGATGGTGCCTGACCATGGAGATAGATTTCTTTTCTTCTCTCTCTCTTTTAAATAGTTTACTGTTTGCCAGCAGGAAGGAAGGAAATATGGTCTAGCATCACTCAGTCCCATTGTATGGGGCCTGAGTCCTGTCGATGTTGCTGCCCCAGACCGCTGTGGACTTGCCTGGCCTGGTCACTGCTCATCCCACATCTCTCCTTATTCCTCATGCCCATCATTTCTTATGGCCCAGGGCTAACTCTTAGCCTTGATGTACCATGATTTTGTTCTGCCATTCCCCAACCATCAGGCACATGTCTTCTTTCCTGCTTTTTGTTAAGAGTGGGCAGACCCCTGCACCTAGAATTAAGACCTGAGTTCAAATTCTGCCTCTGATGCTTACTTGAGGGTGATCCTGGGCTGGTCACTCTGTGCTTCAGTTTTTCATCTGTGAAATGAGGGGATTGGACTCAATGGCCCCTAAAGACCTTCCGACTCCAGCTCCTGTGTATGACCCTGGGCAAGTCACCTAACCTTTGTTTCCTCATTTGTAAAATGTTGAACTCAACTGCCTCAAAAGCCCCTTCCACCTCTGAGATGTGACTCACAGATTACTGTGAGATGGTCCATGTCTGATCTTAACATATGCATTGACACCCATGGGCCCTTTCTTCCTGACTCTGACCTCCCCAGGGCATAAAGCCAGCTTGGGGGACCCTGGGTAACTTTCTTCCCATAATTCCAAAACATTTTCCAGAATAGCTGGACAAATCTTCCCTCAACCCCTCCAACAGCATCTCTGCCCACCTTTGTCATTTCCTTTCCAATAGAATGACATTGGATGAGAGAGTCAGAACCCACAGTGGCCTAGACAGGCAACAACATTGGACTGGATCTGATAGGATTAAATTTAATTTGCAACTAATATAAAATTTTACCCTTTGAGTTCAAAAAAATCAGCTTCCCAAGTGCAAGATGGGGAAGCCTGGTCAAATAACAGCTTTCCTGAATAAAGATCTGGGGGTTTGAGTGGATGGCAGGCAAGTTCACTGTGAGTTAGCAGTGGGCTGTAGTAGCCAGGAAAGTTCATGGGACCTTGGGTTGCACTGAGCCAGGAAGAGCATCCTGGAAGAAGGAGGGGCCCTGTGCCCTGGTTAGACCATGCTGGGAGCCAAGTTCTCAGTTCTGGGCACGTGAGGGAACAGACTCAGGGGGATGAAGGGCCTGTAGCTGGGGGAACAGGAGCAGGGCTCAAGAGTCTGAAAGGCTTTTGGGTGGAGGGGGGATCCAGTCTGTTCTGAACTAGGAGATGTCTGAAAAAATCTCCCAGGCCAAGGGGCCTGGGCTGCCCCAGAGTTCTCTGAATTAACAGTCGTCCAGTTGGGGAGTTAGTGAGGTCAAGGAATAGAGACCCAACTTTACAGATGAGGAGATTAAGGGCCATTTCCCAAGTGCCCCCTGCAGAGACTGGAGCCCAGCTCTCCTGCCCCCTTCCCCCAGAGTGCTTTCCACGAGCAGTGACTCTGTGGCTGACCACTGGGACATCAGCTCCCTCCTGGGGTCTCTCCAGTCGTGATCCTGAAGATTATACTACCTGTACCGGCCTAGGAACCCCAGAAGCCCTGGACTCAAGTTTTTAGCCTGAGGCATCCTGGCTTTGTGACATGGGGCAAATCCTGGGGTCCCCAGGGCAGCTCTCTCAGACCTCAGTTACAGATGAGGCACTGATCTGCATTGGTGAAGGGAGTTTCTCCTCTGGGAGCTCCCTGTACCAGTGACATCACAGGCCCCACCACCCCCACTGCTGGCACCAGATCTTCTCACATTAAAAGAAAGTGTAGTCATGGATGCTGCTGCAACTTTCACCAGCTCAGAGCTCAGAAGCACCAGGGACACATGAGTGTTGGGGGGACTTCAGAGTGCTGGCTTCAGAAACCTGCCAGCCAAGACACAGGGAGCAAGCCCTCTGGGAGCCTCTTCTCAGGGGAAGGGAGTTTCCAGTCTCTTAAAAAAAGGAGGGGCCTTCACGGGTCCCCAGCAGCTACCCAGGAGCCAGACCTGCATCTGCCCCCCTGGAACACTGAACGCCATGAGAAGACAATGAACATAAAGAGACCCTGGGCCGTCTGAACCAGACGTGTCAACAAACTCCCCTCCACACCCGCTGCCAGGACAAAGGCCTGAAGGCTGACAGATGCTACCTCACACCTGTTTGGATAATACCTTCCTCCCACAAGCTAAAAAAGAAACCATCACATATGAGCTCATGAGGATCTGAGTCTCCCAGCACTGTTCCCCCCCCACCCCCCTAACATCAGCTCGGCGCTGGCCCAGCCTGTCTGAAAGCCAGGGCCAGGGACGGTGAACAAAAGGGGCATTGATAACCATACTGGCCCAGACATGGGAGACACTGGCTGGAGGGGTGGCCACCACCCTGCCCAGGAAGGGGCCCCTCCCTGAAGTGCAGACGAATTTGGAGCTTGCTTGGGAGAAACTTAAGAAGGCCCCAGCCACCAACCCTCTGCACCTGTTCTAGTCCATCTGGTCCCTGAGAGCATCCATGTTTGCCAACAAGGGCTCACCAGCCTTTTTGTGACCTGCTTCCTCAGGGCCAGGCTGACAGGGTCTGAAATTGCTGGGTCAGGAGTGAACCCAAGGGCCTGAAGCTGTCCAGACAGCCTCCCTACATCAGCCCCAAAAACCAGAACCCCCATCCCTCTTGGCCTGTAAAGTTTCCCAAGGCACAGAGAAGGAAAGGGACTTGTTCGGAGTCAGACTAGTTAGTGTGTGGAAGGGGGCACACGAATTCAGAATGTGTCCGTCTATTCCGGAAAACAACTGGAACTAGGTGGGAAAAGCCACCAAACGTTCATCCTTTTGTCTAGGGATCACCCCACGGAAGTCAAAGACTGCTGAGACAGAAAGGTCCCAGACAGCCATTATGTTCACACTTTGGAGGGCCTCGGCCACTGAGTCCGGCACTTCCCCAACTGAGGCCTAGAGCAGACACCAAAGTAAGGCTCCTTCCACTGTCCTATGCTACTTTTAATATGTAAATGAATAGATAAATATATATACATATGTATGAATATGTATACGTCACATTTCTTTTTTACTTTGCAATTTCCTTATACTAGACTCATGCGGTAGGTCATTGAAGGAAACTGAGGCCCCCAGAAGGGCAGCTGGTCCAGATTTCACTCAGACTCAGGCCTGGCCACAACACCTGAGCTCTCTCCACGATACCCCACTGTTTCTAAAATTCGTGAGAGGACAGACTCCAGAAGACATTTCTTCTGTGTGAAGCAGGCTCGTTGTGCTTGTTTGTTAGGAGAGAACGTGCCTGTAGGAAAGTGCTTGGCTGGAGGTCACTCCTCCAACAACCTGTGGTCCTGTTGACCATCCAGCACTGCAGTAGAACAATGCCCTGGCTGCTGCTGCTACATCCTGGCACCCACTTCTGGACTTGGCAGATGACAGTCAGAATTTGATGACTGATTCTGAGATGAGCCGGGCCATCCCCCCCATTTTACAGAAAGGGACACTGAGGCTCAGAGACAGGCAGCCACTAGACTGAACTCCCATAGCCAGGAGGGGACTAAGTTTCTCCCTCAGAGTTCAGTGTCTGAGTGGGCAGGACGGGGCTGTCACGGTCACTTCCAGCCCTGTGATCCTCTGAGGACTAGGACTGAAATGAGGGGCCTCTGGACTGGGGACTGGAGCCTCTCAGCTCTGCTCCAAACCCCTGGCCACCTGGCACATTCCACACCCTCTGGGGTGCCCTTCTCTCATTGGTAACTTCCTCAAGGAACCTCCGTCATCCTTCATTCTTCCCTCTGGGCTCTGCTTTGGACTCTCCACACATCACTGTCCCACCTCCACCCCTCTGCTGCCCCCTCTCCCTTCTACATCCTGTCTGCACCACTCAGAACAAAGGATTCTCCAGGGTAGGAACATTTGTGTCTCCAGTACTGAGCATGGTGCCTGATACACAGCAAACCCTCAGTAGGAGCTCATTGATTGACCTGTGATTTCATCTGACCTAGGGAACTCCCATGTGAGGGAACTGCTATCAGATCAATCATTCGTATCAGCAGGCATTTATCAAGTGCGTACTGTGTACCAAGCTCTGCAGTTTGCTCTGGAGATGGAGAAAAAGCTGAACCACCTTCCAAAGTCTAACGGGGGAAACAACACAAACAAGTCTGGCTATACAAGGAGTGAGGGGAGTGGCTGGAGATCTTCTTGGGGTCAGGCTGCACTCCTGCTCCCCTTGTAGTACCCTCTTAGAGCAGGGCCTTTGGTACAACTTAGGGGCCTCATTGATTCCTCAGAATCATGCTTTTAAAGGCATAAAATCAAATATTTTGATTACAAGGGAAACCAAGTATAACAAAATGCAATTGTCAATATATTTTTTAAAGACACAAGTTCACCAACTCTAGGTTGCCACCCCTCCCCCAATGTGACTTACTCAGGTCCACAGGGCTAGTGTGTGCTCCAGGTGAACCCAGGCCTTCCTGGCTGTGAGGCCAGCTCTCCACCCACTGGGCCTCGGCCTCTCTGACATCACAGCAGGCATGTGGGAAGGCTCATGTACCTTGCTAGCCTCAGGCCCCCAGTTTGGACTCTGACTGTTAAAATCACAGACTCACATATTCTGAGACAGGAAGGACTTTAGCATCATGTTACCCAGTCCCTGATTCACTCTGACTACACATGATTCTTAGAATCTTGGTGAGATGGCCCCATCTTTGGGTTAATGATGCCAGTTATTGGCATTGGCAGCTCCAACTTGGATGCCTGGTCTCAGCACAGAGGTGACCCTGCCCAACCATCAGAGGGCAAGCTGGGCCAGGCCATGCTGTTCTGGGAGGACATCACATGGGGACCATAGGTGTACATGGGCATCAATCGGAATGTGAGCGCCAGCCACGCTAAACACAGGAAGTGTTCAAAGTTCACAGTCACAGTGGATGAGCCCCTTCCTTCCATCATCTAATTGTCTCCTTCCAACAGTAATGATAACCACACATATTTATGTGAAGCACAGACCAAAGAGCAGAGGCCCTGACTTGCCCAAGGTTCCATGGCAAGCCTTTAGCCCGGCTCTTTCCAATGGAGCCCGCTGTCTCTCCTAATGACTAGAAAAAAGTAACTGGGACAGAGGTGGGGGATGCTGGAGGCCCAGGTAGCCCAGAGCAGCCACAATGACAGCTGACAGCCTGGAAGGGTGGGTGGGAGGAGACCTGAAAACAATGAGAAGCCTGACTGCAAACCTCAAAAGCACAGCTTGGCTGGGAGGGGAGTGGGGGTGAATCCAGGAGCAGAGAAGCCTTCTTCCCACCAGCCCCCAGGGCATCACTATTGCATTAGGCCTCAGAATTAGGATGGTAGATATCAGAGGCCATCCATTTATCCCAGTCCTTATCCTGGCATTCAGGTGCCCCCACAAGCTGGCACTCCCTCCCTTCCCATGGTTACTTCATAGCATCCCCCTTGGCACACCAGGCCTTCCCCAGCCCTGACATCCCATTTCCCAGCTCTGCCTTCCAGCTGCCCCTTCCTTAAGGGCTGAGGCAGCATCCCCTCCTTCCTTATTTCCCCTAGTTATGAATGATCCTGATGGGGTGCTTGGGATATATATTTGTAACATCAGTCTATGTTTGTAAATGGGGTGCTTGGGATCTATGTATGTGAAATCAATTTGTAAAACCAGTCTGTAAAGTCACACTTCCCCCTCCCCAGTCTCAAAGCATTAACTCTGCCCCTTGCCCCTGCCAGCACTCTGCCCAGCAACAACTAATGAACTGTTTATTTCTGCTTGAAACAATAACAAGCTACCTATGAATCCTTCACTAAACCTTCTATAAACATTTTAGCTTAGGCAAATGTTATCTCCCCTGGTAGAGTGGCCAGCGGCACCATGAATTCTTCAATGGCCTATCTATAGGTTAACTCCGTAGCCAATTATACCCATACTGAATCTCTGTTAGCTTTGGTTCCCAACATCCATCTTGTCAAACATAACACTGATGGGTGGCAGACTGGGCACTTCTCAATTGGCCCTGATTGCTGGCTGACTTAGTGACGTTTCAGGCCTAAAACCAGGTAGCCCCACCTTGGGCTATTTCCCAGTGAATTATGGGCAATGCACCTGCAGTTGACATTAAAAGTGCATGTTCCTTTAAGCACTGACCCCTCCTTAACTCCTCCCTAATCCCACCCTTACACCTAGTTAGCATAATTGACACCTGATTTACCTTTATGACTTCTTAAAACTATACCTGTGATTTCTGTAAGGTTGCAGGTTCCCTAAGAACCCTTGCCCACTGTGCTGCATAACAATAACCTTTTACAGTCTCAGCTCCTGAGTTTGCTTGAGCCTGGTGAATTCTTTCCACACTGAATGGCAGTTTCTGGTCCCTGATGGTGATCAGGGTCCCTGGTAGAACCTCTTACCCTTCCCTCATCAATCCCACCCTTCCCCCTTGTCTAGGTCTTACTTACCAGAGCCTGTACTCTAATGCTAAAGACAAGGGGAGATTTTGGCAGAGATCCTACACACCGTACTGTTTGCACCCCAAATCTGCTGGGGGGTAGTGCTCCTGGGGTGTGTGGGGTGCAAGCTGACATGAGCCCCACAAAACAAAGACACAGCTTGACTGTAGGTATAGTTTGGCAGGGAAATTATTCACTTGATAACTGACATATGGATCTAACAAAATGACCTAAGGAAAAGAAAATCCTTCGGAAAAAATCCTGAAAATACAAGGGACAAGGAGGAAGAGGCTGCTGGTCACTGCCAGGCCTTCCAGAAGACGAGGGGACACCCAGAATGGGCTCCCCGCTCTCAGGAAACTTCTACTTCCCTTGGTGAGGTGACCAGAAAGCAAGAGAGAGACAGAAGATTGCTAAGGGCAAAGGAGGGCAGAGCCCAGAGGCTGCTGTTCTCCTAGATCAGTGGAAGGGAAGAGGAATCGTCTGTGCAAGGCTAGGAGACCCGCCACCAACTGCTTACCAAGAACAGAAAAAACCCAAAGCCCCAGGGAAGAGAACAGCTCAGTACACCCTCTCTGGCCCTTCCCATCCTACTTCTATTGTTCCCTCATTTCAGTCTTGTCTGACTCTTCCTGATCCCATTTGGGTTCTCTTGGCAAAAATACTGGAATGTTTGCCATTTGCTTCTCCAGCTCATTATACAGACGAGGAAACTGAGGCAAGCAGGGTGAAGTGACTTGTCCAGAGTCACAGAGCTAGAAAATGTCTGAGGTTGGATTTGGACTCAGGAAGATGAATCGTCCTGATTCCAGGCCTGGTGCTCTGCCCATCTAGCTGGCCCCTTCTGGTCATAGTAGGCCCCAGAATCTTGGGGCAAGAAGTATCAGAGAACAGGCACTTATTATGCACCTCCTAAGTGCCCAGGACTCTGTTAAGTACGGGAGATACATAGAAAGGCAAGAACAGTGTCCCTGCCCATCCTACAACTTTCCTAGGCTCTGTGCTGCCTGGAGCTAGGAGATCCCTCCCTGGAAATGCAGTGCTGAGTAACTGAGAACCCAGCAGTGTCCTGGAAGGCAGGGCATGGGCCCAGTGGTGAGAGTTCCCAATCAGTGGTTCTCTTATAAGAGAGGGTCCATTTGAAGTGGGGGGTAAGGGGGTGTCTCCAAAAAGGATTATAACTTAGAAACAAAAGGCACAAAGGTCCTGCAGCTGGAAGGGACGCCCAGGGCCATCTTGTCCAGCTCTTATCTGACAGAGGAGGGGACTGAGGCACCAGGAGTCTGTGTTGTATCGGAGGTGAAGACAGTAGGCTTAGAGCCTAGACACGCACCTGGTGCTCTGACTTCAGTTCAGCAAAACTCAAGCGATCTGACCTTCCACTGAGCTTTGCCCTAGCTAAACGTAGCCCCTGACCTTGTGCTTGTGGAGGGTTTGATTAACCACTAAGGGTAGGTCCCTCACATCTTCCCCAGGCAGCCCCAGCCAACACTCTGTACCACCCAACCTGATTCATACCCAGAAATCTGCAGCCTGCCCAAAGAGCTGGGAGTCTGCCATCTGTCCAGAAAGCAAATCCAAATTTACAAGGGAAAACAGGGGGCCGAACCAGGGGGATTTGCATCTCCCCCCTCCCCCCCAGAGGAGCCAGCAGATGCCCTGGCCAGTCTGAGTCTGCCTTTTGGCAGCAGACCAGGAGCCTGGACCTACCAGAGGAAGAAGGAGGATCCTGGCCAGTGGCTGTTTCTCCAGAATGCTCACTCAGATCTTTGCTCCCCTGAAATCTTCCCATATGCCCCTTTGCTTCTTTGGACCACGTTTCTTCTGCAAAAGGAGGATTTTGGACAAGATGGTTTTTAGGGTTCCTTCCTGGATGCCAGGGGGAACAGCTGATAGCATGCTGGCCAAGGGGAGGCCTGAGTTCAAAGCCTGCATCAGACACTTGCTGGCTGGGTGAGCTTGGGCAAGCCACACAGCCTCAGTTTTCTCATCTGAATAATGGGAAGGACAAAAGCACATACTTCACAGGGTTATGGTGGAAATCAGATGTGCAAAAGTGCTTCTTTGCAAACCTTCAAGTGCCACATAAATTCTAATTATTAGATCCATAACCCTCTGAACCTATCATGGCCAGAGTTCCCTTCCTCTATCTGTGTCCCCACACAGGCAGGATAATCCAAGCCCAGAGAAGATCCCTGGAGTCACTGCCCAAGGCCTCCTGCCTCCCAAGGCCCAGGGGGAGACCCATCCTGAAATGACACCCCCCACCCCCAAGGTAGGTGCTGCTGGTTCTACTGGTTTGTTTATTGAACTGATGACTGCTGGCCCCTTTGTCATGAAGCCAGTCAGAGGGTAGAGGGAGAACTCAGATTGGTTTTTCTAGAAAAAAACAATAAAGACTATTGCAAATAATCACCCAGACATGGGGCTTCCTAAACACCAGCTGTCCCTGCGCTTCCTGACAGATGGGTCCCATCCAGTTGGGTCTGAGATGGCCCCAGACTCACCATCTTCCCTCCCACATCAGGAGATATGTGGGCCTGGGAGCCACAAGAGTCAACGCACCCCAGAGGAAGGCCTGGGTTCTTTGAATCCCCAGTGCCTCCCACAGCACCTGGCATATAGTAGGTCCTTCATACATGCCTGTGGATGGATTGATTCTAGCACTTTAATGGAGACAAGGGCCATGCAAATAATCATTTTATAGATGAGAACACTGAGGCTCAGCACCAGGACATTACTTGCTAAAGGTCAGCTCTGGAGACAGAAGGAAAACAGGCCCTGAGACAGGAAGCTTACATTCTACTCAGGAGATACGGTGTGCTTAGTGTCTGAATCTGGCCTGGGAGCATGGCCAGAGACTTGGGGCCTGCTCACAGCCCTTCCCCCAGTGAGACTCAGTGTCCTCAGGTGAAACCCAAGGTTTGCACTGCCCGCCTTACAAAGCTGACATCAGAATTCTGGAGGGTGAACAAGAAGCAGTGGGATCTGGGTATCCCCAGAGCATGTGCATGTGGGCAGTGCACAGACACAGACAGACAGACAGACACCCCCCCCCACACACACACATGCACACATACACACATGCACACAGACACACACACATGCACACAGACACACACATGCACACACACATGCACACACACACACACACACCCAGCTCTTCAAATCTGACTTTTGAAACATCTCATTGATATCTTTTGTTTTCATGGCACTCTTATTCCTAAACATATCCCAGCTCCCTTTCCTACACAGTGTTCGTTTCTTAGTACCAAGCAGTAAAAAAGAAAAAAGAAGCCATTTTCATGTGTACATTTTTATGTGTTCAAGCTTCATTGGTTTGGCTCTTGCCCAAAGGTAAGGGCCTAAGACATTATTTTTTGCTTTTAAAGCAATGATTAGAAGCCTTAGACTGAAAAGGGCAAAAGGGACCTTTGACATCCAGCCCAACCTCCTTTGACAAAGGAGGAGACCCCGGGGCCCAGTGAAAGAAAAGGACCTGACCAAAGTCATCCAGCGAGCTGGTGGCAGGCCATCAATAACAACCCCATTCTTTCCTCCCAACAGCCTAGGGAGGTCCAATATATAAGCACAGGCTCACTTTACAAAGGAGGAAGCTAAGATTCAGCAAGCAGCATGGCCAGCCATGCAGCTAGCTAGACAATGGCAGAGCCATAATTCAAAACCAAATCCTCAGGACAAAAACCCAGTGCTCTCTCCACCATGCTAGGCTCTTCTCAACTAAAACCGAGCTTTCTTAAGTCAGATGAACAGGTAATCACTTCCAAAAGGATAGTGAGGAAGGAGCCAAGCCCAGAGACTTCTCAGTTTCCAGGAGGACAGATAATTTCCTTGGCCTTTCAAATCAGCAGGAGTCCTGTTTGGGGTGGGAGTGTGTTCAGTGTTGCCTGAAGCTACCTCATCCCACCCCCTCCCCCAGCCAGGAAATCTCTCAAAGGGACAAACCATCAGGAGAGATCCAGAGGGAACCTCTCCAGCCTTCAGTCCTCAGTATCTTCACTGAAAATTGTGAAAAATGTGACAGACACCAGTGAGTGCCTTAACCTTGTCATTTCTTGTCACTCCCCCTCTACCATCCAGGTCTCTGACATCCTTGTAGCTGACCACACTTTCCATCTTTCCAGGTTTCCCTATACCTCCGTTCTCTCAAAGCTGTTAGTCTCTGACTTCCCTGCTGCTGTCCTAGGCCAGCACCAGCTCAACTTGACACTGTTCTCAGCCTTAGCATGCCTTGTGCCCTTGTTCTATAGAAGAAGCCCTCACCAAAACCCAGCCCTGGGTCCTTGCCACCCTTGGCTGCTTTCTCTCCTGCTCACATGCTGCTGGAACAGAAAAAAATGAAGAACAGGGCAGAGTGGGCCCCTCAGATTAATGTTACATAATCTCAACTGGACCCTCATAGTGTCAAGACAGTCCTTTCACACCTTCCTTGTGGACTTGCTGTCCCCCTCACCAGGGCAGCTCTTCCAAGCCTTTCCTCTTCTTTTCTCAAGCTTCCCCAGCCATTGCTCCCCCACACCCTCTGGGCCGAAGACTTCACCTAGTAAAAATGGCGGCCATTGGCCCAGAGTCCCTTCCTCTCTCCTCCTCCCCGTCTCACATCATCTGGGCATCTTCCCCCATCTCCTCCCTCCTACACACCTGTCTTACATGAAGAGGTGGCTTTTCTCCTGACCAAGGTTTCATCCACTCTCACCCCCCACTCTCTCTCCAATCTTCACCCTCTCTCTCCCTACCTCCTGGCTCCTTGCCTGATGCCTCCAAAACGGTCTCATCTCTACCAACTTTTCTCTCTCTCTCTCTCTCCTCCCTTCTTGGCTAAACTTGACTTGAAAGTGGTCTAGCTTGGGGCCTTCATTTCCTCTCCTCTCACTCAATTTTAAACCCTTTTCAGTCTGACTTCAGACCTCATTGATCATCAGAAACTGTTCTCTGCAGAGTCACTGGCAATTTCTCATATGCCGTCCAATGCCTTTCCCCATCCTCGATGGCCTCTCTGCAGACTCCGATTCTATCCATTAGTCTCTCCTTCTGGATTCTCCCCCGTACCCAGTGAGCTTCAGCGGCTTCCTTCAGGATCAAATAAAACCTTTTGAGCGTATAAAAGGCCCCCCCCCCCCCCTAGTCTTTATCCCCATGGTGCTTTATGGTCTGGCCACAATGTCGAGCTGTTTCTCTCACACAGTTCTCTCCTCCCACCTTGACTTTGTCCTGGCTGTCCCTCATGCCTGGAATGCCTTCCCTCCTCACCTCTGCCTCCTCTCTTCCTTTAAGATTTAGCTCAAACCCCACCTTCTGCAGGAGGCCTGCCCGGGGCCTCACCACCACCCAGAGCCTTCTCTCTGAGATGTTTCTACCCACAGGCATCTTGTCAGGACAAGGGTGTTTGTACATTGTCTCCCTCATCAGACAGTGTCCCCCCAGTGCTCAGCACACAGCTCTAGGCACATCGTAAGAGCCTCATAAATATTGTGGATTGATTCCACTGACTTCCAAAGGGAGAGCACGGACATTCTTTGAAACTGTCTGCAGGGTCCAGATCTGGACCAAAACCTTTAGCCCACTCACCCACCCCCAACAATGGCCACCCACCCCCTTCCCTGAGGGGAAAAACAAATGACCCACTAGGAGATCTATTTTTACCTTTCCTCTACAACAGTATAGTAGCCACTGAGTAACGGCCCTAGGCCCCATGCAAATGGAACAGCTGCCCCACTGGAGCCCTCAGCCCACGCCAGGCAGGCTCCCCTAAGCATCTAACAGAAAGTCTCCTACAGGCCGCCTACTCACCGAGACAGAAATTAGAAAGAGAAAAGGCCAGGCTTCTGCCACCTAGCCCATCACCCCAAGCACCCCCAAGCTGTGAACCCAGATGTCAAGAGTGGGGCTGTGGTTTAGGCCTGGCTCTGCCAGGAACCAGCTGTGTGTGCTCTGAGGTCCTTCCTGGCTCTGACATTCTATGCTCTCAGGCCCCTCTCAGTTCAAATATTCAATGTTGGAAGGTCGATCCCAGCTCACACATTCCTGTTCTTAGGACTCTGATGCTCCTAGACTTTCTTAGGTGGACACAAGTCACCCACACCCTTTCCCACACACCCAGGCAGCCCTTACAGGCATGTTGGGCCCAGCTGGATTGAAGCAGAATCTCTCTCAGATGAGAGACATGCAATGAGCGCCAAGTTCACTCAGCACCCAGCCCAGCTGACCAGTGCTTGTCCAGGCAGGGCAGTGCTGCAGCCAGTCTGGGACAGTCTTCATGACTGAGCGTCTGCATCTTAGAAACCAGTCTGTGCTACAGATCAGGTCTAGTGATGGTCTAGACTTAGGAAATTGAAGAAAATGTTAATGATGCCTGTTAAACCTAAAAGTGTACATACCCTGGGTCCTCAGCATCCCCAAGGCAGGCCCTTCCACTGTGAGACTGCCTTGATTGTCAACGGTTTTCCTGATGTCACACTTATATCTGCCTCCCTGTCAGCTCTGCCCCCCGCCCCACTCTGGCCACGCAGAATGAAGCTTATCCCCTTTTCTTGACAGGTCTTCTCATACTTGGAAATAGGGCTCAAGGTCCCCCTGAGCCTTCTCTTCTCCAGGATAAATACCCCCAGTACTTTTAGACTTCTGACCCCTCCTCATGTGGCATCTCTCAGAGGATATGACAGCAGCAACAGAAGGAGCACGAGATTCTGGGCCAGGAAGCAATGGGATCTCGGAGCTGGAGGGGTCCTTGGAGGGCAGAGTCCACCTAACTCTGAGCAGGAATCCCTCCTTCCATTGCAGCTGGCCATCCTCCCACTCTTTTTAGGTCTCCAGGGAAGAAATTCACTTCTCCCTGAGGCAGCCCATTCCACTTTGGATAACTGAGATGGCAGGGAGATATTTCCTGCTACTGCCCAAATCTGCCCCTCCCAGCTCTAAGGCTAGGAAGAACCAATCTGACCCATCCTCCACGTGGCCACATTTTGAACCACTGAAGATGGCCATCCGACTCCCTCTGTAACTGAGGGGACCAGTGGGGACCTGACTCTAGGTCAATCTTCTCTCTGTACTTTGAGTGGTATAATGGAGAGGGGAGGCATGAGTTCAAGCCCCAGTGATAACTCTTTCTAGCTGGGGGATTCACTCTTTTGAGTCACCTCAAAAACTGTCTATCTACTATGTGCCAGGCACTGGACACGGGACAAAAACCCAACCAATTCCTGACCTTGAGCAGCTTCTAGTCTACCTTTCTTCCTCGGCAAACTAGGAATTATTCTGGCCTCCTCTGCTGCTCACTCCCAGGGCCCTTGGGATAAGGGATGTTGGGTCTGGCCTGGGTTTGAGTCTCACCTCAGACACATCCTGTCTGGAGGATGTGGAAAATGGAGGCTGGGGGCAGGTCCTAAGAGATGGCATCAAGAGCCCCCCACCCCCAGGAAGATTTCTGCCCTTCTCCCTTCTCTCTTAGGGAGGCCCTAAGGCCCTCCCTCTTAGGACTCCAGGTGCTGAGATGACTGAGCCTAAGAAATTCAGGAAAACCAGTCTGAGACACTCTTGTTCCCAAATACCCGTCCTTTTAGGGAGTTAGAGCTGGCAGGGGTTGGTCAAGTCCATTCCCTTTCATCTTACATTAGAAAAAACTGCAGCCCAGAGAGAAGGACTTGCCCAAGAGCATAGAGGGAGAAGGTAACTGAGTCAGGATTTGAGCCCAGATCTCTCCTGGCTCCCCATACCTCCTCAATAGGGAATGTCAGGCCTGAAAGAGACCTTAGACTCTGTCATTTTACAGTGAAGGAAACTGAGGCCCAGAGAAGAGAGAAGGGACTTGCCCACAGCCAGACAAGTGCTCTCAGAGCTGGGGTCTGAAGCCAGATGCTTTGAGCCTCAGTCTGGGGCACAGTCCTCGGCTACAGTCACTAAAACTTGGCCTGGGCGTTGATTGTCCTATCAGACACAGGTGTCAGAGAGCAGTCCCAAGGGCAATGGACCTCAGTTTGAGCCCCTAAATGTACTTAGCAGCAGGACTTCAAGCAGGGTCCTTCACTTTTTAGCCTCTTGGTCTGCTTATCTGTAAAACTGGGATAATAAGCCTGGCAGCATTCCCAGACTAATGTGGGGGGGGGGGGGGAGGGAGATTTGTAAAGGGAAAGGGCCACTTAACTTGGAGCCCCTGGGCTGTTATCATAGGGGTACAGAGAGGGAGCCACCTAGCTTAAAAAGTCATACAGCAAGTTAGCAGGAGAACAAGGACCAAGACTCAGGGCTCCCAAGTCCTGGCAGATGGTGCCCCCAAGGGCTACCTACCCTCAGCTATCCCCTTGACCTTTGGCCAGTCTCTGGATGGTCAAAGCAGTGACCTCCTTTGGCCTTATCTGTTGGGGCAGGCATACCTATTAATTCATTCATTTGCAGAGGAAAAAGGAAATTCATGACACAGGAAATGAAAAAAGTTCACACTTCAATTGAGAAAGCAGAATCATGGTGCAGAATCTTCCCAATATTACTAGCCCCTTTCAGCCTCAGATTTGGCTACCCAGGACAAATCCCACCCAGGCCCAGGTGTTCTGATGGTGACCAGTCCAGCCTGAATCAGGCCAAAAGAGGAAAGGAAGGAAACCTGCAATCTGGTCCTAACTTCTACCAATGAACTTCCTGATATGACCTTGGGCAAATCCCTTGCCCTTTCTTGCCTTTCTTATCTTCTGTTAAAAAAAAGGGGGTTGGGTTAAATGAGCTCTGAGGTCCCTCCCAGCCCAGTCATCCCCTGTCCTCAGGCCCCTCCCAGATCTCACATCCCCTGTCCTCAGACCCCTCCCAGCCCTGACATCCCCTGTTCTCAGGACCTTCCCAGCCCTGACATTCCCTATTCTAAGGATCCTCCCAGTTCTGACATCCCCTGTTCTAAGGCCCTTCCAACCTCAGACATTTCCTAGCTGTGTGACCCTGGGCAAGTCACTTCACCTTGTTTGCCTCGGTTTCCTCATCTGTAAAGTGAGCTGGAGAAGGAAATGGCAAATTTCCTCAAGCACTTGTTCTCTTCCCAAGTCACTCCAGCATTTCTGCCAAAAAAAAACCCCAATGGGGCCAAGAAGAGTCTGACACAACTTAAAACAACACTATGGTATAAAAACAGGAGGCTTCAATGAACCCTTAAAGCAGACAAGACAGGCAAATCAACCAAGTGGCACTTTTGACTTGATAATCACTTAAGGTAACTCCCATCTCTGAGGCCTGTGATGGTACAGACCAAAGTCAAGGGACAAGTTCATCTGACATTTCCACAGCATGGCTAGGAAGCCCCAGGGAAGCTGCTAATCCCAGCTGGAGCCAGGGCTTTGCCCAGTCACGGGTACCCCGGGGTTAGATACTTTACAGAAAAAGTCACAGGAGCCACTGACTTTTCTGGAAAGAAAAGTCATTTCTGAGGGTAGCTGCTCCTGGCAGAGGGCGGCACAGAGTGAATAATCTGGGTTACTGTTTTGAAAATCATCACTAAGTCTTTAAAAGCTGGGTGATTTATGGGGGAAGAGGTCCCCAAAGGAGGAGATGATGAATTAGAAGCAGCCAGGACTTGAATCCAGGTTTCCACCTGCCATCACAACTATGTCTACACCCAGTCTAGGGGAAAGGATGTTATCTGGAGGCAGCTGGGCTCCTGCCCTCAACACTTTCTGGCTGTGTGACCCTGTGCTGGTCACATCACCCCATGAGCCTCAGTCATCCTCAGTAAAATGGGGCCCTGATATCCAAGACACAACTCATGGGGTGAGTGCAAGCATCAAAGGAGGGGCCAACTGTAGGAACGATGGCTCTAAGTCATTGCCCCCAGTGAGCAGCAGGGGTTCTCATCACCCTCTTAAAGCACTTCCCGTCAGAAACCTAATTAAGTTTCAGCCAGTCACTAATATTTATCGTTCAACTCCAAATCCCAGAAGAACAGGTTTGCTGGCCTCAGCTGCCCCTTCTCTGTGTTTTGGGTTGTCACACTGACTCCAGGGATGTGATATGCACCATCAGCCTCGGGCCTCCATCTTTCTTCTCCCAGACCCCTCCCCTTCCTCAGATCAGATCAGAGCAATAGTGCCTAGAATGGGGAGTGTGGATCCCCCCACAGCCTTCTGACAGCCCTCAGAGAGGAGCATCCCTGTTTGACAGATGAAGAGGTGAAAGCTGCATAAGGGTATTTAGCTAAATCTGTTTAATATGGTCATATATGTATGGCTTATATCAGACTGCAGGTCGTCTTGGGGAGGGGAGGAGGGGGAGAAAATTTAAAACTCAAAATCTTATAAAAGTGAATGCTGAAAACTAGAATTGAAGAGAGAGAGAGAGAGAGAGAGAGAGAGAGAGAGAGAGAGAGAGAGAGAGAGAGAGAGGGAGGGAGAGGGGGAGGGGGAGAGAAAGAGGAGAGAGGGAGGGAGGGAAGAAAGAAAGAAGAAAGGAAGGAAGGCATTTGGCTAGCATTCCTCAAGCACTTGTTCTCTTCCCAATAACCATAGAGCTAGATGCTGAAAATCTGATTATCCCCATTTTGCAGATGAGGAAACAGATGCCCAGGGTCACACAGCAAGTTATTGCCACGGTACACACTTATGAGTCTACCCACTCCCCCTGAGGATGCTCCAAAGAGCTTTCTTTCTCTTCCTCTGAAATACCTCCCACATTCTAATGCTCAGGATCCAAACTTAATCCTTTGACAAGTAGTAGACAGAGCATGGAGGGTCCTCTATAAAGGGAGATCATCAGGCTGAAGGATCTAAAAAATCCCTTTGAGCTGTGAGGTGTCATACCTGAAGGTTCCTTCCAGTTATAAAATCCTATTACGGTTAGTCCCAGCTCTGATATCTGTCACATAATCTGATCCAGTCTTGACATCCCCTATTCTAAGCTCCCTCCCAGCTCTGACATCCCCTGCTGTGAGGTCCTTCTGAGCTTTGACATTCTCTTTCTGAGCCCTTCTCTCTTCCTCACCAGCTCTGACAATTTGTGTTTTAAGGGCTCTCCCAGCTCTAATGTTCCAGGAGTCTAGGCTAAGCTCTTGGCTTTTATCTCCCCAGTTCTGTAGCCCAATGCCTGGGGTGGGGGGCAAGTCACTTAACCCCTCTCAAAGCCCCAGTTCCCCACTTAGTGAAATCGGGGCTGGGACTGAGGTGTCCCTGTGAGAAAAGCCGGGTACAAACTACAGATCCCGGGCGAAGGCAACCGTGCCTTGTTTCTCAGAATCCCATTGCCTTTCCCTTTGCCAACCACCCAGCAGGGAGGGCCTCAGTTTCTACTGCTGAACACAGGATGACAAATGTGTCTAAGGAGCAAAGCAGGCTTGGCCCTGCCTATGGGAGGGCCACCAACATCCTAAGGCTTTCAATTTCGCTTCCTGGTTGTAGATCCAAACAAAAGCTGGGCAGCTCGAAATCCCTCCCTGTAGTATTAGGTAGAGGGGAAGCCAGAAACAGCCGGAAGATTGATTGGCTCTCCATTAGTGGCAAGCCCCGCAAGCCCCTGCCCTTTCCCTGTCTGAGAAGCCTTGGACGACCCAAGCCTTATCCAAGAGCCCATAGACAGTCTGTTGCCCCCAGCCAGGGAGCAGGAGCAGGCCATTTTCCCGTGAAGAAGGGCAGCCCAAGCGTGTAGGCTCTCAGGCTGTTCCGTCAGGGCCACCCACCCTAGCCGGGCTCTGGCCTCGAAGACCCCAGAATTCTGCCAGGTAGTCGTTGCCACCTCCCCACCCCACCACCCCCACCCTCGCCCCAGCACTCAGGAGGAGCCGGAGTCTGGTCTCGGGAGAGCCGGGTTCTAGCCCAGCCCGGCTCCCTTTCTAGGAAAGTGTGAAAGCCTCAGTTTCCTCATCTGCAAAAATCGAGTAATCCCTCTGACCTAACCTCCCTCCCACGGAAGGCGAAGGGAAAGTGCTTTGGGGATGAGATCTAGGGGAGCTCCAGTCGCCTCCTCTCTCAGTCCCGTCCGCCACCCTTCCCGAAAGGAAGCCGTTTCTGCCTCTCTAGGCTAGAATGTGATTCCGTGGGTTGACTGCCACCGGTCGAGTCTAGGTCTAAAGTTCTGGGACACCTTGGATTCCGGCATCTTCACTTGCTCGCTGGGTGATGGTGAGGTTAGGTGGTCCTGGGTTTCGTTATGCTCTTCTGCAAAATGGATTTGGGGGCTCTAGTACTCGCTGCAGAACCCGGGCGATTACAGATCGCCGCCAATGGCTGCACCAGCCCCAGCCCCAGCCCCCACCAGCCCTGGGTGAGGGCAGCGCAGGGAGGGGAGTGACCCCACCCCCCTCACCCCGCACCCCAGGTCCAGGAGGCTCCAGAACTCCACAGGTGTTCCAGGTTGGGGTGGGTAAGGGGCTAGGATCTGATCCTAGGGCCAGGTGATTAACCCCTCCCTCTCCAGGCTGGGAAAGCGAACGAGACTTTGACTGTTCAGGTCCGATAGAAAGCCCCGTCCAGCACCACCCCAGTCCGGGGAAGAGCTTCTTGCGCTTCACTGAGGCGCCCTCCCACAATTCCCTGGGCTTGGTCAGCAAGTGTAGGAGCGTCCCTGGGCCGGTAGATCTCGGGGAGCTTGCGGACAGCCGGCCCGGGATGGGGGTGGGAGTGGAGCCGGGGGAGAGGGGGCGAGGCGAGGAGAGCAGAGGGGGCAACCAAATGAAAGCACTGCGGCGTGGGGGTATTTAACATATGGGGGAAATGAAGAGGCCAGGACGGAAGGGGGCCCTCCAAACTCAAGGCACTAGAGAGAGCAGAGCGATCGCCCTGGGCTTCGGACACTCTGCGCTGGTGGACACCCCGCCCCCCCATTTAAAGTCCCAACTCCAGCTTTCCGGCGGGGGTTCCTCAGTCACTAAAATCAGACCAATCCCCCCCTCCCAGCCCCAACCACAACGCCCAGATGCCGAGACCCCAAAATATCACCCACCCCCCTCCACGTCTGCGTTACCTGCCGGAACCTCCGCCTCGGAGTGGGGTGCAAAGCGACCGCTGCCCTGGGGAGAGGAGAACGGGGAGGGAGGGGTCAGGTCTTCGAGCCCCCAGCGCCCGGTCACAGGGGACTGGGGGCCAAGACCCAGAGAGAGGAAGCGAGAGGGAGCCACTCACCGCAGGGTCACTCGTAAATGGGGTTTATTGTGTGCTGCCGCTGAGGGGACTCTCAGAGCCCGGGGGCAGGACTTGGGTCAGGGAACCCACCCCCACCACGCCCCTGTCCCGCCTCTGCCTCTTCCCGCGCCCGCCTGCCCAGAAGCCCAGGGAGGCAACGTGCAAAGTCAAGCCTGGAAGGAACTTTAGAAGGAAAAGCCGAGAATGGCAGGACAGGGTGGATTCTTGGAATGTAGAATGTGGAATGGCAGAGCTGAAGGGGCCCTTAGGACAGGGAAGCGTCAAGGCTCTAAGGTCACACACACCTGCTCACCCCAGGTTCAAGTTTAAGGCCTTGGTGTGAGTTTCCGTGACCATTCAAGTCTGGTATCTGAGGAGGTACCCACATATCCAACTCTCCCAGTCACTTTATGCTCAATCAACCCTCTTTAAAAAACAAATCGCCTTATTGCTTGCCTTCCCAGTGGGTGGGGGAAGAGGGAGAGAATTTGGAACTCAAAATTTCAAAAGAAAAGAATGTTTAAATAAATAAACAATAAATGTTGGGGGAAATTGAGTGCCTACTAGGTCCCTCACTAGGCTGGAAAGAGACAAAGATAAAAAGAAAGCCTTTCCCCAAAAGGCACTTATAATCTTTCAGAAGGAAACACTTGCCAGGTTCTCTACCCATTGTAGCTGAACTTGGCATTCTAAGCTCCTTAGATTGTAAACTTGAGAGCACTCCCAACTTCTGTCCCAAACCAGCTCATTATCTTTCCTTTCCCCTAATCCTGTCAGGATGTTCATGGCCCTCTGCTGCTCTCCATGTCTCCCAGGCATACCTTGTGCCCCTCTGCCCTTTGTCTGGCTGGATCCTTCTCTCCTTCTCATCCTAAGGACTCTCCACACTTGAGGATTCTATCTCCATGACCTGCACCCTGTTCCACAGCCACAATCCTATATTTACCATTCTAAATTCACTGTATTACCATCAGGACCAGAGAATTTCAAGATAGAAGCATCCCATGAGATTATTCTAGTCCAATCCCTGATTTTACAAATGAGGAAACTGAGGCCCAGAAAGGTGGCATTTTCCCAAACCACAAGGGTAGCAAACAGCAGAGCTACCCCCAGCTCACCTTCCACGCACCATACTTGGTATGTGGTTCTCCTCATGGCATCACCCTGCTCAGAGCTTCCCAAAGGCTCCTGAGTGCTCCCAGAATCAAGTCCAAAACCCATAGCCTGGAATGCAAATCATCCATCTATAAATATCTATGAAGCGCCTACTAGGTGCCACCCTCCTCTTACTGCTCTCCTTGTGGGCTTCCCTTCATCCAGGCTGGATACATCTCCACCCTCCGACTGCTTCCCCACCTTCTGGCCTCTATGTTTGCTCACACAGTACCCTTTGCCTAGAAACTCCATCCCCTTGTTCCTTATCCACTGCTTGGCATCCCCCTTCCTCCCCCTGAGGATCCTTGAAAGCCCAGTTCAGGGGTCACCTCCTCCTTGAAGCCTTTCATCACTGCCCTAATTAGCAATGGCATCTCCTCTTTAGACGTGGCAGAGCTCTTTGTACCTCTCTTAAGCCCTGACCATGTGCTTACTTGTTTCTAGGATAGTTCTCTGTGTAGATGTATTAATGCACAAAGGATTACAATCCCTCCTGACCTGGGGGGACCAGGAGGCTGGAACTTCATCAAAACTTTTGTTCTTGGGGCATCTAGTGCCACAGTGAATAGAGCACCGACCCTGGAGTCAAGAGGACCTGAGTTCAAATCTGATCTCAGACACTTGACACTTACTAGCTGTGTGAACTTGGGCAAGTCACTTAACCCCAAGTGCCTTGCCTTCCCCCCTCAAAAACAAACAAACAAACAACTTTCGATGTTCCCCAGGGCTCTCTACACCGTGGCTGGGGACGGGGGGGGGTGTTACCACAAACATACCTAATCAAAGTTTTTTAGGCCATTGAATGATGGCAGTCCAGGGTTCAAATCCTGCCTCTGAGACTTACTAATTCCATAACCCTGGGCAGTCACTTAACCAATTTTGCAAACCTCAAAGGGCTTCATAAATGCCAGAAAGGATCAAAAGGAACAGCACTAGTAGTCTTTGTGACCCTGTAGCAGCAAGCACCCCAATATCCCTAGGGTGACTGCCAACACAGGTTCTTAGATCTGCTTTTCAAAAGGAAAGCAACTCAAAATGGGTTAACAAGCTTACTTTAATCAAACAAACATACATTACCTAGTTCAGGGGAAAAAAGTCAGCACCCGAACTTCAGAGTTACAGAACTTACAGATCAAACAGACAGGCTTCCAAACTGTCCAAACATTATATCAATACCAAATCACAGTTACCAGAGAGGGAAGCATCAACATCTGGGTTTTCAAAGCCGGGGGCTCTCAACAACGGCTTCCCAGAGTCTCATCTGGTCAAATCACACAACACTTCTCAAAGTGAGCCCCAAAGCAAAGCCTCTCCTCAGGGCTTATATGGCCTTCTCTTGGCTCAGAGAATGTAACAACCTCCTTGACCCACTGCCCAATCACAAAGTATCAAGGTGTGGGCTTTCCTGAAAAACAAGCCTCCCACCACAGGCTCCAGGTGCACTTAAGCTAGGGGCAGGGAAGATCTTTAAATCTGCATTTCCATTACAGACCCTTGTTCCATTATTGAACGTCACTGATTGCTGTGGGCATCTTACGCTCAGGATTGTGTGTCTGGCAGGTGCTGAGGTCTGGAGAAGGAGCACTGGATTTGTCAATGGGAGAGTTTGAGGCTGTAACTACCCTGAAGGTACTTTGGGGCAAGGTGATGTTGTGGAAGCCATGTCCTGCTGCTGCTTCTTGCTGCCTGTGACCTTGGGGAGGGGACCTGGTCCTTGATCCTGCTCAGCTGCACAACTCAAGGAGCTGATAACAAAGGTCTAACCTTGGACAGCTCCAGGAAAGGCTGAATGGGTCTTTCCTCCTCTTCCAGGACTAGAAGATGGCACCATTAGTGTGTGGATGAAAGAGCCCAGTTTCTAGGGTCACAGCACTTGGGATCAGAGACTCCCTTTATCATTCACTACCCAAGTGTCCTTCAGCAAATCCCTTCACTGCCTTGGTCTTGTTTTCCTCATCCATAAAAGAAGGGTTAGCCCAGAGCTCTGAGGGGCCTTCAAACTCTAGATCAAGGAAGCTTTGACACCACCCCCATCAGCTCACCCTCCACAAGGACGGTCACACCTAGGTAGGAGGGGCTGTCACCAAACCACAGCTAGGATCCCAGCATCTCCTGGAATACAGAGTCATCCTTCTCTGGGCAGCGTAGACCCTGCCCTGTCAGAAGAGATGTTGCTAGAAAAGGCAGACAAGAAGGAATCATGTTTCCCCCCAGAGACAATGAGCCCTACATTTCCAATAGCGCTAAAGTGGCAGGAAAAGTAGGAGAGAGACCTTTATCTGGCTTCTGTTCTCCTCTTCAGAGAACAGTCCCTCCTAAACTTGGGGAGCCCTTCCTCCTAAAATGTACCTCGGAGAGAAAAAGGAAATAAAATCCTATGACCTCTCCACCTCAGTTTCTCATCTGAAAAATGGAAAGATGGTGCTTGTGCAATCGACCTCCCAGTGATACTGGGAGGATTAAATGAGATCATGTGAGTGCGTTCTGAGGGCTTTGTGACCATGAACTCAATGTCTCAAGGACCAGTGATTTAACTCCTGGTTGGAAATTCCCTGGTTGGGATTACTCTAGCTGGATTCTGATTTTCTTTCCCTGAGGATTTTAGAGTTTCCCATCGCTCAAAGACTGAAGGATCATGGTCACAGAGCTAGTGAGTGTCTGAGGCAGGACCTGAGCCTGGGTGTACTGACTGCAGGTCCAACCTCTCTGAAAAACACAACCCCTAGAAATGCTGGTGGTTGCTTCCTATGCAGTGTGGGTATCTGCTCTAACATTCACACATCCTCTTAGGCTTGCAAAGCGCTTACACGCACTATCTCACTTGATCTCCAAGACAAGCCCAGGAGGTGAGTGCTGTCTTCTTTTTACTGATGGGGAAACTGAGTCAAGTCAACAAGCATTTGTTAAGTGTCTACTATGGGGGATACAATGAACATCAAGAATTCTCCTTCCTACTCTCAAGGACCTTAAATTAAGTGACTTGTCTGAGGTGAGTCAGCATTTGGCAAACTATAACACATTTTTAATCTCAGGCTGCCTCGGGTTAGCACACAGCCCCTCTTTCCAGTTTCCTTATATGTCCCTCCTCTTCCTCCAGTCTTCAGTCCAGCCAACATGTGGATGAGGGTGTGGATTCTAGAGCCCACTCTAAGCTCAAAATGGATTGAGTGAGGCTGGAAATGGGGAGGATGGGTTCTAGTTAAGGCAGAGGTAGGTGGTCCTGAGTTTAAGTCATCATTCCAGTGTTAGCAGCTAGTGATGGCAGAACCCAGCAGGTGTGTATACTGAATGGCACAACTGAGGTCCCTGTAGTGTCCACACCTGGGGAGAAGCCAAGAGACCCAGAGCTTGGGTGCTAGTGTTTGTGAAAGTGGGTGACTTGCCCCCAACAACCCAGACCCCATCTGCCCCCTTTCTCCACTGACCAGGCCACCACCCTTGCTTAGTCCCTCACCATCCATCCCTAGGCTCTTGCTGTTGCCTCTTGATCGGTCTCCTAGTAGCCATCCTTTTCACTCTCCATTCCATGCCCCAGTCAGCTATCACAGTCATCTTTATAAGACCCAGGTCAGATTATATCATTTCTTTTATAAAAGCTTTACAGCAGCTCCCTATTGTCCATAGGACAAAATACAAACTTCTCAGCCAGGCTCTCCAAAATCTGACTACACCCTTCCTTTCCTGCTTATTTCTTATATTTTATGTTCCAGAAAAACTGGACCAGTAGCTGTCGCTGCTATCTCCTGCCTAGCCTAACTCAAGGCATAGATCAGGTTCAAAGAAAAGAGAAGACTCAGATTTCAGAAACAGACTTAATGCCTAAGAGACTTAGTGACAAAAAGGCTTTTGGGGATGGCTGACTCATTGAAGAACAGCCGTGGCCCCTGGGGCTAGAAGCTAAAGGAGCTGAGAGGCTCTTCCCCTGTGGGTTAAGGCCACACAGCAGCTGAAATTCAGGAGAGAACCAGAAGATGGCAGCACAGCAAAGGGAAGATTCAGTATTATGTATCAGCAGAGAAAGCAGCTGACAAAGGGGTCACATCAGCACCTCCAAAATAAGCAGCAGCTTCATAGGCAATGAGGGTGACCCAGCAGGAACACACCCCTCGTACCACAAGCTTCCCTAGGTGCCCAAGTGCCCCGGGAACAGTACTTCCCTGCACCTTGGCCATCTCCACACATCTTTCCCACAGGCAGTTTCTCTTGATACAAGTCCCCGGAGCCACCCACTTGTTCTCCTTCACCCTAGCTGTGCAATAACCTGTGTGTTTATGGAAGAGATTCCCTTTATCATTTCCTTTGTTATTCAGTTTCATTATATGACTTTCACTTTGAAATAGCATGTCCTATGGTTGGTCTAGTAAATGGAAAATATCTGTAGGGGCTCATGAGCTTCAGGCTTCTAGTACTGCCCCCAAACCTAGGTGTTCATTGGTCTCCCAGCCTCCAAATTCTCCTCCCTCCAAGCCTGGGCTAGCCCACACCTGAGAGGAGCCCTAGAGGTGATTGGAGATTTGTTACCTTCTCAGCAGATGAAAGCTAGGCCCTGGCCAGCATCAGCACAAGTGGCTCTCTCCAGGCCACCTCTCCAAAAAGTGACCCAGAGCCCAGGTCTCTTTCCGTTCCTCCCAAAGCCCCAGTAAATGTGACAAATCTAAATATAACCCTGGCAACAGAAGAGCATTTCAGTCACCTGACAGAAACTCCTTCTAATGTCTGGGCTTTGCCATTCCTTCGTGTGGGCCTTTCAGGTAATGTGCCCAGTGTTTACTTAGGGTTTTTAGCTACTGTTTTCTATCTGTCTCATGGGACTGGGGGTGGGAGGGAGTTCTGGCTGATTGTTTGCCTTCCATATCACAGAGATTATATGGTAATAAAAAAAAAGAGAGAGCTGGGGGGAGCAAAGTCCTTTGTAATAAGAACAACCCAACCCCACTGAGCAGCTCAGGTGAGAAGAGCCCACGCCCCGGATTCAGAGACAGTGGACCTGGTTCCAATCCAAACTCAGCTATATCAGGCACTGTCCTGGAAACTAGGGATTACAAAAGCAAGGCCTTCCCCTCCTCCTGCCCTCAAGGAGTTTCCATTCTACCGGGGAAGTAGCTAGGGACACATACACAAGATGGGAAAGAGCCCAAGGAGATGCCCAAGGAAAATCTGAGGAAGGAGCAAGCCCTTTTGGCTGGAGGCATCTGGGGAGGCTTCCTGGAGGAGGTGTTCCCTGAGCTAAGCCCTAAAGGCAGAGCAGACCGCTCAGAGGCAAAGATGAAAAGGGAGAGCATTGAAGACCTCCTGAATGTACTTCACTGGGAGACAGAAGGCCAGGTCTGGGAACTAGGAACCAGTCCGGTTGGATGGCACCTGGAGAACATGAAAAAGAAGTCCAAGGTCAGGTTATAGAGGGCGTTCAATGCCAGGCTGAAGACTGTGTTTTATCTTAAAGGCCACAAGAGCCGCTCACGGCTTTTGAGGGAGGCTTTAAAGGACTAGTGTCAGTCTTTGCAAATAAGGCATGTCTGAACCTTTGTGACCCCATTGGGGGTTTTCTTGGCAGAGTTTCTGGAGTGGTTTGGCATTTCCTTCTCCAGCTCATTTTACAGATGAGGAAACTGAGGCAAACAGGGTGAAGTGACTTGCTCAGGGTCACACAGCTAGGGAGTATCTGAGACTGGATTTGAACTCAGAAAGATGAGTCTTCCTGACTCCCCACCTGGTACTCTATCCACTGGAACAGCTAGGAATTCATTAGATGAGGATGGGTGACTGCCTAAACAGAAGCATGGGGGTGGGAAAACCCAGTGCCCATTGGAGACAGCATGTTCTCTGCTGGTACTACTGGAGCGTGGGAGGTTGCAAAGTGCACTGTGGTGCACTGAGGCAGGATCAGGCGGCGCCAGGTTAGAAAGGACCCGGGGTGGAGGAGACTCCCTTCTGATCAGCCCTGCGCCAATGCCTGGCAACAGCTGGGTGGTAGCAGGTGACCAGAAGGCTTCATTTTCCCCTTTTCCCCCCTTTCACCACCTCCGGGAGACAATCTCACACAAACTGGCAGGGTTTCGGCTTGTGTAGGTGTGTCTGGTTGGGTTGGTTTTCCTCTCTTCCAAGGGGGGGCAGTTTCTGTTCCAATCCCGAGTTACCCACAATGTTTTCAGGTCACCGAGTCTCCATCCTCCAAACCTGAGATTGGCAGAATTGGGGGGTGCTCTTTAGTGCATTTAGGAGGAACCTCAGTTTGGGATTCATATGGGGGGTTGTTTGGAGCCGAAAATATCGTGGTGTGGGCTTGGGGCCGATCACTTAACCTCTGTAGACTTTGTCATCTAGCTTTACCATGAACATTCCTTAGAATGTCCTCTGATTCTCTGTGACTCAGTTTCCCATCTGTCATAGCAGAGGTGATTAGGAAAATCCCTCAGGATGTCCACAGCATCCTGGGACTCAGCTCCCACAGAGCCAGGTTTGAAGCTACCCCCCAAGGGCTCCAGCTCTGTGGCTCAGCACACCCACCCCCAGGTCTAGGGTCTGCCCAGATACTTGATACAAGGTTGTTATGATGATTCAGTAATTAGAAGATGGTGAAGAACCTGGAAGATCCAGTGAAGGAACTGGGGACATTTAACCTGGAGAAGATTGTGGGCAGAGGGGCTGTTCTAGCCCCACCAGGCCTTTAAAGGCTTTGTCTTGAGGGAGAGGGATTGGATCTGTTCTGTTTGGTGGGGGAGATGGAAATGTGTAAACTCTTACAATGAGAGCTATCCCAAAGTGGAATGGGGGGGGGGGGCTAATTCCAGGAAGGCCCCGAATAGGGGTGAGGTCACCATTGACTGGGTATGTGAATGTGGACATCATCATCATCATCATCATCATCATCATCATCATCATCATCATCATCATCATCATCAATATTCATTTATTAAGTACCCACTGTGTGCCAGGCTACCCTAAGGATACACAGAAAGGTGAAATCCTGGTTTTGGACATTTGAGGGTTCCTGAGCCTGTAACATGGAAATAAGTTTTGTGTGACATCACATGTAGAATGATATCATATTGCTTGCCTTCTCCAGGGATGTGGGGAGGGGAGGGCAGGGCAGATGAGAGAATTTGGGACTCAGTATTTTACAAAATGGATATTAAATGTTTTTTTACATGTAATTGGGGAATACTGAGTGAAATAAAGAAAACCATATTTAATAAAACTTAGGCTAGCTTCCACTCCTGTGGCACTTTTCAGTTGGCAGGGCCCTCCCTTGATATCAGGGGCTCTGCCTCAGTCTCCTTTGGGCTCCAGGCTGCTGGGCTAGGGCTGCCCATACCTCTCTCTCTCAGTAAATATTTGTTCATTGATTGAGAACCCACTTGGTGAACAGAGAGGGGAGGAGGGTCCGTGACTGACAGCTGCAATGTTGACAAAGGACAGCTCATTTAAACTGCCAGGGTTGGCTGGGCTTCAGCTCCCCTTAGTTTGTCTGAGTCACAGACACAGGGGAGGCAGCTGCCCTCCAGGGGTCCTCTCAGCACCAGCATCCACCACCCTATCTTCTGACTGAGAAGGATCTTTCTTTTTTGTTGTCTTTCAGTCATGTACGACTCTTTGTGACCCCATTTGGGGTTTTCTTGGCAAAGATACTGTGGCGGTTTCCTATTTCTTTGTCTAGCTCATTTTACACATAAGGAAACAGAGGTAAGCAGGGTTAAGTGACTTGCCTAAGGTCACACAGCTAGGAATTGTCTGAGGCTGGATTTGAACTCAGGTCCTCCCAACTCCAGGCCTGGTACTCTATCAGCCATAATCCTTAGTAGCTGCCCTTAAGTTTCAGAACCAAAACTCAGAATCAGGTCTTTAGACCATCACATGCTGGGTTTGATGCTGCACCCATCCCAGAGGAGCCAAGACCACAGGTCAACCGCCGCACAGATGCATAGCCAGTTTCACAATTACCTAGTAGTCCTTGCCACTTTGTAATGTAATGTAAAGCTTTGTAAAAGCTTTAAATAAAATCAAATATATTCAGGTCCATTAACAAAAATTAAGACTCTCCAACAATGTCTAAAACATACCCTTTAAGTAACAGCTGGAGTTCAAGGGGCTCAACGAAGAGCTAAAGGGCTTAACAGGCCTTGGACCCAGCCCCAAGACCACGTCCACCTGGGACATGCTCCAGATATGAGGGGCTGGAACTGGGGGTGATGATTTTCTGGAAACGAAGGTCACATCAGAAGCCAAGCCCAGGCCCCTCCCCTGTTCACTCTAAGATAAAACAAAATCACACATTTATTTCAAAAGTACAGAATTTTGAAAGTAACTCAAAACTATATTCCTCATTTCAAGTTACTTTACAAAGTAAAAAATATAGATTGTCCAGTCTTAGTGCTGTGCCTTTTCTCTCTCTGTTTCTCTTTTTATCTGTCTTTACCTGTTCCTATCTCATAAATTCAGTAAGAAAGAAAGAAGAAAAGGAAGAAAGATAAAGAAAGAGACAGAGGAAGAGAGAGAGAAGAGAAAGAGGAGGAGGAGGAGAAAAGAGAGAGAGAGAGAGAGAGAGAGAGAGAGAGAGAGAGAGAGAGAGAAAAGAGAGAGATAGAAAGGAAGGAAGAGCCATCTGCTGGGCGCTGAGGGGAGCTGCAGGTGGACAGGCTGGGTAGGAGCTCAGATCAGACAAGGACTGTGGAAAGGGAGCTAAGAAGGCAGGATGTTGAAAGAGGCTGTTATCTCAGGAGGAGCCAGGATGATTTCCACAAGATCTTTCTCCTGTCCTGTCCTCTCCCATCCTCTCCCCACCCCATCCCTCCCCTCTCCTTCTTCCTTTCCCTCTCCCTCTCCCTTTCCCCCTTTCCCTCCCTCCCTCTCCCCTCTCTCTCCTCTTCCTCTTATCTCTCTGTGTCTCTGCCTGTCTGTTTCTCTGTCTGTTTATGTCTCTGTCTCTCTCGTCTCTCCTCTCTGTCTCTGTCTCTGTCTCTCCCCCTCCTCTTTCTCTTATCTCTCTGTGTCTCTGTTTCTCTGTCTCTGTCTCTCTCCCCCTCTTCTCCCCACTTCCCTTCTCTCTTCCTCTGCCCTTCTCCCACCAGACACCTGGAGATCCCAGACCATCGGGTGACACTGTGTGATGCCTTCTGGGGCCTCTTGGACGTCCTGATAAACAGACAAGCTGCTACTGTCTCTGCTCTCCCTTCTCCCCACACTCTCAGGTTTCCAAAGTGCTTGTCCCTGAGCACTGCAGGAGGAGAAGGATTGAAAGGACTGTTATGTCCCTATTACAGAGAAGGAAACTGAGGCTTGAGGAGATGGTGTGGTTTAAGATCACTGCTGTAGAGCTTCATAAGACCTTGCAGCTCATCCAGTCTGGCCCCTCATGGCACAGATGAAGAAACTTAGGCTCAGAGATGGGAAGGCTCACTTCGTCCCACAGCTGGTCTGGGTGCCAGGAGCAAGTCAGAGGAGTGGACTCTCCCTCCCCACACAGGTGCTCTGCCTGCTCAGAGTCTCAGGGGGCTTCCTCAGACCTTATGGCCAAAGTGATTCTCTTGCTGTGACTGAGACAGCCTAGGACCGAGGGTCCCTTAGGTCACAGTCACCATCTTTTGTTGGGCTTTACCTGGAAACTGCTCAGCTCTGGTGGTGCCTGGAGAGCTAGCCATCCAGTGGCCTGGCTGCCCAGAGCCCACGGTCAGCTCTGCATTCCAATGAAGCCACAGAGGAGGATGGGAGCGACAACAGCTCTACTCGTGTCCCAGCAGATGAGGGCTCAAAGTCTTAGCATGAAATGAAACTGCATTCTGCAGCTGTGCGGAATGTCCCCTAGAGCCAAAAAAAAAGTGAAGAATTAGGGTGCCCTGTCCCAAGAGGATGGAAAGCAGGCCAGAAACACAGCTCTAGTCAGTGGGGCAGATAAGAGGCAGAGGCATTGGCTGGAGGCCAGATGGCCCAGACTGTGCCAGGACATCCTGGGGAGGCCAGAAGCAGCCAGCATCCACAGGCCCCCGGTTATCACTGCACAGACAGTTAGATATGGGGAGCTGCCCAAGGCCTGGCAGGAGGGAGCCTGGACTCTGCTAGCTCTGCTCCAAAGGGGAAACCTGAGCTGGTCTGGAGGTCCAGAGGCCGAGAGCCTGATCTGAAGCTGCCACTCTGCATGAGTGGAAAAGCCTGAGTAATGACAATTATGGAAGAGAAACCTGTTTTCTACTGAAATAATCCAGATATCAACAAGAAACTGCAAAAGATAGAATGGCGGCAGAATAAGCCATGGAAAAACTCCTGGGAAGAGCTCTGAAAGTGTCTACTGCTGGGGGGAAGAGAGTAAGAAGGAACAAGAGAGACCCTCTCAGATAACGTTCCAGACACCAAAACAGCAGGAAGGACAAAGGTTGTGAGTGATGTTACAGACAGTACAAACTGTGGCTAAGACAGTCATGAAAAAGCCCCAGGGTTGCCAAGGTAGGGGTAAGGGTCAGGGAACAGCCATCTGGATCCTACACAGAGAGCGGGAATGGTAGGTAGTAAAAGATTGGGCCACAACCTCTGAACCCCACTCACTTGCTTTGAATGTGGCCAGGAAGGTCACATGAAGCATGACTGCCCCCAGGGGAAAAGGGAGCAAAAGATCTTTTCCCTTATGGAAATTGAAGACTAGGGGTGTCAGAGCAAACCCACTCTGAGCCCTTGATAAATCTGAGGTTGGGGCCATGGAAAGAAGAAATTGTTTTTCTAATTGACACAGGAGCTACCAGATCTTCAATAACAAAGATGCCAAAAGGAATTTAATTGGGGAAGAAACCTTGCTCATCTCAGGGGCTAAAGGGGAGAATTTTCTTGTGCTGATGAGTGAGGTTCTGGAATTTGAATATGAGGGAACTGAGGTCCTCAGGAAACTCCTGCTAGTCCCCAAGGCAGGAGTTAACTTATTGGGCAGAGACCTCATTACTAAATTGTCTATCCATCTGATACCACAGGGGGCTAGGATCATGCCTGAAAGGATGTTGATACTGAGGGAAGAGGAGGAAAATCAAATTAACCCTAAAGTTTGGGGTCAACCTCGAAACTGAGGGTGGGTCACCATAACCCTTATAAGAATTAAGCTTAAAGACCCTAACCAAATAGTCTAGGTCAGGCAATATCCTATTTCCTTAAAGGGAAAATGGGGATTGAAATTCAAGGATTGATAGGAGATGGGCTATTGGAGTCTTGTTCCCCTTACAGCACTCCAATTTTACCCATAAAGAAAGGGGATGGGTCATACAGATTAGTTCAGGACTTGAGAGAAATAAACAAAATTATCCTCTCTTCTCACCATGTGGTACCAGATGCTTATACTGTCCTGGGGAAAATGCCTTATGATAGTAAATGGTTTACTGTAAAAGTAAAGATGCCTTTTGGGCTTGCCCTCTAGATCCAAAAAGTAAGGGTTTCGTTGCTTTCGAGTGGAGAGATCCTGATCCTGGAAGGAAGCAGCAGCTTAGATAGTGTGTCCTTCCTCAAGGGTACACTGAGTCACCAAACATGTTTGGCCAGGCTCTAAAGAACATTTTGGAGGACATTAATTCCTCCTCTGGTATCACTGTTCTCCAATATGTAGATGATTTACTAATTGCAGGAGTAAAAAGAAGTGAAGTCAATAAGGCATCTATGAAACTCCTAAATTATTTAGGGGAGAAAGGCCTTCGGGTCTCCCAGAATAAGTTACAATATGCAGAAAAAGAAGTGAAGTATCTGGGATGTTTTATCAGTGAAGGCAATAAGAAGTTAGATCCAGAAAGGATCTTGGGAATCTTGCAGACCCCACTCCCCTGGACAAAGAAAGAGCTCAGAACATTTCTGGACCTGGTAGGATATTGTAGGAACTGGACTCCTATACAGTGGTGACTAACCCACTTTACCAGCATCTATCAGAGGAAGGGCCCGACCCACTCCACTGGGACACTGATAGTAAGGAGAATTTTCAGAAGCTAAAACAAGCATTAATGTCACCCTCAGTAATGGCTTTGCTCTCACTTGAGAAACCTTTCCATTTGTTTGTTAACATTGATAAGGGGGTGGCCCTTGGAGTTTTAGCCCAAATAAGAGGAAGGCAAAGAAGACCAGTTGTGTTCCTCTCTAAATTGCAAGACCCAGTGGCAAGGGGATGGCCTACTTGTGTCCAGGCTGTAGTGGTCCCTGCCCTAATGGGAGAAGAAAGTAGAAAACTGACTTTTGGGGGAAGTCTCATAGTTAATGCCCCTCATCAGGTTAGGTCAATTCTGAATCAAAGAGCAGGCAGATAGCTCACCAATTCTAGAATCTTCAAATATGAAGCCATTTTATTAGAAAGGGATGACTTATCCCTGAGTCATGATAGTAATCAGAACCCAGATTCCTTTTTATCTGCTCTTTCCAACCAAGAACCTAAAAAGTTGAGCATTGTTATATGGAGCTTACAGATTATCAAAGCAAAATTAGAGAGGACTTACAAGAATCCCCGCTACCTGGAGCTCTGAACTTGTTCATTGGTGGCTCCTCTGGAATAGCAGAAGGGAAGAGACAGAATGGTTATGCTGTTGTAGATGGGGATAAGACTGCCCTAGTAAAGGCAGGCGCTCACCTAAGGCATGGTCAGCTCAAACTTGTGAACTCTACGCGTTAAATCAAACATTAAAGTTATTAGAGGGGATAAGAGAAAGTGTCTATACTGACTCCAAATATGCCTGGGGAGTAGTCCATGTATTGGAAGGATCTGGAAAGAAAGGGGCATGACTGACAGCAGAGGGAAGGAATCAGTCCATGCTGTCCTGCTTTCCCAGGTCCTACATAGCCTCCACTTGCCTAAGGATAAGGCGGGGTTGTTCATGTAAATGGGCATCATCCCAGACAATCCTTTGAGGCTAGGGGAAACCACATGGCAGGTGAGGAGGGAAGGTAAAGAAGAATATGGAAGGAAGGGAGACCAATTACTAGTCCTCATACCTGATTTTCCTCTGAATTTTGATATTCCACACTTATCTGAAAATGAGAAACAGGCAGCCCAGGAGTTAGGCACAGTCCAGAGTAATGAAGGCAGGTGGCTCCTGCCTGATGGGTGGAAAGTGATCAGCAAAGCCAGGATGAGACAAGTTCTGCAGCATTTGCATCAGGGGAGTCATTGAGATGTCCAAAAGCTGTGTGATGAAGTCCTGACTCAGTTTGTATCTTCTAGTATCTATACTCTGGCTTGCCAGATGGTCAATGGCTATATTACATGTCGAAGGACAAATCTGTCCAACACCAAGTACCAATAGGGGGAAGACCCCCAGGGATCAGACCATTCCAAAGCATCCAGGTGGACTTCACCAAGCTACCCCACCTATAGGAAGACTTAAATATCTCCTGGTAATAGTTGATCATCTCACATCATGGGTTGAGGCCTTTCCCTTAGCCCAGGCTAAGGCCTTCACGGTTGGCAAGACATTATTAGAACAGATCATTCCCAGGCATGGTTTGGTGGAAAGGATAGATTTGGATCAGGGGACTTACTTTACCTCAAAGGTCCTCCAATCTCTGATACAGGCTCTTGAAATACCGTGGGACTTCCATACCCCTTGGCACCCTCCCACCTCGGGTAAAGTAGAGCCAATGAACCAAGAGATTAAGAGATAGCTGAGGGTAGGTGGCACAGTGAATAGAGCACTGGTTCTGGAGTCAGGAGGACCTGAGTTCAAATCCAGACACTTAATACTTACTAGCCATGTGAACTTGGGCAAGTCACTTAACCCCAACTGCCCTGCCTTCCTCCCTCCAAAAAAGAGAAAAAAAAAGAGACTGTTGACTAAACTGGAGCTAGAAACCCAGCTGCCATGGACAAAGTACCTTCCTTGGTAAAGATTTGAACCAAACCCCATAGAAACATTGGATTGTCACCCTATGAATTGTTGTATGGGCACCCCTATACCACAACCCTGGGAGAGATTCCTGCCTGGGATACCAAAGATGGATTTCTCAGGGAATATGTACTCTCTCTAGCAAAATCCTTGATTTCATTGCAGAAAAAGGGGCTAATCACTCCTCCCCTGGGGTTCCCTGTACACAAATTCCAGCCTGGTGATTGGGCCCTGATCTGAACCTGTAGGGAAAGCAAGCTCACTCCATCCTGGGAAGGGCTATTCCAGATCCTGTTTACTTCTGATCTGCAATCAGGACCAAGGCTGGACTCATCACACCCCAGTCAAAGGACCAACTACACCCTTGACTGAGTGGGCAGTGACATCCCAAGATCCTGAGGGCCTGAGAGGAACACTCAGGAAAACTCCAGCTGATAGGTGAAATGTACTGTTAAAAGCCTGAATACACGTAATTGCTATGCTTGGCCAGGAGCCCTTGGGGATGGGCAGGCATGAGGCCAAGTTCAAATGTGTAGTGAGGCTATTCTAGAATAAGAGCAACCTGGGAGGGAGCTGTAGTGCTTATCTTTCCTTATACCCACCCATGAAAGCCCGAAATACCAAGGCTGTCCCAGCCACTGGCAAGATCACTGGAAAGTACACTGCATGCCTCACCCAGACAAAAACTCTAGGGAATCAGTCAGCTGGGGAGTTTGATAGCTGCAGCCTCTCATGGAATGTCAGCAGGGCGCTGCTGCCTCTGACTACTCCCTGAGCACACCTCTGGGGGCTCTGTGGACGGAGGGTCCTTAGGCCCATTTTGCCCCTCCACTGGAAAGGAACCTTGTGCCTTGGTCCAAATGGCTATCCCCTTTACTATAGCTTTCTTGAGGGCCATCTTTCCTCTACCCACTGCCCCAAAACAGCGATCTCACTGTATACCCCCTCCCCCAATCTGCTCTCTCCTATGTCCTCTTCCATACCCCCTCCAACTTTCTGGTAGGGCAAGATGGATCTCCATCCCCCAGTGCCTATATGTGTTATTTCCCAGTTACATGTAATAATAATAATAATAATAATACATATTTTTTTTAAACATTTGACTTTAAAACTTTGAATTCCAGATTCATTCTCTTCCTCCCTCGTCACCCACCCTTACTGGGAAGATAAGCAATTCAATATAGGTTGTACATGTGTAGCTACACGGAATATTTCCATAGTGGATATATCGTGAAAGCCTGACTATATTTCCCTCCATCCTATCCTGACCCCAACTTGTTCTATTCTCTACTTTGACCCTGTCCCTTTTCAAAAGTGGGTGCTTCCAACTTCCCTCCCCCCCAGTCTGCTCTCTCTTCCATCATCCCCTCTCTCATCCCCTTCCCTCCAACTCTCCTATAGGGTGTGATACCCTATTTAGTGTGTATGTCATTCCCTCTCTAAGCCAAATTCAATGAGAGTAAGGTTGAATCATTCCCTTTTGCCTTCCTGTTCTTCCCCTCCATTGTAATAGTTTTCCCTTGCCTCTTTTATATGAGATAATTTACCCCATTCTATTTCTCCCCATCTCCTCTCATTATATTCCTCTCTCACCTCTCAATTTCATCTTTTAAGTATCATCCCTTTCTATTCAATTGGTCCTGTGCCCTCTGTCTATGTATACCTGTAGACATATATACACACTCTCACATATATATTCATATACCCTCCTATATAGACATATATATGTATGTATACATATATATACATTTATATTCCCTTCAACTATTCTCATACTGAGAAAAGTTTCATAAGTTACAATGATCATTTTTCCATGTAGAAATGTAAATAATTAAACTTTTATAAATTCCTTATGATTTCTTTTCCCTGTTTACCTTCTCATGCTTCTCTTGCTTCTTGTATCTAAATGTCAAATTTCCTATTCAACTTTGGTTTTTTTCATCAAGAAAGCTTGAAAGTCCTCTATTCCACTGAATGACCTTATTTTCCCCTGAAACATGATACTAAGTTTTGCTGGGTAGGTGATTCTTGGTTTTAATCCCAGCTCCTTTGCCCTCTGGAATATCATATTCCAGGCCCTTAGGTCTAGAAGTGTAGAAGCTGCCAGATCCTGTGTTATCCTGATTGTGTTTCCACAATATTCAAACTGTTTCTTCTTGGCTGCTTGTAATATTTTCTCCTTGATCTGGGAACTGAACTGAACCTGGCCATAATATTCCTAGGAGTTTTCTTTTTGAGTTTTCTTTTGGGGGATCTTTTTCAATAGGTGATTGGTGAATTCTTTCAACCTCTATTATTTTTTAATTTTTTGGTCTTTATTAATTTGTTTACTTTTAGTTTACAAGATTCATTTCCATAATTCTTTGAGTTTCAAATTTTTTCTCTCTTCACCCTCCCCTACCTCTCCCCCCTCACGGAGACATACAATCAGGTATAGTATCTGCAAATACTTTCACATTAGGCATTAGTCTGGTTATAAAGAAGGATTGTATCAGATGGAATGAACAATGGGAAAGAGGAAACAAAACCAAACAAGAAACAGAAAAGGAGCAGGTAGTTTGCTTCAATCTGGCTTCAAACTCTGTTCTTTCTCTGGACATAGACATCTCTCTCCATCATGAGGCTTTTGGGGTTGACTTATAACCCTGGATTGCTGAGTAGAGTCCAGTCTATCAAAGTTGGTCGTTACTAATATGTTGTGTCTATAATTGTGTACAGATTTTTCCTGGCTCTACTCTTCTCACTCAGCATCAGTTTGTATAAGCCTCTCCAGGTAAATATGAAGTCTGTCTGCTCCTCATTTCTTTTTTTTTTTGGAGAGGGGAAGGCAGTGCTCCTCATATCTTATAGCACAATAGTATTCCATAACACGAATATGCCACAACTTGTTCAGCCATTCTCCAATTGATGGGCACCCCCTTAATTTCTCCTCCCTCTCATAAAGGAGTGTTGCAATTAGCCATGGGATTCAGTTTTCTTCACATTACTGACCCTGCTCAGATCCACTCCCTGGCAGATCGGCAAATAAGGAGATTTTACAAGGTCTTTCTCCCTCTCACATTCTCTTTTTCATAAAGTAAGCAAGTGGTATTCTTTCCTTTTAAAAATAAACCTGATTAAATACTTCTCAGGCTTCAGACTTTTCATATTACCTTTAATCACTTAACCAATATTTTCACAATTTTTATAAGTGATAACTGAATAATTTCATATAACACTTCAGCTTTACTCTAAGCAAACCTGAAAGTTTCCAGTTTCTTAAATTACAGTCATTCAGAGTATTACCTATAACAAATGTTTTCAAACTTCTTTTTGGCTTTTCACTTTTTTTTTCAAAGTTCTAACACCAGATTAAAGAGAAGCTGCTTTCCTAGCAGCATGTTTGATACAAAAGTTTACCAAACTTCACAATATCATCAATAATGTTATGGATTAGCAACATGAAACAAAACCCATTACCAGTCAGTTCAGTTAAACACATTTCCAACTTACCTTACACATGTGGCTTGAATACAGCTAAATAAATTTCACTGGAACTTATTTCCTTAACATAAACCGATTTTTAACTTGAGCTGATTTATAAACTTTCACATTTTTCATTCTTTTTATTTTTTTTTGGAGGGTTAAGTAACTTGCCCAAGGCCACATGGCTAGGTTTTTATTTGTATATGCACTAAGTGTCTGAGGTCAGATCCGAACTCAGGTCCTTCTGACTCTAGGGCCGTCGCTCTACTCACTGCGCCACCTAGCCGCCCCTACTTTCACATTTTTACTATGGGTATGAAGCTGGTTCTTCCACCTCTGAATCTGAAAGCTCTGGTATTTAAGCATTACAGGATATTATACCATATTACCAGTACAGCTAAAAAAAAAACCTTATAGCCATGTCAGATAGCAAGGCTCAAAAATCTTCTCAGAAAAAAAAAAAACTAAAACATTTTTGAAACCATTTTTATAATCTTAATAAAATAAAAGATCCTTGAGAAAAATTGAAGCTTTTAGACAACTCTTTCACAGCTAAGTTTATAACAGAACAGTATCTAAATTACAGGAGAAGTCATTTTTCTAACTATGTTGGTGTTTCCAAGTTTCATGATAATGATGATTTAATTTTACATTAATAATACTAGGAAATACATAGAAAGTTTTACCAATTTAATTTCACAACTATTATTATGAGATGAAGTCAAAATGTGCTGGGCTAAATATTATAAGGAATTGCTTTTAACATCTCTTACTCTAAGATTCTAGGTTTCCACCTAGACTGATATTTCGGAGCAGACTGGCAAAACCATCACTGTATATTTCTCAAGAGTTTTTGACCTTATCTATTTAGAATGTCGACTTTTGCTTTTACCCATTGTGAAACATGTGAAATGCTGTTCCTCAAATCCATAGTGTGAATGTGCATGTATGTTTCTAGTTAAGTTTGTTTTGATATATCACATAACTATATGTTTTCCTTTTGACTTTTTAAAAAATTTCAACCTAAAAACCCAATTTACATCTTTTAACAATTCAACCTATAACCCAAGAAAATCAAAGGTAATGTTTCTAATACGATTTCTAATACAATAAATTATCACATTTACACTGGGTACTAGTTCCATATAGCTTAACCAGTTGGTAAGCGGGATCAACATGCTGAACAAATTTCCTGATGTAGATATGCATTTCCGAACACTTTGTCTTCAGGCTAAGTACTAAAATCAAGTTATAATTGTCCCACTTAAAATGACATTAGAAATAGCTCAATCGGGGCGGAGCCAAGATGCGGAGTAGAAACAGCTCATCCAAGCCACTCTGCCCCCAGATTCCCCCCAAACTATGTAAAAGGGGACTCTGAACAACTTCTGGAGCCCCAGCACCCATAGAACAACACAGAGAAGCTAACCTCCCACTGAGGACAGCCCAGCAGCCCTGCAGGAAGGACCAGCGCAGCGGTCTGGGAGCTGGCAGCGCACAGCGCGCAGAGGGCAGAGCACAGGAAGCCGAGCCAAGCTGGAGCCGAGGTCCCCATGAGCCGAGGTTTTAGCCCCAGGGTTGCAGGGCCAGCAGCCAGCTGGAGGAACCCCAGAACACCAGGAGCTGTGGCGACTCCAGAATTATCAACATAGACATGCCTAGGACAAAGTAAGAGGTTAGTGTCCTATGGACTTTGGGACCAGTATTTGGGGAATGCGTCAGCTCCCTCCCCTGGGGGCTAGAAGCCTCTGAGGACAAACGCCATTTTGTAGTTTTCAGAGGCAGCTCCAGCTCTTGGCCTGCAAACTGTAGGGAGATCCAGCGATCAGTCTTGGGGGGTAATCGCTCTTGCTTTAACCTCCCTGGATCTGGATTGTGATCTAGGGTGGAAGTCGTGGGTGGGTTTACAGCTTGCCAGAAACGGAAGTTGCCCCCCACACGTTCTGGATGAAAATTCCTCTATCTGGCCTTAAAGCCATAGTGTGGCAACAAGCCCAAAAGTCAAGCAATTAAGTGGCAACATGCCAAGGCAAAGGAAACAGAAAATGCAACCCTAGACTCCTATTTTGGGGGCATAGAGCAGGAAAAGGACTGTGAGGTCAGAAGTCCTGCTCCAAAAGCCCCAGGGGAAAACATGAGCGGGTTGCAGGTCATAGAGGACCTTAAGAAGGACTTTAAAAATCAGATAAGAGAAGTGGAGGAAAAATTGGAAAGAGAAATGAGAAGGATGCAGGAAAAGTATGAAATGAGGGTCAACAGCCTGATTGAGGAAAACAACACTTTAAAAAATAGACTAACTCAAATGGCAAAGGAGGCCCAAAAGGGCAATGAGGAGAAGAATGCCTTAAAAAGTCGAATTTGCCAGATGGAAAAAGAATCTCAAAAGTTCACTGAGGAGATTTATTCCTTCAGAGTGAGACTGGAGCAAATGGAAGCTAATGACTTTATGAGAAATCAAGATGCTGTTAAGCAGATCCAAACAAATGAAAGATTAGAAGGCAATGTGAAATATCTCATGGGAAAAACCACTGACCTGGAAAATAGATCCAGGAGAGACAAATTTAAAAATTATTGGACTACCTGAAAGCCATGATCAAAGAAAGAACCTAGAAATCACCCTTCAAGAAATTCTCAAGGAAAATTGCCCTGATGTTTTAGATCCAGAGGGCAAAATAGAGGTTGAAAGAATCCACTGATCACCTCCTGAAAAAGATCCCCAAAAGAAAACCCCCAGGAATATTATAGCCAGGTTCCAGAATCCCCAGATCAAGGAGAAAATACTACAAGCAGCCAGGAAGAAACAATTTCAATATTGTGGAAACACAATCAGAATAGCCCAGGACCTGGCAGCTTCTACACTGAGGGATAGAAGGGCATGGAATATGATATTCCAGAGGCAAAAGAGCTGGGAATGAACCCAAGGGTCACCTACCCAGCAAAACTGAGTATTTTGTTTCAGGGGAAAATATGGTCATTCAGTGGAATAGAGGACTTTCAAGCATTCTTGAGAAAAAAACCAGAATTGAATAGAAAATTTGACATCCAGACACAAGAAGCAAGAGATGCCTGAGAAGGTAATCAGAGAAAAGAAATCAAAAGGAACTTATCAAAGTTGAACTATTTACATTCCTATATGGAAAAGCAATAACTGTGACTGATGATATCTTTCTCACTATGAAAACAATGGAAGAAGGGTGTGTGGTCATATGAATACATATATGAATGTGTGTATATGGTTACAGTTATATATGGATAGAGGGCATAGGTTGAATTTGTTGGGAAGGGAGAATACTCAAGGGATGAAATTATGAGGTGAGAGAGGAAAGTGGCAAGAGGAGATGGGAAGAGACAGGGTAGGGTAAACTATCACATGTAGAAGAAACAAGGGGAAGTGGTTGCAAGGGAGGGGGAGAATAGGAAGGCCAAAAAGGCAAAACCACATTCTCATTGAATTAGGTTCAGGGAGAGAATGACATACATACTAAATGGGATATCTCAACCTGCAGCAGAATAGGGGGAAGGGAGATGAGAGGAGGGATGATGGATGGGAGGGTATCCTTGGAGGGAGGGGAGGTTGGAAGTACCCACCATAGAAGAGGGACAGGATCATGTAGGGAATGGACCAGGTGGGGGGTGGGATGAGTGGGAGGGAATTATAAGCAGCCTTGTACAATATATCTACTCTGATAATGTTTTGCATAGCTAGACATGTACAACATATACTGAATTACTTATCTCCCCAGAGGGAATGGGTGACAAGGGAGGAAGGAAATGGATCTAAAATTCGAGGTCTTAAGATTAAATGTTTCAAATATATATAAATACTATTATTAATACTCTTTTGCTTGTAATTGGGAGATAAGATGTGCAGGCATTGGGGCACAGAGACTCACCTTCCTCTAATGGAAAAGTCGAAGGGGGTATGGGAGAAGGTATGGGAGAGAGCAGGTTGGAGGAAGCGATATCTTGTGGGACTGCTATTCTGGGAGGTTGGGTAGGGGAATCACGGGGGGAAAATAATTGTAACTCAAAATCTGCTGGAAATGAATGATGTAAAACAGAAGTTAATAAAGCATTTGTTTAAAAAAAAAGAAGAAATAGCTCAATCAGGCCTAGATCTATCTTCCCATACAGAATACTTAGAGAATAATAACTTCAATCATTTAGCATTAGTCATTATTAAGGAGGGTCAGGAAGGGCAGCTAGGTATCCCAGGGCACAGGACCTGGGGTCAGGAAGACTCATCGTCATGAGTTCAAATCTGGCTTGTGTGACCCCAGGCAAGTCACTTAAACTTGTTTGCCTCAGTTTCCTTATCTGTTACATGAACTGGAGAAGGATGGCAGAGGGCAAAACAGCCAGCATCAAGTGGTTTTCCTTGCTTGGATTACTGAGGGTGAGCTGCCATCTCAGGACCAGGCCTTGTTCACCTCATGAACGTCTTGCCCCCACTTCCTCCCCTGCTCTTCCTAAAACTACAAAAACTTTTTCTTGGATCTCTTTCGGTGGGAAATCCACTGCACATGCCCCAGTGTAGCAGGTTTGCTGCCCTGTTATGGCTTTGATTTATTGCAGGATGTGACATTATATACAAAGTCATTGTATATACATTAGCTGACTTGAACTTGTTAAGTTTATGAGGTATTAATCCCTATGTAGAGGGACATTATTCATTGTCCCCATCTTATCAGATTCTCCATTGCACATTCAGTAGCTCATTGAACCTTCAGAGGTCTGTGAAGTATCACCATTAATGCAGATATTATTAATTACCCCCATTTTATAGATTTTGGAGGCTCAGACAGGTTCCATGACTTCCTCTGTGTCCCATAGTAGGAGAGAATCCAGATAAGATCCGAAGTCATGTTTTCTGTCTAGAGGGAGACAGTGTAGCTTTTGACCTGATAATCAGTCCTCTAAAAGCAGCTGAATACTTGTCAGCTGCCTCACAGAGGGCATTCTTTCCATTTCAGGCAGTGAACAGAGCTCTGGATTTGGAGTCTCATCTCCTGTGTTCAAATCCCTGCTCTACCATTCATAGTGCCTTGGATGACCACAGGTGAATCACAGCCTTCACGGACTTTAGTTTTCTCCTCTAAAATGAAGAGGCTTGATCTGATCATCATGAAGGTCCCTTTCATTCCAGATCTTAAGAACTCCATGCCCCCTGAGAGTCCTTCATTGATTCCTGAAGTTAAGCAATCAATCACTTAACATTTCTAATGCACTCTACAAGGCCCTGGGAATACCCAAAGAGCCAAGAGGCAGTTCCTGCCCTGGAAGGAGTTTACATTTGAAGGCTTCTGGAACTTGGAATGTTCCCTCCCTGCTTGTGTCTGGTCCCCTGGGAATCCTGAGCTGTCTTCGAGATGTGCAGAGGAGACAGATTAGAGGTGCATCAAGGTGCATCAGGTGACCCTGATGATGCTGGGGCTGCCAGAGCAGGATCGGGAGCCAAAGCCAGTGTGGGAGGTGTCTTTATGATCACCTTCTTCATGGCTGTCATCGAGCCTCTTCAGCAGCTGAGTTGGCCATGTATTGGACTGTGGGGCCCTGCCAGTGGCAGAGGCTGGTCTGGGAGGTGCTGGGGGCCTTGATTGGGGTACTGTTGGTCCATGGTCTCCTTTGCCTCCAGGAGCAGTAGCCGAGCCCAGGGCCACCTCTCCCAGGGCTCAGGGTCCAGGCCCCAGAGCTCCATCCTTGGCTCTCAGAGGCAGCAGCTCAGGTGAGACTGTGGAAGCCCCAGGGCCCTGCCCTCCCCCTTTCCTGGTCTAGCAGCCTAGGCTCCCACAGCATGCCCAGGGCCTGGTGCTAAGAATAACAATGGTCTATCCCACTTTATCCTTTGGAGCAGGAGTAAGTGCCTCACTGCCAGGGGCCCTTGTCCTTGGCCCTCAGGGTCTCTGTGCCTCCACCAACCTCTGTCCCAATCACCAATGGAGCCCAGGCCCTCCTGGCTCTCTGCAGCCAGCCCTGTGTCTGCTGGGCCTCCTTTGCAGTCAGTAAAGCTGGACCAGCCTTTCAGGCTGGCCATGACCCCGGAGCCCTCTGAGCAGCAATTTCCTCAGCCTCTTAGGAAATAGTCATAGTGTTTGTCCCAGGGATGTGCCCGGGATCAAAGGAGATGAGCTCTGGAAGTCATCACCTTAGAGCAGTATGTGAATGCTGCTGTCATCTTTTCATTGTAGAGGCAGCAGCACCCAGCTTCAAATCTTGCCCCTGACTCTTACAAGCTCTGTGACCTTGGACTTGTCACTCTGATGAGGCTGAGGGCTGCGGTACCGGGTCCTGCCTGATGGAATTCAGACCAAGCCTTCTTCATGCAGAGTAAAACAATGTTTCTTAAAGATCTGCCGTTTGGGGTAGATGCTTAAAGAATCTGAGCATTTGTGACACTTTGTGACACTCTGAACCCTTGTGCTAAGGGCCCCAGTGAAGTTGAGTCTTCACGGAGACTAGATGGGTCATTTATAGAGAAAGACTGTGGGAGGGCTCAAGGGGTGGTGCAGCAGTCTGGGGTAACTGGAGAGGGGGTTTAGGGAGAGGTTTGAAGGGAGTGACAAGTAGCTGGAGTGACTAGAGGTCAGACACCAGGCACCAAGAAAATGGGATTTCAATAGGACAAAAAAAATTCTATCTAAAACTTTTTGTTTCCACATCTTTCTCAAATTGAATCAATACTTGCTCACTTTCTTTCCCATATGAATTCTTCCCCTCATCTATCTCCCCTTTAAGGAGGTATCATAAATATGGGAAGGGAACAGGGAGAGGTTAATGGACACATTGACAAATGGAAGGGGGCAACTCCCTTATAAACACAGATATAGAGACCCAAAAGAAAATAACCGTGAACAATGAGTTGTCCATTTTAGACTCAGAAGTCTGGTCCTAAACACCTGTCTGGCAGGGAGCATCATCTGATGAGGCCGTCTGGTCCAGCACAGTGTCTCCTTGCCACGTTCTTGTAGAATTATGCTTTCTTGTATCCATTCTCCTACAATACCGATCTTGACACAATTTAAAATTACCACTTAACATTTATATCCTTATCATTCCTATAAAATCAAAATGGGAACCTTGGCCATTTGTCACATTTAAGAAATTCACATTAGAACCCAGTTGTTTTATATATTACATGAATCCATTATAATTTCTCCATCAAGAGGATGAGATATCACTAAGGAATTAATTAATAACAGGTTCCAATACATGCACAGATAGATTGAGTACTCAGTTTGAACACAATACATAGCAAGTCATAAAAGAGTTCTAACTTCTGGTCAAGTTATGATTCTTTTAAAGCATTTATATGAGAGACCACAAACCATTCTTATTTCAATATTAACTAACTGGAACAAAACTGAGAGAAGTATGATATTAACTATGTCACAGAATACTCCATACTATGACGAAGAATTAAAGGACACTAACTTATAAAGAAATCGATATAGACAGATATTTAAATAGATATAGATAGATAGTAGTGTATAGTAGTATAAATGTAGAGTATTGTGTATATATATGTGTATGTATGGCCATCTCTACATGTATATAATATATGCATTTGTGTATATACATATCTATATATGGGTCTGTTTATATAAATATGAACACACACATATACTAGTAACAGATATCAAGGATCAATAGTTGTTGATTTTGCTAAAATTCTAAGCCAAATAACTCAATTTTATATGTACATCAAACTATATTAGCTCGAGATATTCCAAAACCAATCTATTTATTATTCAATAGATTTGTTATTATACTTACAAAGTTTTGAGAACAGAAATTTATCATAAAAAATTAGGGATATAACTAAAGCAAGGCAACACCATTCCCCTAACTTCTTGTCCATTCCAGGCAGAAGTTGTGTAGTCTGCCAACTCCACTGAGCCAGGCTTTAAGTCTGCCAGGTGTCATAGTGGGGAAATGGAATCAGAAGAATGCTACCTCAGTTCATACAGAATAATCCTTCTCCCAACCTTCCCATAAGATCAACCTTAGCAGTTCATAGATATACCTCACAGGGTTCCTGACATCTTGGATCAGTGGTTCCATAACATTTTTAAATAATTAGACCTGGAGTTAAACTCAGAATAATAGTGAAGGGTCCCATAAAGTCTTGAATAGAAAGTCCCCATAATCATTTTCAGATATAAGTATAATCTCTGATTGGGTATGGAACATCTTTAAAGTAAGCCTTGAGTAGCTTGCATGCCTTTCTAGTTCTTGATTAAATAACAACATAAAATCCTATTTCCCATTATGATCATAAGTCATTGCTCTAATAGATTTGCATCTGTTTCCCAAGCTTATTTATCTTTCTCTAACCATGCTCCTTCTGAAAGAATGATTTACACATATGATAGGTTTAAATCAAAACAGCAATATCTTGCACATATAGCATTCTAGGTCTTTGGGCAGTACAACTACACACTAGCAATTTGATATGTATCCCTGCCTTAGTCTATGGGATAATGATTCAACATTGTGTCTGTATCTTTATTTCTTTTCCCTCTATCTGATTCTTCCCATAACATTCAGAAGGAATGTTCTATTCCATGGATTTTCTGCTTTCACAGGATTATGAAAACCCATTTGGAGTGAAAGCACAAGATTTCACGTACTTGCATGGTGCTCACATTTTTCACTGACTACTTGCTTTCATTGCAGAAACCTATCATTAAAAGGAAAAGGAAGGACCTGCTTAGACAAAGCATCACAGCCTTTCATATGCAGTAACACATCTACCTTCAAGCCAGACTCAGAAATAGTCAGGTGGAAAACTTTCCTTTCACAGGAATTCAGTGTGGAAATTGAGCCAGAAGGATCCCATCCCAGACCAAGGTATTTCAGCTTTCTCCTAGATGCAAACCTCCAGTAACATTCTCTCTGAGTAGCTAATGGCATCTCCCCTAGGGTCACTGAACTCAGAACACAATTCCTTATAGTCCCAGAAACTTTTCCTTCAGATATCAAGTTTCATTAGTCAGAACTTTACCAGGACTCACAACTTAAAATTTAAATTTGTCTTAAAAGCCTATCACTAGAAATCATTTGCAAATTCTCAGCTAACCAAGATCCTTGTTTTGAAACTTGATATACAAAAGTTTACCAATTTGATGCACTTGACTTCAATTTTGTTGAACACACTTTACATAGAGACTACAACTTTAAGAAAGCAAGTTTCCCCAAGTTTTGAGTCTGACTGATTTCTTACCTCCTGCTGATTGGGTAAAGCTTCTAGGTTTTCCAGCCCAGGGTTCTTCCTTCCTTCCTTCTTTCCTTCCTTCTTTCCTTCCTTCCTTCTTTCCTTCCTTCCTTCCTTCCTTCCTTCCTTCCTTCCTTCCTTCCTTCCTTCCTTCCTTCCTTCCTTCTTTCCTTCCTTCCACCAAGTGGAAAAAAGCAAAGCCCTCTATTATCTTGACATACCATAGAACTTCCCCCTTCTCCTGAACCATAAAATTCCTTGTCTTTCTCCCATCCTGGGTCATAAAGTTTCCCTGTCACCATGATCTCATATCATCCTGTCCCTAATCTTTTAACCCTGATAAAGCCTCTGAAAATACATCATTCTGAAACCCTTCACATAAGCATAACTCCCCAAATATCGAGGTCTCACCCAGAGACTCAGAAAATTCATAGGATTTTTGAAGATAATTGTCATCAGTGTGGAATTAATAAAAGAAGTTAGCATTCAGATAGAAATTTAGGAGACCATCTAAAAATCTTACAAAGGATTTTGCTTTCTCAAAACATTTCTTCTAAAAATATTTCCCTTTCTTTAAAAACAGTTCATAATTTATCCTGATGTTAAGAGGAATAATCACTAGACTTTGATAAAGAAAAATAACTGGACATTTTTAAAATGAAAAGTATCTCTTCCTCCTTAAAGCAAAAATAAACCTTTTAACATTGGATTCATTAAAACTAAATTGGTGTAAAATGTCCTTTAAGTAACACAAATCCCAAAGTATTATAACAAACTAAAATGCAAGTGTGTTGGGGCCCTTTATGACTCTACCCGAACTCTGAGAACCCGTGGAAATCTCAGGCAAAGGACAGAGCAACTCAAGCAGGGTTAAAGAGGCACCTGGGCGTTTATTCTCCCCCGTGATTTTGGGGTATTGAGTATGTGCTGCTAACTCCCCTGCTATGAGAAGTTTGTTACTGCTGAGGCACGTGGGAGAACAGAGTCCGGGGAGGGGAAAGGAGCTAAAAGGAGGGAGGCAAGGTAAAAAGAGGAGGAGAGAGAGATGAGGTGATTGTAAACGAGAAAGAGATTAAACGGCAAGACATTACATCTTGGTGTTAGGACTCCTTTGTCTGTTCTCGGAGGAGCATGCTCCTCTGAGGGGTTCGTGGGGGCAAACCCGGGTCATAGGGGTGACCAGAGTGACTAGAGCTGTGGTGGCAGCTGGAGAAAGGGTTGTAGAAGCAGCCCGGGTCATAGGGGCGGCCAGAATGACCAGACTGTAGGGGCAGTTGGAGAAGGGTTTGTGGAGGCAAGCCAAGTCTTAGGGACAACAGGAAGGCAATTGGAGTGCCATAAAGGCGGCTGGAGCGGTGAGTTTGACGTCAGCCCTGTAAGGGGGGCCTAACACAAATGATTATAGAATTCCTGGATATCACAAAGTTCTTTCATCAAAAATGTGTTTGTAATAGAGAAGAGATTGTTTTTCACAAGCCAAGAAGAACACACCCAATTGATTAGTCTTATCACAATAGAAAAGTTTGCCAAGTCTTTCAAAATCTCCTAAGTATCTTTTCTTTCCTTTGTTCTTAAATAGATCACTATGAATTAATTACATTCTGGAATTTCACAGAGATAGTGAATGTGATAGCCCACAAACCTCCCAATTAGCATACGTTAATATTTTCTTACATGTAACAGGCTGGAAAATCATACCACTAATTTTTTTCTTTCTTTTTTTTGTCTTATAAAAACCATGCAAAAGTTTCTGTGTTGTAAAATTCCTATTTTGTCTTTATTAATTTGTTTGTTTACTTTTAGTTTACAAGATTCAATTCCACAATTCCTTAAGTTTCAAATTTTCCTTCCCCCCCAACGACAGCATACAATCCAGTATAGGATCTGCAAATACTGTCACATTAGACATTAGTCAGGTTACAAAGGCGGATTGTACCAGATGGAATGAAAAATGGTAAAGAGGAAATAAAACCAAACAATGAAAAGAAAAAGAGCCGGTAGTTTGCTTCAATCAGGATTCAAACTCAGTTCTTTCTAGTTCTTTCTCTGATGTAGACATTTCTCTCCATCATTATTTTTTTTCAAGGATTCTCATTTGCTCAATAGGAATTTTACAGCACAGAAACTTTTGCACGGTTTTTATAAGAATTTTAGGCAAAACTTGTTCTTATACATAGAAGAAATTTAGAGGTTTATCCTAGCTCATTCATTCTCTCCTAGTTTTTTTTTTGTTCAATTCCTCATCCAACATCTAGATCATAAGAGTAATTGCTTTTTCAATAATTTAGCCAATAGAATGTTTATCATATTGCAGAAATTTGAAAAGTAACAATGACCTAAATATTATTTTCAATTCAATTATCATTGAAATAACCCATTATCAATTTAGGTGAATGCATTTCTAAATCACCTTGCACTGAGAACTCATCTAATGATATGTAGAAACTGTAACTTGAAAACCACCATATATATTCTCCCAATAGCTAAGATTTCAAATGGAAAAAATCTGCTCTCATAGTATCTACATTATTATTATTATTATTATTATTATTATTAATTATTTATCACCAAACAAAACAATTTCATATTATCCAATTTTATCACATTCTTTTAAAAGACCAATTCATATGCAACAAAATCCAGATTAGAAGTTGCTTTAACACCATTTCTACCTTACAGGGGCCTCTCAAATTTTGCAATCTAAGAGAACTTTAGAAATATAACACAATAATCAGACAAATGATAAAATTCTTATGGTGTCAAGTGCATTTCTACATCATCACAAATAGAGGTTGTTGATATTGTTACTTTTGGTGCTTCAAAGTTGCCAGGTATGGGGTAACTACAGTAAAGTAGAGAGACAATAATGTTGTTGTGTCTCCCATACACCTGTCCTTGTATTAAGCATATTACAATCACTATATCCTTTGGATCCCATAAAACAGCCATTATTATTTTTCCCGTACAAGTCAGGAAATGGGGCAAAGGAAGAGAAAATAGCTTTTTGCCACTGGAGGATTGAAGTGTGGAGTTCCCCAAGAACAGAGGCTGGCTTCCCAGTGGTGACAATTCTTGGTGGCAGGCCTTAGGGAATGGTTGCCACCGGCCAGAGCCATGTAACTCTCCCTTCCCCCGCAACTGCAGAATTGACTGAGCCTGGGGTGGTTTGCAGCTGCTGGGACAAGGTAGGCACAATGTGCAGGGCCTGGGTGCAATCCCCAAGCTTTGCCCAGAGGGGTGGACTGCAAGGTGCCCAGGGGCTCAGGGCTGCCAGGCCCACTGGCATTCTGCAACTGCTGCTCCTCCCCTCTTTTTGCCAGGTGGGGAAGTGCAACTTGAGTTTTCCCTACAATTCTCCTGCATTCTCTTCTCTCAGGGTGGTCTGGGGAGAGAGTGGGAAATGCTGATCCATCAGGATCAGGAGGAGCTGTTGTGACACTGGTGATTTCCTGGAGTCAGGACTTTTCCCTGGCAATCCCAAAATGATCAATTTTCAAACTTTTTTTTTTTTTTTTGCTTTTTGGAAGGGGGAAGGCAGGGCAATTAGGGTTAAGTGACTTGCCCAAGGTCACACTGCTAGTTTTATGTTAAGTGTCTGAGGCCAGATTTGAACTCAGGTCCTTCTGACTCCAGGACTAGTGCTGTATTCACTAGGCCACCTAGCTGCCCCCAATTTTCCAAACATCTTAATGATTCATCTCAAAACCTCCAGATCGTCAGCCCAAACAGAAGCCTAGAAAAGGGACAAGTGAACTTTAAATATGTGTTGTTGTGTAGAGGTGGCTTATGGTAAAGCTGACTCAGTGGGTCCTAAGTAGGGGGTAGGGGCCTGTCCCTAGCAAGTCCAGAAAGACCAGGAGTCCCCCTTGAAGCAGAGGAAAAAGAGGGGAATTGGGAAGATGAGGGAGTGTATAGGAGGGAAGGAGGGAAAGGAAAAGGAGAGATGGAAAAAGACTGATGATGGCCAGAACAGGGTGCTGTCATTGGCTAGCCTCTGGCTTAGGCTCCTGGACCCATCTGCCCCTGGCATGCTGGTCAGAGATGGAGTGACAAGGATCTCCACTCCCACCCTTGACTGAGGTTTAGACCTGAAACTGACACTCTGTGCGAGTCAAGCCAGTGAAGCCATGGAGAGAAACACACTTCCCTGCAGACTGGACTTCACAAGCCTGTTGGCTAGACTTACAAAACAAACGTTCCCTTTACATCTCTTTCCTGCTCAGAAATCATTGTTTCTGATGCAGATGAGTGGAAAAAATTCAGATTCAGTATCAGTGCAGACTTCTGGTTGTCTTCTCTTCCCTGGGTGCTCTTGAAACCTAGAATACTTTGATTTCCAAATCGGGCACCTTTGATAGACCACACTTCATCTCCTCACATTGTTCTACGCAAAGTAAACACCATCAGACTGATGGATCAGGAGGCTTGCAATTGGGAACTTCGGGTTGGGTTTTGTTCAATTTGCAAAGAAAAATCTAGAAAAAAAAATTGCAGTAAGTAGTGGGAGATTTCTGTGCTTGTTAAGCTTTAGGGAAGGGAGGGAATAATCCATGAATGGGGCCCTCAGATGCCCATTCTGCAGAATAACTGGCCTGAAAATGATGTCATGAAGTGTAACTGACCAGTCCAGATCTGCTCATATTTACTCCCTATAGGACAGAAGTTGAATTACTCTCATGGAGAAAACACAATGACATTCTTAAGCCGTTCCTTGTGTTCTTAAAACTGTGTTGTAAGAGGAAACAAAAAGTCCCTGTTGTCAGTTCGTATGTTTTAAATGTGATTAATTAATTAATACACTTAGTGATGCTAAACACAATAAAGATTCTCATCAAGTGTGGCTGAGGGTGATTCGTGCTGCCATACTGGCTGCAGGCACATAGCCCCCTTGCTGGTCTCAGGTGATGTTGGCACAGGCCTCATCTCTGCAAGCTTGTCTCTCCCCCAGGTGGCCTGTGGGGTGCTGCCCAGTAAGGCACGTTCAGGGCTCTCTTTCCACAGAGGAAGGGAAGCTTGCTTAGATGTCAGCTGAAGTCAGTCTTCCTTTGTTTAATTTCTGCTCTTGGCTATTTCTCACATTCATTCCCGTCTCACTCCCTTTCCTGCCCTGAGAAACACAGTAACCTTCTTGACTCTCTTTGCAACACGCTTGTCCCAAAGCTCCAGTGGGTCCCCTCCCTTGTGGCTCAGAGATAATTCACAGGGTCAGGTGTTTTAGCTCTGAACATGATTCTCTAGGCTTGGGGCCTGCTTTGGGTGGGGTGGGATGGGGGTGGGTGAGTAAGCGAGGCTCAAGACTGTGCTTGGCATCCCTTTCTTTCCTACCCTCCTCCCAGATGCTGGATGTCAGCCCCTTATTTTCCCTTTTCCCTTTCTCCCCCTGGTACCTGGGACATCATCTCCCTGATATCACGATCCTCTTTAAGAACAAGCCTGTGAGTCCCCTCCTCCTCCCCTCCCATCTCCTCTCGTCTCCTAGGATCCGCTCTCCTGTCCCCTTCCCTCCAGTCCCCTCCCCTCCTGTCCCTTCCCCTCCCATCTCCTCTCCTCTCCAGTCCTTCCTTACCTGGCATTTCCCTGCTCAAGGGAAGGTACATATCAATGGCCACAAGCTGCCTTTTTTCCTTTGGGTTTACTGGCTAAATTTCTTTCTCAAAGACCAAGCCTTAAACCCAATTCGTTCTGGAGCTCATAGACTGGATAATAGGTCCCTTCCCTCCTAGCACAGAGGGAATGTAACTTCTAAATAGTAAATATTTGTCTTTTGCCAGGGAACCCTGAGGGACTGCCCCACCCAGTTTGATTTTTTTGCAAATTTTATTAAAGGGGCCATCCATTGAGTAACTACTTAAAGAGGCCTATTCACTGAATGGGCATTATCTCACTCAAAATGAGAACCTGAAAAGACCTTAGCCTAAAAGGACCAGGGTCTCCCATTGCATCCTGGGCCATCTACAGTCATCCTGTTGAACATCTGGTCACTAGACCCAGCTGGCTCTGGGGGAGAAAGTGAGCCTGATGACCTTGCACAGCCCTCCCTCCCTCAAATCAAAGTTCACTGCAAGTCACGTCTCCATGTCCCTGATGTCATGGTCCTTTGAGAACAAAGGACAGACACAACAATCTGGGACATTCTAGGCTGGGGAAATAAACCTGAGGCCTCCCAGTGTCTGCTTAGGCTTCCCCATTAGGCTCTCTCCAGAAGAGGAAAGCTGAACTCCAAGTTGCCTGCTTTGGATTCCCTGAGGGTTTCTTTGCCTGGAAGGGACTTTGCTTCCTGTAGCTGTCTCACTGTCCCATCTCCCCCAGGCAGGGTCTAGTAAAGAAAGGGCAGGGTAACCCGCTTTTTCTTCAAAACCATAGTTTTGAAATTGACTTCTAAGGCAACACATGGAAAGAAAGCAGGGATCATTCCTTTATAAAGCAAAGACTCAGCTTGCAATGTACTTGTAGATGTCTATGATGTACGTGGTGTTCAGTACTGCAGAGAAAGTTCTTTGCGCAGTTGTTACTTAGTCTTCCAGGTTGTTCCAAGATGTTTTGTGCAACCTGGTAGTCATTCCTTCATTGGTACAAAACATCCCCAAGAAACACTGTATATCTTCGATTCATAAACCCGTTCTTCCCTCTGTAGGGTGAGACAACTGATTTTTATTGTGTCTTAGGATGTGAAAGTGACTGTTTCTATGGTTGGTACAGATTTAGGTCCAATTGTCAGGAGGTCCCCAAGACAGATGACCCAAGGTGCGTTCTGAGAGCTAAGCTGGGCAGAGCTTTGTGAAACTTGCCGTGTTGTTCAACTGACAGTATCCATTTTCTGTACAGGGGAAGTCTCCCTGTAAAAGCAATGGCAAATTAAATTATAGACTTAGACATCTGGCATGGATATGTATGGAAACTTTCATGAGTGCTAAAAAATGTCTTATGGGATGAAACCCTCCAGGTTTGGAGAGTTTGCCACAGGACCTCATATTAACTAGCACTTGGATGACAGGGAAGTGGGTGTCATGGGTCAAGGGTCATGACTTCCTTATTCCAGCAGGTTTGAGAGTGGAGGTATCAGAAGCCCTTTCTTTTACCATGATCTCACCTCTACCTTGGTCACCACAGTATGGGTCCAAAGATAACAATGCAGGGAGGATTTAGTCTTCTCCCTGGTTTTCAGTGGTCTAATAAAAACTTCATTAGCTAATCCAAATAAGCTTCACATACATGCCAAAAATGATTCATGCATATACATTTATTCAAATTTGTTCATCAGGTTGGGCTCTTTCTGCTGGAATAATCTGAGGAAAATGTGACACCATGTACAATGTATCTTATTCAGCCTGTTGATTTGACTAGGTTTATGTGCGTAAGAATTCCCAATTTTGTGCAAAAAACTATTTTTGGGAAAGGATTTCATCTTTATTTTGGGGGGATTCATTATCATAGTTCAGTAAAATTTGTCACTTTTATTAAGGTATGTTTTCCTCTACTCATAAAAACTATGTTAAATTCTCTCTGGAAATTTGTTGATTTCAGCAACAGTTTTGCTGTCATTCTTTCAGTTTTTAAATTGCTTTTAAGTCTCTTTTTTTTGTTCCATTTAAATGACTGATACAAAACAATCTTGTTCTTATTTTTTTTTTTTGTCTGCAGCCCCTTTGACACCCTTGCAATATATATAAAAACAAAAACAAGATAGTAAGAATTTACAAGTATCCACTGAATTAGTTCCAGGAATATCCCTGAACATACCCAAGATGACAGAACTAGGAGCATTGGTTTGAAATGTCCGGGAATCCTGTTGAGGACAGAACCATCCAGAAGGGGAATGAGTTCCCCTGAGAAACAACCCAATCCCTTGGCCCAGAGGTGTTCCAGTAGAAGTTGGACGACTCCTTGTTCGGGCTCTTGTGGAGAAGAGTTTAGACTTGACAGTCATGTCTTCTCTTGCCTTATCCATCCTTCGCATAACTGCCAAATGTTCCTAAATCACGGCTCTGCCCATGTCCCTACCCTGACCACAAAGCTCTCTCTAGCAATGCCCCCTGTTGCCTCTGGGACAAAGCATGAACCCTTACCTGTGCTGTATGGTGCTTCATAGTCTACTTCCTGCTTATCCCCAGGCTTAATATAAACATATTGTTCTTCATCACACCCCTACGTTCCAACTAAGCTGCCTTACTTGCTATTCCCCTTCTGATCCTCCAAGTCTGCTGCACAGACATTTGTTAAATGCTTACCACGTACTAAATATTATGCAAAGCACAGGAGATACAGAGAAAGGGAAAAAACTCATGCTTCTCTCAAGGAGCTAACGGTCTAATGACAGAGACAACACACCAAAGTCGATTTGCAAACAGAAATACAGAAAAAATTGGATATCATCGAGAGAGAAGGCACTCAAAGTAACAAGCACTGACAAACCTCAAAGACACACGGAAGATGGGATTTTGGCTGGGGCCTGGAGAATGTTAGGGAAGCCAAGAAGGAGAAAATTCCAGACAGAGTAGTACAAAGGTACAGTGAAAACAGAACTATGAGGTGGGGTGTAAGGAAAAGCAAGGAGGCCTGCATTGCTGGTGCCAGGGAAGAAAGTAGGGAGCAAACAGCCAGATCATGAAGAGCCTTGAACCCCACACCAAAGATTTTATATTTGCTTCTGGGGGTGATCTGGAGCCACTGGACGTCAGTGACTGGGGGCAGAGGATTTTGCAGTACTGTAAATGTGAATGGATGAGGGCCTGCTCCAGGCTGGGGGCACTATGTGAGAAATGTCACATAGGAAAGACCAGCAGGTAACAGACCAGACATGGGGACTGAGAGAGAGCGAGGAGTCTTGGCTGTGAACCGCATGGACTGGGAGGATGGTGGCACCTTCCACAGTAAAAAGGAAGCTAGGGAAAAGAGAGTTGGAAGAAGACAGGCTCAGTTTTGGGGATCTCTGTCTTCCCCTTCACTTCTTGTAACTTGGGACCCCTAATTTCCATTAAGGCTCACCTCAAGTCCCACTTCCTTTCAAGCCATTCCTGATTCCTTCAGCTGTCAGTGCCCTCCCACAAATCATTATATATTAATGTTGTGTATACATTCTATATTTATCAGTGAATGTGGAAATGTGAATTTCTTGAGGGCAAGAACTACCTGAAATTTGCATCTGTATCCCCAGCTTGTACCACATGGGTGCTTAATAGATGCTTATTAATTGATTGGCCAAAGGTTTTCAGTATTTTTTTATTGTTTTTTTTGGTGATGGAGCATGATTCCTCCTTCACTTTGAATAGCTAGATGATGGTACAAGCTAAGATGAAAATATCGTGCTCTCTTATTGCAAAATTCAACATACAAGAACCAAGAGAAATATAAGGTACATAACAAAGATGGATTCTAAGGGATTCATAAGGATAGACTGTTTACTTTTTATATAAATAAAATGTAAATTGTATGTCTAAGATTCTTATCAATAATCATGCAGTTCATAAGAAAGACTGGGGTAAATCTGAGTGTGATTTGAATTAAAAATGTAAAACCATTTAGGTGAAGCTTAAAAGAGTAATTATTTTATTTAAATGAGGTGCAAGAGGAAGAATTGATACAGAGGAATTAGATGGGGGAGGAGGGCTGGTAGTTCTTTTCACCCACTTTCATCGATAATGTGTTTAAGAGGGAATAATACATAATAAAATTCTTCTAAATTCTTAGGAAATAAAAAGGTAGTGGCATAGGGAGAAGGGAGAGAACAAGGGAGGGATCTTGAGAGGGGAGGGTGAGGGAGGAGGTAAAATAAGGGTATAGAAGGGTGTTTAGATTTATGGGAATGGGTGGATAGAAGAGGGATCCTTGGAGGGTGGTAGGCAATTCAGAGGAGGGCAAGGTAGAAGTAAAGTAGAGGAGGCAGGAGGGATAGGAAACAAGAGATATGCACATAGATAAAAAAAAAGATCAGGAGTAGGTTTGGGAAAGTACATGTTTATATATGTATGTTGATATGTATACATTTATGTGCATGTATATATCTATAGCAATAGAGAAATATATCTAAACTTTATTGAAGTCTTCAGGGGGGGATGCTGGAGGGAATGTACATATTTATAGTTATAGAGAAACATATCTAAACTTTATTGTGGCCTTCTGGGGTGTGTTGGGGGAAGGGAAAAAAAAGAAAGTAAAAAAGTGCACAGCAGAGAACAAAAAAAAACTCACAAGGAAGCCAAAAAAAAAAAAAAACAATGGAAAATTCTCAACACAAGTATTATTTATTGCATATGCTTTCTTGAAATGAAAATTTATTGTTGCATATTTTGAATCCTTTCATGTTCTGCTATACACATGAAATGCTTTTTTTCTTTCTCACTTTGTATTTAAGTTCCAACATTTAATTTTATCATGTGTTTTTGTTTCTTTTCTCTATTCTGCATTTGTGTTCTGACATTTGAGTCTAAAATAAAATATTGAAGGAAAAAAAAACAGAAATGGGATTGAATGACCACTTGGTGGCAGAGTTCTATCAAAAATGTATGCTTCAGGTGAAGGATTTACTTGCCATGACCTTTCTATCAGAGACTTGGTAGGATAGGACTCCTGACTTTGTGTGAGTAAGGAAGAGTCTATTTTCTTCTAAAGGAACAAAAGACTGAAGTCAAATCCATGAGCTCTTATTATTCAGCAGGTATCCATAATGGCAAGCAAGATGAGATATTTTATTGTTTTTTGTTTTGAAGCTCAGCTTCTCAGTCTCAGGCTAAATTGTAAACATCCCAAGGATTAATCCCTGGTAATCAGCTGTAGCACTTTAGGCGCTGAGGCACTGTTTTCTGCCTTTGGGTATTAGATGACAAGGCACTGAGGCTGCAAGGCCTTTAAGCCTTTGGGCTTCAAGCCTATCAGGTGCTGAGTTTTGGTGCTAGCACATGGGCCCAGTCAATCAGATGCTGAGGAAAACCATATATAAGCTGGAAGCTGGATATTGCCACTCACTGGAAAAATACTTTGCTTGAGAACTCTTGAGAAGACTAGGAAGAGACTTTGGCTAGCTTTCATTAAAGGGCCCTCTGGCCATGAATGTGAACCCAGAGGAAGAAGAAGGAATATGAAGAGAGAATGAAGAAGAAGAAAATGATCGAGCCTATGGACCCACTGGCATAGCCTTACTCATTGTTGTTTACAGTTTTCTAATTTTCAGTTTGGGGGTGATCATTTTGGAGAGAGGTATACTTTATTTAATCTGGGCTGGGGCCTGGCCAATTTCCTATTCTCCCTGCAGGTGTGACTGACTTGGATAAAAGGTTTCAGGAGGATCTGTGTGGGCAGTTCTTACTCCCCTATTCAGTCTAATATTAGGCCCCTTTTCTTGGTACCTTTTATAGAGTTTATTAGTTGGAATGCCATCTAGTCTTCCAAATCAAATCCTGCTCTTAATAGAGCAGCAAACAATTCTTTCCTTGTTAATCTATTCTGATGTTGAATCCACAGGCATCTCTCTTGAGGACACTTATCTTTTTACCATTCCCCTAACTCACTTAACTGTGAAATCTTATCCAGCACCTCTGAAAGAAGCTGCCCTATTTCACCAATAAGTAAAGTCAGAATTCAGTGCTTATAAGCAAGAGGGGCAGTTTTTCACTATTATATTCCTATGAGAAATTGTTAAGGGAATACTATGATAAGCATTAGCATCTCCAATCATTATTGTGGTGTTCATTACTTCTTCCTTTAACTTTCTCATAGAAGGTCTAAGTGAATATCAAAGTCTATCTCCCTGGGGCCGCATAGAGTCAGTAGGATACTGCCTTTTGCATCTATCCATAGCTAAAACTAACAGATTAATCACATCGTTGCCTCCTTGTACATGATAATCCCTAAAAACTTCCTGGACAAAAGGATTCTGACTAATACCCATAAATTTCAAGCAATCTATGCTATCGATACTCCAGCATCCCCTTCATCACTGATTCTCACCATCCAAGACTCTAATGATTCTCCCATCCTTTGGGTGAATCAATTTAATATATCAATGACCTCCTGCTCAGTAAAATCTTCATTTACTTCCCTGAGTATGACGCCCCCACCCCGGTTCTCCTGCTTTCTTCTTAGTATTGGTTGCACATCTGTTTTTGTCAAAGCCTCCTCATCTAATTTTGTTTCATTTCCCTCCCACGCATTCTCCCAGCAATGGTTGGGGCCCCAAGTAGACCTAGCCTGCACAAGGGCTGCATGCACACTCTTTTTGTTAGTTTTTTTCTCCTCCTAGCTAAATGAACAGTAGCTTGTTCTTCTACCACCTAAACCCCACTCCCCCGACCCCAGCTTATTCTTCTAAAGGAGAGCCCAAATGCTATGGCACAGAAAGATTCCTATGCAAACCAGCCAACTCCCTTTCTATCTGAGCTTCCTCTTCCAGCAGCTTGTCCCTGCTTTTCACAAAAGGTGATAACTTGTTAGCATGGCCCAGCCTCTCCTATATATCCCTGCCAATTAGTTCCCAGGTTCCACTTGCAAACGTCTTTCCAAATCTCTAGGTTGTCCCTTCCACAGCCTCAATTCCCAGTGCTTTTAGCCCATTCTCTTGAGAGGGAGGAATAAGGTAAATCCACTCATCCTGGGATATGCACTTCTCTCTCCAAAGTCCTTCTGCCTCCAAATAGAGGCCTATTTCACAATCTCATCCTCATCTCCCAATGCAGCACCAGTGCCATATTCACAGCACCCACAGTGGCTATGAATGGGCTGGCATAATTCTGGATTGCAAAATATTAACAAAACCTCCATATGGAAGACAGAACTAAATCATTTATTCAAATACCAGAAAGCTGAATACCAACACAAGAAAGCCAGAGCCATCACAGCAACAAAGAAATCTATAAACACAATAGCCGTGCTGGTGGCAGCCCCAGCCCCAGCATACCGCCTGCTAGGGCTTTCCCACAAATGAACCTCACAGTTTGCTGCCTGCTCCCTCTCTCTCCCTCCATTCTCAATGCTCTGACCAACTTCCTCTCCATTCCACCCCACTCCTTCCTGCTCCACGTCTTTGGAGACCTCCTAACACCACAGACTCATGTGACTCAAGCAACTCACATGGGTCTGTTAATGGATGGTAAAGATCATCCTACTAACTAAATATACATTGATAATACATGTGGCCACCCTGATAATAAGTTGTTATGTTCTTATGAATTATTACGCTTTAGTTCTTTTTTTTTTTTTTTGCTTTTTGGAGGGCAATTGGGGTTAAGTAACTTGCCCAAGGTCACACAGCTAGGTTTTTGTTTGGGTGTGTTAAGTGTCTGAGGCCGGATTCGAACTCAGGTCCTTCTACTCACTGCGCCACCTAGCCGCCCCATATGCTTTAATTTCTTGAAGAAGGTTTAGCTCTGAATAGAGTGTTCATTATACCTTGAGATTAGACACTTAAAATTATTCACAGCAGCAGCCCTCAGGTGTACTGTGCTGATTGGCATTGCACCACCAGGTGCAAACCTTCTAGGTCCTTGGGTGTAGCCTTTTGTCTGAGTCCAAGTTTCACACAACAAATCCTGTCATTGTAGGGATTTGTTCTGTGTAGTTTGAATTCAGTCAAAGGACCACATTTTAGGACCTAGAGGGCCACATATAGTCTGAAGGCTTCTTGTTCCCCTCCCCTGCCTTATGCTAAGCCCTGGGAATACAAATGGAAGCCAAAAGTCAGGCTCTCAAGAAGCTTAAGAATCTAATTTGGGATGACATACATAAAAGCTTGGGTAGAGAAGGTAGCTTTTCCAGGGTGAGAACTTTCTGGGGGAGGAGGGCTCTTCAAGTCTAAGGAGACAGCTGAGGCATGGTAGCAAAGTCCAGAAAGTAGGAGAGAGGAGAATGAGAGGGTGGAAGCAGGGGAAATGTAGCTAAACAATGGGAGGGACCTTAGGAGTCCCTCCTTTATCCCCTTTTTTATACATGAGGAAACTGAAGTCCACAGAAGTGAATAATGACTTGACCAAAGTCACAAAGACAGAGACAGAAGCAAGATATGAGAAGGGAGATCCTCAGTGACAGACAGAAGCAATCATCACAAGATTATACTACTATATTCCTGTGACTGGTAGATTTCATCCAAATCAATGAAGGAAATATTAAATTTTAAAGCAAGGGTTCTTAAGCTTTTTTGTGTGTTCTGGACCACTTTGACAGTCTTTGAATTCCTTTCAGAAGCACATTTTAAAATACAAAAATACAATACAAAGGGTTACAAAGCAAGCCAATTATGGTGAAATACAGTTATGTGGGTATTATGTGTGGTTGAGTGTGAGTCTGTGTGTGTGTATATGTTTGTGTGTGTGTGTGTGTGTGAATGTGTGTGTGTACAATTGTGAATGTGTGTATAGTCATATGTGTGTATTATATGTGTCTCTGTGTCTGTATATCTCTGTCTTTGAGTCTATGTGTGTGTATATGTATCTATGTATGTCTGTGAGTCTGTATATGTCTGTGTGAGTCTGTGTGTGTCAGACTGCATGTGTGTGTGGGTGTGTGTGAGAGAGAGAATCTGTGTGCCTGTGTATAATTATGTTCAGAGACATCTGATTAAGATAAAATGCTATAAAGAAAGAAGAAATAATCCAAGTCTCATCATCCAAGAGAAAACATATTTATAATGGCAGAAATAGTTAATATATATGCTTTAAAAGTCATAACATAATAAAAAATAGAGATTGATTTGGGGACACCCAAACATCAACTTAACAACTGAAAATAACATAAAATAATTTTGAACCTGAATAAGGTATCTTGTGGGACTGCTATTCTGGGAGGGTGGGTAGGGGAAAAACGGGGGAATACACAGAGTCTGAACTAATCAACCAGAAGAAACACCTCAGTATAACATATCTGAGTAAACTTAAGAGAATACCTCTGGGGATGACTTAAAAGTATTTTTTCCTGAGCTTATGGCCATTAAGGATGAGACCCTGTAGCACCAATGCAAAATTTACAGTGCCCATGATCACAACTATAAGTATTGCATAACGTTTGATCGCAAAATATACCAAACTCTCCAGATAGAGGGTAGAACTGAAGCATTTATTTATACACCAGAAAACCAAATCCCAAAACCAGTAAGCTGATTCCATCATAGTACCAAAGATATTCAGAAGCCATAATAATGCTGAGAACCACAGCAACCTTCAGCCTTCCCACAAACCAATACAATATCAATATTTACTCGCAAACCTCTCACTCTCTTTGCCTGAGTGTCCTCTCTCCCCCACAATCTTGCTAGCTCTGACTACCAGCTTTCTGTGGGCTCTCTTTCCCTTCAGCATTTTCCTCCCACCACAGGCTCCATGTAACTATATTCAGCCTATCAGGGGGCAGAGTTTATCTTCACAGCAGGGAAGCTTCCTGTGGGCTCTGCTCCACTCTTCAGCAAATTCCCTCTATCACAAGCTCCATGTGATTACATTCAGCCTAGTAAGGGGCAGAGTTCACTTTCTTTTTTTTTTTTTAAACAAATGCTTTATTAACTTCCATTTTACATCATTCATTTCCAGCAGATTTTGAGTTACAATTTTCCCCCCGTTTTTCCCCTACCTGCCCTCCCAGAATAGCAGTCCCACAAGATATCGCTTCCTCCAATCTGCTCTCTCCCATATCTTCTCCCATACCCCCTTCGACTTTTCCATTAGAGGAAGGTGAATCTCTGTGCCCCAATGCCTGCACATCTTATCTCCCCATTACAAGCAAGAGAGTATTAATAATAATATTTATATATATTTGAAACATTTAATGTTAAGACCTCGAATTTCAGATCCATTCCCTTCCTCCCTTGTCACCCATTCCCTCTGGGAAGATAAGCAATTCAGTATATGTTGTACATATCTAGCTATGCAAAACTTTACCATAGTAGATATATTGTACAAGGCTGCTTATAATTTCCTCCCACCCATCCCACCCCCACCTGGTCCATTCCCTACTTGATCCTGTCCCTCTTCTATAGTGGTACTTCCAACCTCCCCTCCCCCCAAGGATGCCCTCCCATCCATCTTCCCTCCTCTCATCCCCCTTCCCCCTATTCTGCTGCAGGTTGAGATATCCCATTTAGTATGTATGTCATTCTCTCCCTGAACCAAATTCAATGAGAATGTGGTTTTGCCTTTTTGTCTTCCTATTCTCCCCCTTCCTTGCAGCCACTTCCCCTTGCTTCTTCTACATGAGATAGTTTACCCTACCTTGTCTCTCCCCATCTCCTCTTGCCACTTTCCTCTCTCATCTCATAATTTCACCCCTTGAGTATCCTCCCTTCCCAACAAATTCAACCTATGCCCTCTATCCATATATAACTGTAACCATATACACACATTCACATATGTATTCATATGGCCATACACCCTTCTTCCATTATTTTCATACTGAGAAATATTTTATCAGTCACAGTTAATTGTTTTCCATATAGGAATGTAAATAGTTCAACTTTGATAAGTTCCTTTTGATTTCTTTTCCCTGATTACCTTCTCAGGCATCTCTTGCTTCTTGTGTCTAGATGTCAAATTTTCTATTCAATTCTGGTTTTTTCCTCAAGAATGCTTGAAAGTCCTCTATTCCACTGAATTACCATATTTTCCCCTGAAACAAAATACTCAGTTTTGCTGGTAGGTGACCCTTGGGTTCAGTCCCAGATCTTTTGCCCTCTGGAATATCATATTCCATGCCCTTCAGTCCCTCAGTGTAGAAGCTGCCAGGTCCTGGGCTATTCTGATTGTGTTTCCACAATATTGAAATTGTTTCTTCCTGGGGGCTTGGAGTATTTTCTCCTTGATCTGGGGATTCTGGAACCTGGCTATAATATTCCTGGGAGTTTTCTTTTTGGGATCTTTTTCAGGAGGTGATCGGTGGATTCTTTCAACCTCTATTTTGCCCTCTGGATCTAAAACATCAGGGCAAGTTTCCTTGAGAATTTCTTTTTTTTTTTTTTTTGACAACAACACAATGAATTTATTATATACTTGGAAAAAAAGAAAAGTAGATAAGATACATTCACAGTATCATGTACAATCTTCAGGATAAAAATTAAATATGTCATTCTAAAAAAAACCAAAACACATTGACTCTTTCCTGTCTGGCACTAGGGAAGAAAATGAAAGGCCAACAACCTCTCCAGTACCCTACAGAACTGTTCTGGTTAAGCACAATATATTCAAAATGCACCCTGGCCAGACGAGGATGAGGGTGGAGCAAATGTAATGGGGAGACTGGGCAATGAGTTTTCAGTCCATGGTGTATGTGCAATGTTTCTTTTTGCTGAATTCAAGCCCTATCAGCCCTCATACAGATATCCAGTAATTACCTTGTTGTGGTGCTCCTTCTGTTGGCTCTATGTAGTCTTTCCTGATCCTGACTAAATCTGAGATGAAATAGACCAGGTTGGTCTTAAGATCTTCAAAAGGTCATAGAATTACCAGTGGTCCATAAAGTCTACTGATAGCTGCAATAGCCGAGTCTGGTGAGGAGCCAGACTTGGAGCTACCTGCTTGGTCCAGCCCAGCAATAGCAAGCCTCAGTCACTGTGTTCTACAAGCAAGGGAGTACTTCATTCAATTAATTATGTACCACTCAGAAGTTAATCTGGTAGAGTTCATTCACTTCAATGACCCTGTGGAGGGAAGTGCTTTCCTCCTACATTTCTTTAAAAAGATATTGTGTTGTTTCATCAGCGTGCACTCCCCTCCTTCCTGAGGATCCAGGTTATACATATATAAGTATCCATCAGAAGCTCCCACTAATAATCGGGGAATCTTCTGAATTGTGGCAAGTGAACAGATATTTTTGTGACCACAGAATGGTAATCGAACAGTAGCAAATGCTCTTCCCTGGTTAAACATCTCTGTTACTTGAGAGGGCAAATAGCTGGTAGAGGCCATAAGCACTTTTCCAAAGTAACCAGTCCAGGTAGTGGGTTCCTCCTGAGGTTTCTCTTTCACAGTCTCAAGTTTGAAGATGTGCACTGTTTCGGTGTTACTGGATGCAGAGAGGAACATTCCATCCATGCTGAAGGCCAAAGAGCAGATGCTTACACACCTCTTTACTCCTCTCCGGAACTCAAAGGTTTTTTGTCCTTCTGGGATGGAAAATACTCTAATCACAGTTCCCTTCTCAGAAGCAGTGGCAAGTTTGGTACCACTTGCATCAAAAGCCAAGGCTGCTAGGGGACTATCATGAGCTGGTATCATATTAGCAGCCCTCAAATTAATGGTGTTGAAGACTTGTACTTCCCCAATAGTTGCACTCCCAGGATAAGCTAGATAACAATTATCATTGTTTATTGACAGTGCACACAAACCTGCAGGGTTAGCGGGAGTTTCCCTGATTGTATGCAGTACCTTCATATCTCGAATATTGTGTATATACAGACATTCTTCTAAGCATACTATCAACCTCTGCCTATTCAATTTGACTGCCAATATGGTATTGGAATAGCTATAATTGCATATTTCAGTCCCCTTCTTAAAGTGGCAGACTTTTAGCTTTCGTGGAGCTTTTAGGCTAACAATAGCCACCAAGCTACTTGAAAATAATCTTTCCACAATACATACATCTTCAGTATCAGTACATTCATAAATCTGTTCCAGCTTATCCACAGAGGAAAGGGAGAAGAATTTGTAACCAGATTTACTACCAACAGCTAAGGACGTGTTGTCTTGGTTAAAGTTGGCGAAGAGCAGCTGGCTGGAGCCGGCCTCCCCGCTCTGACTGGCCAGGTTCATGGCTGAGAGGGGGGGCCCGGGCTCGGGCGCTCTAGCTCCCGGGCCGGGAGGGAAGAGGGAGTCAGGCTCGGCTCCGGACCCCGCTCTCCGCCGCCGCCGCCTCCTCTGTCGTGGCTCCTCCAGCGGCTGTGCTTGTTGCTGCTGCTCCTGCTGCTGCTGTCGCCGCCACCGCCGCTCGCTGCTCCCACTTCGGCCGTCGCCTCATCCCTTCCCGTCTCTTGTTTACGCTCCAGGTCCTGAACCTCACACGGCGCTTGCGCCGCTCCGCCCCCAAGGCCGCACACGACCGGGGTCGTGCACAGGCCGAGAATTTCTTGAAGGGTGATTTCTAGGTTCTTTCCTTGATCATGGCTTTCAGGTAGTCCAATAATTTTTAAATTGTCTCTCCTGGATCTATTTTCCAGGTCAGTGGTTTTTCCCATGAGATATTTCACATTGCCTTCTATTCTTTCATTTGTTTGGATTTGCTTAACAGCATCTTGATTTCTCATAAAGTCATTAGCTTCCATTTGCTCCAGTCTAACTCTGAAGGAATAAATCTCCTCAGTGAACTTTTGAGATTCTTTTTCCATCTGGCAAATTAGACTTTTTAAGACATTCTTCTCCTCATTGCCCTTTTGGGCCTCCTTTGCCATTTGAGTTAGTCTATTTTTTAAGGTGTTGTTTTCCTCAGTCAGGCTGTTGACCCTCATTTCATACTTTTCCTGCATCCTTCTCATTTCTCTTCCCAATTTTTCCTCCACTTCTCTTATTTGATTTTTAAAGTCCTTCTTAAGGTCCTCTATGGCCTCTAACCCGCTCATATTTTCCTTTGGGGCTTTTGGAGCAAGATGTCTGACCTCACAGTCCTCCCCCTGTTCTATGCTTTGATCCTCTTTGCCCCCAAAATAGGAGTCTAAGGTTACATTTTTCTGTTTAATTTGTTTCCTTTGCCTTGGCCTGTTGCCACTTAATTACTTGACTTTTGGGCTTGTTGCCACAGTATGGCTGGGCCGCCAGACTGGTGAACTTTTGTCCCGAATGTGTGGGGGGCAACTTCCATTTCTGGCAAGCTGGAAACCCACCCACGACCTCCACCCCAGATCACAATCCAGATCCAGGGAGGTTAAAGCAAGAGTGATTACCCCCCAAGACCGATCCCTGGATCTCCCTACAAATTTGCAGGCTGGGAGCTGGAGCTGCCTCTGAAAACTACAAAATGGTGTGTCTCCTCAGCAGCTTCTAGCCTCCGGGGAAGGAAGCCACGTGTTCCCCAAATACTGGTCCCAAAGTCCATAGGGCACTAACCTCTCACTTTGTCCTAGGTATGTCTATGTTGATAATTCTGGAATCGCCACAGCTGCTGGTGTTCTGTGGTCCCTCCAGCCGGCTGCTGGCTCGGCTGCCCTGGGACTAAAACCACGACTCAGGTGCACCTGTGCTCGGCTCCCCACGGACTTGGCTCCCAGAGCGCTGCGCTGGTCCTTCCTGCAAGGCTGCTGGGCTGTCCTCAGTGGGAGGTTAGCTTCTCTGTGTCATTCTGTGGGTGCTGGGGCTCCAGAAGTTGTTCAGAGTCCCCTTTTACATAGTTTGGAGGTAATCTGGGGGGAGAGTGCCTTGGATGTGCTGTTTCTACTCCTCCATCTTGGCTCCACCCCCAGAGTTCACTTTCAAAGCAGGGGAGGTCTTCAAACTCCCCCCTAGGTCTATTAAGGGGCAGGGAAGATCTTCAAATTCCCATTCTCATTACATTCGACCCCAAGATCTTTCATGTCCCTTACATAGCAAAAGTACATTAGCAATAAATGAGAGTTTAGGGATAACTGGTGGAAAAACTGGTGTCAACAGAACTTTGCAACAACATAACAGGGTTAATAGAAAAACTTTGCACATAAAATAATAGCTCAGAGTGCCCCCATTCTTCCCCCTTTGAATGAATGGGGCTCAAAATCTTGGGGTAAGGGGCAAGGGTCTCTTCTCCAACACTACTTAAAGCTGAAATTGGATGTAGAGCTGTCCCTGCCCCCAAGAGGTCCCATCCGAGAGCTCAGTTTTTTAGCTGTCATCTGGAGCTTGGTCAATGCCAGCTAGGTGCAGAGGTGGCACGTCACAGTCATGGATGGGGGATGACATCTGGCTTAAGCAATCAGGCATCTGCAGGTGGAGGGTATCAAGCCTGCAGAAAACAAATCTTACAAACAAGTTTAACAGACAAAAAGCCCAAAAGAAACAAATATAGGGTCAGCTGTGCCTCTGGAGTCCATGAATTCACTATCATAACCTCATTCATGGGAGAATATATGACAGTGTCCTCCTCGCTCTGTTCCAATGACTTGATACACTGCCACAAGTTCAGCACATTGACCACTTCCACCTATCCCAGCACTTTCTGTAATCTGAGTCCCTGTGATGGTGTGACAAACTTGGACACAGTGGTTCAGGAGCATCTGTAGAGGCACTTCTCACTTCTCTCTTCTAACATCAAACCCATTTTCTTGATACATTTTATATAGTTCATTAGTTGGAATACCATAAATTTTTCTAAAATCAGCCCTTGTTCTCAATAGAGCAGTAAACAGTTCTTTTCTTGGCTATCTATTCTGACTTTGAATCTGCTGGCCATTTACTTTTCTTTCTCGAGGAAATTTATCATTTTCCTATTCTCCTAAGTCACTTAGCTGTGAAATCTTATCCAGCACTTCTGAAAGAGGGTTCCCTATTTCACTAATTAATAGAGTTAGAAGTAGGTGCTTATAAGCAGGAGGAGCTGTCTTCACCATGATATTTCTATGAGGAATTGCTAAGGGAATTTCATGATACGTATCCACATCTCCGCATACAGTGTCTAAGTGAGTACCATGGTCTGTCTCCATTAGGCCACATAGAATCAGTGGGATACATTCTATTGCATCCAGCAATAGATTGCTTGTATTGTTACCTCCTGCCACGAACCATTAAGAAAAAGATATATTCCTTTTTATTGCCATTCAGTTCTCTCCAGATACCCATTATTTCTAGCTTACTTAAAATTCTATGGACTTCCTTGACTTTGCTCCTATTTATTTTTTGGTCTGAGAGGGGAAGATTAAAGTCCCCCACTATCATAGTAATACTTGTCTCCACCTGTAATTCATTTAGTTTTTCTTTTAAAAATTAAGATGCTATAGTATTTGGTGCAGATTGGTTCAGTACTCATATTGCTTGCTTGTCTACAATACCTTTTACAAAAATGAAGTTACCCTGTTTATCTCTTAATTAAATCTATTTTAGCCATAACTTTATCTGAGATCATAATTGTTAACCCTGCATTTTTTTGCATCAGCTGAAACATAACATTCTATTAGAACCCTCCATTTTAATTGTGTGTATCTTGCATTCTTGAATGTGTTTCTTGAACATATATTGTGGGATTATGGTTTTTTAATATATTCTGTTCTTCATTTCCATTTTAGGAGTGAGCTCATCTCATTCCTATTCAAAATTTTAACTGCTGTTTGCGAATTTCCCTCCATCCTATTATATTCACTATTGTCCTTCTTATCCTCTCTTTTTACCCTACCCTTGTTTCCTTACCCTTTTCCCTTTCTTATTCCCTTTTCTACCCACCCCTGTAAGTCTTTCCTTTATCCTCTTTCTCCACCCTCCTAAATCTTAATCTACAGATCCTTCCAAAAATTCATCCCTTGTTTTGTCCTTTAGTTCTCTTATCAGAAGACTTTTTAGATTCCAGCACTAAGAGCCCTCCATTCCCACCTTCTTCCTTTGCGTCAGTTCTTCCTTTCAAACCCCATTTGTATGAGATAATTGCTCCTTTTTACCTTTTCCTTCCCAATTTTTTAAAGAATTATCCCCATCATATTCAAGTGAGCACCAATCTTTCTTTCAAACTCCCTTAATAATGATGTCAATCTTAAGAATACTAATAACATTTTCAGATATATGAAGTAAATAGCTTGGCTTTAACGAGTCCCTTATAATTGGTTCAATGTTTTCCTTATTTTTCTTCCAGTTCTTATATAACAAATGTTCCATCTAGTTCTTGTCTTTTTGTCACAACTACCTGAAAATTTTTTAGTTCCTTAAATGTTTGTTTCTTTTTCATTTATGATTATACTCAACTTCACTGGGTTACTTATTCTTGGTTGCAAGCCCAATTTTTTTTGCCCTTTGAAATATAACGTTCCCAATATTTCTTAATTCTAGTGCCTTCCCTTCTGTAATTATTTCCTGTTCATTCTGTATACGGCTTGCTTTGTATATATTTGCTTGTGTGTTGTCTCCTCCTTTAGATTATAAATTCCTTGAGGACATGAATTATTTTTTGGCTCTTTTCATATCTCTAGTACTTAGCACAATGCCTGGCAAATAGTAGGCACTTAATAAACATATACTGATTGATTGATAGAATAAATATGAAAAAGTAATATGGTCCTGTACAAATAATGTCAGAATTGCTAAAGCTCACACCAAACTGAGGTAGATAATAAATGTTTAGGGCATCAAAAAGGGTTGTTTTAGTTCAGGGTGATAACAAGAGAGGCACAGAAGGAATTTGCCTTGGATATGCAAAGCTGATGAGAGGCAGAAAATGAGACAAATGAGAGAGAGAGAGAGAGAGAGAGAGAGAGAGAGAGAGAGAGAGAGAAAGAGAGAGAGAGAGAGAGAGAGAGAGAGAGAGAGAGAGAGAGAGAGAGATGCTATTGTTTACATTTTGCATCCATTTTTAAAATCCATGTTAAAGAAATAACCTCACTTCAAATCTTAATTTGAGCCTTGAAAATCTTAACTTTCCCTTCAAATAGCAAAAGTGATTAGAGATAAGGAATGTGAACACGCATACATACACACATATACATATATATTTAAGGTGTTGGCATTATGTAACAGCACCATTATGCTTCTGAATTAAAATATTACTTGTTTGACCATGATATACAAATTTGACAATGAGTTTTCATCCTCATTGTTTTCCAAAATATGAACTATTCTCAAAATATTGTTCATTTTTTCTTCTCCATCTTTCTCTCTTCCTCTCTCTGACCATCTTAGAAAGAATTCTAGAAAGAATTAACCTCTGCATACTGACTAGCCTAAAGTTGCTATTGTTTTTTAATATTAGTAAATATTAACAGAAATTATTTATTATCTATTGTCTCCTGATTGTCTCCTAATGGCAAAAAGTGATCACACCAACAATTATTCTTTACCTTTCATATCTAATATATATAACATAGTGACTTGTAAAAGATATGTACTTTATGAATCTAAGTTTAACTGAACATATTTTCTAGATGCTAGATAAATTTAACAAAAAGAGAAATAATGAAATAGGTCAAACTTCCAAGCATAAGGTTTTCCATTTCCTTGCAAATGTAAACTTGTCAATACCAATGATGGTATCCACTCTGGAAATGTATTCATTTATTTTAGATGAATTTAGGTAAATTTTAGGTGAACTACAGATATATCTGAATAAGCATTTCCATAAGGAAAGAGGTATTTGAATTTGGTATATACCAAGTGCAAAACTTTTGTTTCCCAATTAAAACTACTTTTAAAAATGAGTATTTTATCATTATTATAGGTAAGACTCAGAGCTTCTGACTTACATTAATTGAATCATTTTTTCTCATGCATTTCCTTACTATTTGCTTATTCTTCCAATCAGCTGCAGTAATGAAAATTCAACATTTGTGATGATCATAAAATGTCGTATCCATAGTGCACATATGAAGAATAAGCTGAGTTACCATCCATTACCTCCCATTAGGCCCCCCAAATATCAAACAAACATTGCATATCACTGGTAACCAAATGCATGTTCCTCAAGTAGGTAAAACAAGCACCATGAAAGGACTGTAGATCTGTGGCCTGTATTGTTGTTCTTTTTTAAAAAATGATTCTGTGGTTGTTTGGGTTATGGTCCATTTCTATAATATATTAATAAAAAGTTACTTTATTAAAAAGAAGAAAATACATAATTCCACAGTTTATTTACTGATTGGTATTAAAAGTCACTGTTTACACACTCAGAAAAGAAAGTGTACAGATAGCACTGAGAGACTTTTGTTCTGACAGTATATCCTACTATATATGCATGTATAGTGCATATATGTGTGTATACATATATAGTCAAATTACAGAAAATGCACACTAAATTCAATGAGAACTTTGCAAGAGCGACTTAAAAGGCAATCGCTGATTTCATTCATTTCCAAAAAATATTACTCCTTGTTCAAAAATAGTTAATTAAAGGAAATATAAAGATGTGCCAACTAAAGGGGATAATTTAAGAAAACTATTTTCTAGCTACTGATTAGATTTTAAATTATATTAAAGATAGTTTTTTTTAAATCTTCAAATACTTTTCTTTCTTCCAATTATTAAAGTATAATCTTGAAGTTAAAAATGTTCTGGCTCTAACAACATCAAACTTTTTCTTAAGAGGTTTTTAAAAAACCTTCAGTAGAGTGGATGACATATCCAGTATAATGCCAGAAAATAACACCAAAATTACTGTAGAGGGAGATTATAACTATATTGAGAATTTTACAATAAACCCTAAGCTTCCACTATTTATTAGTGTAGAGAGTACAAAATGAAAATATAGGACATCATAGGTAGAAAGGACTGTAGTAAAAAATTTTCCCAACTTAAGGACAAGAAATATACTCCTATTAGAAAGTTGAAATGACTTTTCTAAGTTCACTCAGGTAAAATCGTCCATACAATTATAGAATCTAGAAACTCTAGACATAAAACTATCATGCTACCTTTATTAGTAACAGTATTAGTTATGTATTTTACTAAATGAGTATTATTTGTAGTTGATGTACATACTTATGTAAAGGATGACTTCTAGAAATACCACTCAGACTAATACAGTATGGTCCCTTGACAACAACAACAGTAATAATATAATAACAGGCATAATAAGGAAGGAATTTTTTCTTTGTCTGAAATATTGAATTATTATAACAAGCAAGATAAAGGCAAAACAGAAAGGAAAACATTAATTTAATACAAAACTACGTATATGGCTCAGATGAGGAAGCCAAACTATCTGGTTTTTATGAATTTGGTGAAGATTTGCTGCTGGATGCTGACAATGTGAGCTTTATTCTGAAGATACTAAAGTGTGGGCGGCGTTTTTGTGGGAGATGAGCAGGATCCTTGACTATCAAAACTAGTAGCTCGACCAGGTAACTGAAAGATAGAAAATTCAAATAGCATGACAAAATTCAGAAATATAGTTAGCTAGATTTTGTTATTGTTTAATATTAGTTTTTCACCTCAAATATGATATTTGATATACAGTACAATAAAATCAACGTGGTCCTCTAGGAACTTGTTGTTTGCAGTGGCATTAGATACATACATACATATGTGTGTGTATATATATATATATATATATATATATATATATATATATATATATATATATGAAATGAAACAGAATACACAAATAACAGCATATAAGTCAGACAAGTATTTCCATTTTTGGATTAGTCTTATATTTGATAAACAGCTTTTTACTCAGAGTGGTTACTATGGAAAGAAAATTGCTCAGTATGAAGTTTGACAGAAAAAAGTGACCTCCTGATTCAGGCATGAAGTGGGTGTTAAGGAGAATTTTTTGTATGGGGAAAACCCTCAAAATTAGACAGAGAAGTTGCTAACTAATTGATTGCATCAATTTATATATTACCTGTAGATAGTCACTTCTGAATTAGAAATTTTTGTCCTTGGCCATAACATAGTTACAATTACTAAAAGTGAAAAATTATTGTAAGTACAAATAAAATGAAAAATTTTAGCAGTTTAAAATTTTTCAATATCCCTTAATAGAAAGGAAAAATATAACCTGTGAAACAATTTTATTTTTTTATTTTATTCCTCTGCCAATCCCTCATTGAGCCATCTTATAAGATAAATAGTACTTTTAGAGAGGAAAAAAGAATCAGAAAAACTGGTTAATACACTAAAACATTCCCCAAATATGTGCAATGCATATGAGCTCCACAAAGAGCTAATGTGGGGGCATCTTCTCTTAACTTTTCATTTATGTCCCGCTTGATTTTTGTGATTTTGTTTTATTTACTTTTTAGTTTTTTGATGTATCATTCTTTCCATTTACATTGTTCTAGTTACTGTGTATATTGTTTTCTTGGCTCTACTTACTTCACTTTGCATAAGTTCATATGGATATTTCCATGCTTCTCTGTATTCATCATAAACATAATTTCTAATAGCACAGTAATATTCCATTACATTAATATATTACAATTTATTTAGGCGTTTCCCATTTAATGGGCATACACTTTGTTTCTAATTCTTAGCTTTCACCAAAAGTGCAACTATAAATATTTTGGAGTCTATGGGGAATTTTTTCTTATTAACGATTTCATTGGAAAATAAACTCAGTGCCAGATCTCAAACTATACTACAAAGCAGTAACTAATAAACCAATTAACTAACAGATAAGAAATAGAATGGTTGACCAGTAGAATAGATTAGGTATACAACATGCAGAAGAAAATGACCACAACAACCTATTGTTTGATAAACCCGATTATCCAAGTTACTGGGGGTAGAACTCAGTATTCAACAAAAACTGCTAACAAAAGTAGAAAGCATTCTGATGGAAACTAGGCATAGATCACCAACACAATATATAACAAGATAAAGTCAAAATGGGTATATGATTTAGACATAAAGGGTAATATAAGCAAATTAGAAGAGCATGGAAAAAATTGTCAGATCTATGGATAAAAGACTTCATGATCATACAAAAGGTAGAGAGAATTAGATGGCGGAGTAGAAACAGCTCGTCCAAGCCTCTCTGCCCCCAGATTCCCCCCAAACTATGTAAAAGGGGACTCTGAACAACTTCTGGAGCTCCAGCACCCACAGAACGACACAGAGAAGCTAACCTCCCGCTGAGGACAGCCCAGCAGCCCTGCAGGAAGGACCAGCGCAGAGGTCTGGGACCTGGCAGCGCGCAGAGCGCAGGAGCCGAGCCGAGCCCAGGTCCGCGTGAGCCGAGGTTTTAGCCCCAGGGCGGCAGGGCCAGCAGCCAGCTGGAGGAACCCCAGAACACCAGGAGCTGTGGCGACTCCAGAATTATCAACATAGACATGCCTAGGACAAAGTAAGAGGTTAGTGTCCTATGGACTTTGGGACTTGTATTTGGGGAATGCGTCAGCTCCCTCCCCTGGGGGCTAGAAGCCACTGAGGAGACACGCCATTTTGCAGTTTTCAGAGGCAGCTCCGGCTCTCAGCCTACAAATCGTGGGGAGATCCAGCGATCAGTCTTGGGGGGTAATCGCTCTTGCTTTAACCTCCCTGGATCTGGATTGTGATCTAGGGTGGAAGTCGTGGGTGGGTTTACAGCTTGCCAGAAACGGAAGTTGCCCCCCACACGTTCGGGACGAAAATTCCTCTAGCTGGCCTTAAAGCCATAGTGTGGCAACAAGCCCAAAAGTCAAGTAATTAAGTGGCAACATGCCAAGGCAAAGGAAACAGAAAAATGCAACCCTAGACTCCTATTTTGGGGGCATAGAGCGGGAAAAAGACTGTGAGGTCAGAAGTCCTGCTCCAAAAGCCCCAGGGGAAAACATGAGCGGGTTGCAGGTCATAGAGGACCTTAAGAAGGACTTTAAAAATCAAATAAGAGAAGTGGAGGAAAAATTAGAAAGAGAAATGAGAAGGATGCAGGAAAAGTATGAAATGAGGGTCAACAGCCTGACTGAGGAAAACAACACCTTAAAAAATAGACTAGCTCAAATGGCAAAGGAGGCCCAAAAGGGCAATGAGGAGAAGAATGCCTTAAAAAGTCGAATTTGCCAGATGGAAAAAGAATCTCAAAAGTTCACTGAGGAGATTCATTCCTTCAGAGTTAGACTGGAGCAAATGGAAGCTAATAACTTTATGAGAAATCAAGATGCTGTTAAGCAGATCCAAACAAACGGAAGATTAGAAGGCAATGTGAAATATCTCATGGGAAAAACCACTGACCTGGAGAATAGATCCAGGAGAGACAATTTAAAAATTATTGGACTACCTGAAAGCCATGATCAAAGAAAGAACCTAGAAATCACCCTTCAAGAAATTCTCAAGGAAAACTGCCCTGATGTTTTAGATCCAGAGGGCAAAATAGAGGTTGAAAGAATCCACAGATCACCTCCTGAAAAAGATCCCAAAAAGAAAACTCCCAGGAATATTATAGCCAGGTTCCAGAATCCCCAGATCAAGGAGAAAATACTACAAGCAGCCAGGAAGAAACAATTTCAATATTGTGGAAACACAATCAGAATAGCACAGGACCTGGCAGCTTCTACACTGAGGGATCGAAGGGCATGGAATATGATATTCCAGAGGGCAAAAGAACTGGGAATGAACCCAAGGGTCACCTACCCAGCAAAACTGAGTATTTTGTTTCAGGGGAAAATATGGTCATTCAGTGGAATAGAGGACTTTCAAGCATTCTTGATGAAAAAACCAGAGTTGAATAGAAAATTTGACATCCAGACACAAGAAGGAAGAGATGCCTGAGAAGGTAATCAGAGAAAAGAAATCAAAAGGAACTTATCAAAGTTGAACTATTTACATTCCTATATGGAAAAGCAATAACTGTGACTGATGATATCTTTCTCACTATGAAAATAATGGAAGAAGGTGTGGTCATATGAATACATATGTGAATGTGTGTGTATATGGTTACAGTTATATATAGATAGAGGGCATAGGTTGAATTTGTTGGGAAGGGAGAATACTCAAGGGATGAAATTATGAGGTGAGAGAGGAAAGTGGCAAGAGGAGATGGGGAGAGACAGGGTAGGGTAAACTATCCCATGTAGAAGAAGCAGGGGGAAGTGGCTGCAAAGGAGGGGGAGAATAAGGAAGGCTAAAAAGGCAAAACCACATTCACATTGAATTTGGTTCAGGGAGAAAATGACATACATACTAAATGGGATATCTCAACCTGCAGCAGGATAGGGGGAAGGTGGATGAGAGGAGGGATGATGGATGGGAGGGCATCCTTGGGGGGAGGGGAGGTTGGAAGTACCCACTATAGAAGAGGGACAGGATCATGTAGGGAATGGACCAGGTGGGGGGTGGGATGAGTGGGAGGGAATTATAAGCAGCCTTGTACAATATATCTACTGTGATAATGTTTTGCATAGCTAGACATGTACAACATATACTGAATTACTTATCTCCCAAGAGGGAATGGGTGACAAGGGAGGAAGGAAATGGATCTGAAATTCGAGGTCGTAACATTAAATGTTTCAAATATATATAAATACTATTATTAATACTCTTTTGCTTGTAATAGGGAGATAAGATGTGCAGGCATTGGGACACAAAGATTCACCTTCCTCTAATGGAAAAGTCGATGGGGGTTTGGGAGAAGGTATGGGAGAGAGCAGATTGGAGGAAGCGATATCTTGTGGGACTACTATTCTGGGAGGTTGGGTAGGGGAATAATGGGGGGAAAATGATTGTAACCCAAAATCTGGCAGAAATGAACGATGTAAAACAGAAGTTAATAAAGCATTTGTTTAAAAAAAAAAAGGTAGAGAGAATTATGGGAAGCAAAATGGCTAATTTTGATTAAATAAATTTAAAATATTTTGCACTAACAAACCAAAGTGACCAAAATTAGAATAAAAGCACAATGCAGGAGGAAACATTTACATGAAGTTTTTTTTCACAAAGGTATTTCTCATATAATTAGAGAATTGAATTACATTTATATGAATTAAAAGCATATAAATGCAAAATCTGAATTTATATGAATTAAAAGCATATAAATGTGAGATCTAAAATTCGAAGTCTTAAAATTAAATGTTTCAAATATATATAAATACTATTATTAATACTCTTTTGCTTGTAATTGGGAGATAAGAGGTGCAGGCATTGGGACACAAAGATTCACCTTGCTCTAATGGAAAAGTCGAAGGGGGTATGGGAGAAGATATGGGAGAGAGCAGACTGGAGGAAGCGATATCTTGTGGGACTGCTATTCTGGGAGGGTGGGTAGGGGAAAAACAGGGGGGAAAAATAATTGTAACTCAAAATCTGGCCGAAATGAATGATGTAAAACAGAAGTTAATAAAGCATTTGTTTAAAAAAAAAGAAAGATATGAACAGGCAATTTATAGAAGAAATCAAAAGTATCAAAAGTCACATAAAATGATTTGAATCATTAATAATTAGAGAAATGAAATTTAAAACAATTCTGAGGTACCACTTCATACTCACCAGACTGGCTAACGTGAGAGAGAAGGAAAATTAGAAATGCTAGAGGGGATATGGGAAAATGGATAAACTAATGAAATGTTCACAGAGCTGTGAATTGACCTAACCATACTGGAGAAGAATTTGGAACTATGCCCAAAGGGCTATAAGGTCCATATTCCAAAGAGATAAAAGGAAAAGGACCCATCTATACAAAAATATTTATAATATTCTTTTTGTGGAGGTAAAGAATTGGAAACAGAGGAAATACTCTTCAATTGGGGAATGAATAAATGGGTTGTGCTATATTATTGTGATGGAATACTACTTCACTGTCAAAAATGATGAAGGGGATGCTTTCAGAAAAAATATATAGGAAGACTTATATGAATTGATGAAAAGTGAAGTGAACACTAGTGCTAGGAGAATACTGTATAGAGTAACAGCACTAATTCAGCCATAATCAAGTGTGAAACACTTAGCTACTCTGATCAATACAATGACACATGACATTTCCAAAGGACCCATCATGAAAAATGCTATTCACCACCAGAAAGATAACTGAACATGGAGCATAGACATTTTTTTCAAATGTTTTTCTTTTTTTCCATTTAATTCCCTTGATATTCTGGACTTTTGTTCTTCCAGATGAATTTTAATGTTATTTTTCTAACTCTAAAAAATAATATTTTGGAAGTTTGATTGGTATGGCATTGAACAGATAAATTAAATTAGGTAGAATTGTCATTTTTATTATATTAGCTTGGCCTACTCATGAGCAAACAATGTTTTTCCAATTATTTTTTCTGACTTTATTTGTGTGAAAAGAGTTTTGTAATTGTGTTCATATAGTTCCTTGGTTTGTTTTGTCAGGTAGACTCCCAAATATTTTATAAAGTCTATAGTAACTTTAAGTGGAATTTCTCTTTCTATCTCTTGCTGTTGGGCTTTGTAGTAAATAAAAATGTTTTATGTTGATTTATGTTGGTTTATTTTATATCTTGCAACTTTGCTAAAGTTGTTCATCATTTTAAGGATTTTTTTTACTTGATTCTTCAGGATTCTCTAAGTATATCAACAAAACATCTGCAAAGAATGATAGCTTAGTTTCTTCTTTGACTATTCTAATTCCTTCAATTTCTTTTTCTTCACTTATTGCTAAAGCTAATATTTCTAGTACCATATTGAATAGCAGTAGTGATAATGAACATCTTTGTTTCACCCCTAATCTTATTGGGAATGCATCTAGATGATTCACATCACATATAATGTTTGCTGATGGTTATAGGTAGATGCTGCTTATCATTTTAAGGAAGACTCCATTTATTCCTATGCTTTCCAGTTTTTTCAGTGGAAATGTCTGTTGTATTTTGTCAAACACTTTTTCTGCATCTATTTAGATAATCGTATGGTTTCTATTAGCTTTGTTGTTGATATGATCAATTATGTGGATGGTTTTTCTAATATTAAACCAGTCCTATATTCCTGGTATAAATCCTACCTGATCAAAGTGTATTATTCTTATGATAAGTTGCCATAATCTTTTTGCTAATATTTTATTTAAAATTTTTGCATCTATACTCATTAGGGAAATTGGTCTATAATTTTCTTCCTCTGTTTTGGCTCTTCCTTGTTTTTGGTATTAATAGCATATTCATATCAAAAATGAAAGAATTTGGTAGGACTCCTCCTTCAACTATTTTTCCCAAATAGTCTATATAGTAGTACCAGAGTTAATTTTTCTTTAAATGTTTGATGGAATTCTCTTGTAAATCCATCTGGTCCTGGAGATTTTTTCCTAAGGAGTTCATTTGATGACTTGTTCAATTTCTTTCTTTTTTTTTTTTTTTAAAGCAATTGGGGTTAAGTAACTTGCTCAAGGTTACACGGCTAATCATTATTTATGTGTGGGTGCTCATTTTCTGAGGCTGGATTCGATCTTGGGTCATCCCAACTCCGAAGCCGACGCTCTTACTCACTGCGCCACTTAGCCGCCCCGACTTGTTCAATTTCTTTATCTGAGATGAGGTTAAGTATTTTACTTCCTCTTCTGTTAATCTCAGCAATTTATATTTTTGTAGATATTTATCCAATTCCCTAAGACTGGGAAATTTATGAACATATAATTGGGCAAAATAATTCCTAATTATTGTTTTAATTTCCTCTTCCTTGATGGTGGACTGAAAATTTTCATTTTTGATACTGGTAATTTGGTTTTCTTCTTTCTTTTTTAAAATCAAATTAACCAGAGGTTTATCAATATTATTGGTTTTTTTTTCATAAAACTAGCTCTTATTTTTATTTATTTTCATTTTTATTTATATCAAATGCTTTATTAACTTCTAGTTTACATCATTCATTTCTGCAAAATTTTGAGTTATAAATTTTCTCCCCATTTTCCCCCTACCCACCACCCCAAAATAGTGATCCCACTGGATATCCCCTCCTCCAGTCTGCTCTCTCCCATATCTTCTTCCATACCCCCTCTAACTTTCCAGTAGGCCATGGTGGATCTCTATGCCCCAGTGCCTGTATATCTTATTTCCCAGTTACATGTGAAATAATATTAGCAATAATATATGTATATATATTTAATCAAATGTTAAATATATATTTAAACATTTAACTTTAAAACTTTGTAAACCAGATTCATTCCCTTCCTCCCTTGTCACCCACCCTTACTGGGAAGATAAGCAATTCAGTATAGGTTGTACATGTGTAGCTATGCAAAACATTTCCATAGTGAATTTATTGTAAAAGACTGACTATATTTCACTCCCTCCTATCCCACCCCCCACTTATTCTATTCTCTACTTTGATCTTGTCCCTTTTCAAAAGTGGGTGCTTCCAATTTCCCTCCTCTCCAGCCTTCCCTCCCTTCCATCATCCCCCCTCTCATCCCCTTCCCCCCTACTCTCCTGTAGGGTGAGATACCCTATTTAGGGTGTATGTGAGTCCCTCCCTAAGCCAAATTCAAAGTGAATAAAGTTGACTCATTCCCCTTTGCCTTCCTGTTCTTTCCCTTTATTGTAACCATTTTCCCTTGCCTCTTCTATATGAGATACTTTACCCCATTCTGTCTCTCCCCATCTCCTCTCATTATATTCCTCTCTCACCTCTTCATTTCACCTTTTAATTATCATCTTTTCCTATTAAATTGGTCCTGTGCCCTCTATCTATGTATACCTGTACACATATATACACACATTCACATATGTATTCATACACCCATATACCCTCCTATGTAGACATATATATGTATGTATGTATATACACATGTTTCTATTCCCTTCAACTATTTTCATACTGAGAAAAGTTTCACAAGTTACAATTATCATTTTTTCCACATAGGAATATAAATAGTTCGACTTTGATAAGTTCCTTATGACTTCTTTTCCCTGTTTACCTTCTCATGCTTCTCTTGCTTCTTGTATTTAAATGTCAAATTTTCTATTCAGCTCTGGTTTTTTCATCAAGAATACTTGAAAGTCCTCTATTTTACTGAATGACCATATTTTCCCCTGAAACATGATACTCAGTTTTGCTGAGTAGGTGATTCTTGGTTTTAATCCCAGCTCCTTTGACCTCCAGAATATCATATTCCAGGCCCTTCAATCCCTCAGTGTAGAAGCTGCCAGATCCTGTGTTATCCTGATTGTGTTTCCACAATATTCCAATTGTTTCTTCTTGACTGCTTGTAATATTTTCTCCTTGATCTGGGAACTCTGGAACCTGGCTATAATATTCCTAGGAATTTTCTTTTGGGGATCTTTTTCAGGAGGTGATAGTGGATTTTTCAACCTCTATTTTGCCCTCTGGTTCTAAAACATCAGGAAAATTTTTCCTTGAGAATTTCTTGAAGAATGATTTCTAGGTTCTTTTTTTATCATGACTTTCAGGTAGTAATTTTTAAGTTATCTCTCCTGGATCTATTTTCCAAGTCAGTGGTTTTCCCAATGAGATATCTCACATTGCCTTCTGTTTTTTCATTTGTTTGTATCTGTTTAATAGTATCTTGATTTCTCATAAAGTCACTAGCTTCCATTTGCTCCAATCTAATTTTGAAGGAATGATTCTCTTCAGTGAGCTTTTAAGATTCTTTTTCCATCTGGAAAATTTGGCTTTTTTTTTTTTTAATAAGTAATTGGGGTTAAGTAACTTGCTCAATGTTACACAGCTAGTCATTATTTATGTGTGGGTGCTCATTTTCTGAGGCCAGATTCGATCCCGGGTCATCCCAACTCCAAGGCCGGCGCTCTTACTCACTGCACCACCTAATAGCCCCTAAATTTGGCTTTTTAAAGCATTCTTCTCCTCATTGCCTTTTTGAGCCTCTTTTGCCATTTGAGTTAATCTATTTTTAAGCTGTTATTTTCTTCAGTCAGGTTGTTGACTCTCATTTCATAATTTTCTTGCATCCTTCTCATTTCTCTTCCCAATTTTTCCTTCACTTCTCTTATTTGATTTTAAAAATCCTTTTTAAGCTCCTCTATGGCCTGTAACCAGCTCATATTTTTCTTGGAAGCTTTTGGTGCAGGATTTCTGACTTTGCTATATTCCTCCTGTTCCATGCTTGATCTTTTTTGTCCCCAAAATAGTAATCCAATGTCAGATTTCTCTGCTTGCTTTGCTTCCTTTGCTTGCTCATGTTGCTTGACTTTTGGGCTTTTTGCTACACTAGAACTCTGCTACCAGAGAGGGGAGCTTTGTCCCAAATTGCTAGGGTTTTTCACAGCTGCCAGAGCTATTAGTTGGGTGCCCTCTCTGAAGCCTCTACATGCTCTGGCAAGCTGGTCACACACCCCAGGACCTCCACCCTCGACTGCAATCCAGATCCAAGCAGGTTAAAGCAAGAGTTTAACTGGTTGCTTGGGCCCCCTACAATATGCAGGCCAGGAGCTGAAGCAACCACATGACTGCAACTGTATGGCTTCTGAGCCTCAGCCGCTTCTTGCCCCAGGGGTAAAGGCTGACCACGCTCCCGAACTACTGGATCCCAAAGTCCACCCTGCACTGACCTCTCACTTTGTCCTTACCATCTATGTGTTGATAATTCTGGAAACTGCTACAGCTGCTGGTGATCTGAAGTCCCTCCAACTGGTGGCTGGTCAGGCTCACCCTGAAGCTAAAATCTCTGGCTTGGGCTTGGCTTCCAGAGTGCTCTGCTGGCCTCTTCCTGCTGGCCTGCCAGGCTGTCCTCAGCAGGAGGTTAGCTTCTCTGTATCATTTTGTGGATTCTGTATCTTCAAAGTTTCTTCAGAGTCACCTTTTACATGAATTGGAGGAGGTGGAAGCCAGAGCCCTGTGGAAGTCCTGCTCCTACACTGCCATCTTGACTCTGCCCCCTTATTTTTATTTATTAATTTAATAGTTTTCTTAATTCAATTTTATTAATCCTTCCTTTGGTTTTCAATATTTCTAATTTGGTATTTAATTAGGGATTTTCAATTTTTTTCTTTTTCTAGCTTTCTCTGTTGCATACCCAATTCATTGATCTCCTCTTTCTTTATATTCATGTAAACATTTAGAGATATAAAACTTTCCCTAAGAACCACTTTCTTTGCATCCCATAAGTTTTGGCATGTTGACTCATTCTTGTCTTTCTCTTGAATGAAGTTATTGATTGTTTCTACAATTTGTGGTTTGACCAATTTATTCTTTAGGATTAGATTATTTAGTTTCCAATTAGTTTTTAGTCTTTCTTTCTATGGTTCTTTATTACATATTATTTTTTTTTTTGCATTATGATCTGAAAGGGATGTATAGTCTGCCTTTCTGCTCTGCACTGTGAGGTATTTATGCCCTAGCACATAGTTAGTTTTGGGGCATGTGCCATGTACCACTGAGAAGAAGGCATATTACTTTCTATTTCCATTCATTTTTCTCCAGAGGTCTACCATATCTATCTTTTCTAAAATTCTATCTGCCTCCTTAACTTTCTTGTTTATTTTGAGGTTAGATTTATCAAGTTCAGAGAGGGAGAGACTGAAGTCCTCCACTAGTATAATTTTGCTGTCTATTTCTTCATATAACTGCCTTAACATAATAAACAAATAAACAAACAAACAAATAAATAATAACTCCCTCTAAGAATTTGGATGCTATATCAATTGGTGCATATATGTTTAATAATGATACTTCTTTATTGTTTATGGTGCCTTTTAGCAGGATATAGTTTCTTTCCTCATCTCTTTTGATTAGATCTATTTTTTGCTTTTCCTCTGAAATTAGGATTGCTATCACTGCTTTCTTTAACTTCAGCTAAAGCATAATATATTCTACTCCAGCCTTTTACCTTTACCCTGTATGTATTCCCCTGTTTCAAATGTTTGGGCCATTTTTTTTGGAGGGAGAAGGGCAGGGCAATTGGGGTTAAGTGATTGCCCAAGGTAACACAGCTAATAAGTGTTAAGTGTCTGAGGCTGGATTTGAACTCAGGTCTTCCTGTCTCCAGGGCAGGCCCTCTATTCACTGCATCATCTAGCCACCCGCGATGTGTTTTTGTGTTTTTTTTTTCTAAAAAAACATATTGTAGAATTACAGTCTTTTGTCCATCCTGCTCCCTGACTCTGTTCTTTGGGACGATTGATCTGATTCACATTCACAGTGATGATTGCTATCCATATCTTTCTCTCCATCCTATTCTCTTTTTACACTTTTATTTCTCCATTTTCCCTTCCCCTCCTCAAAAGAGTTTTGCTTTTGACCACCTGCTCCCTCAGTCCTCCCTGCCTTCCATCAGCTCCCTTACTTTTTCTTTCTCTTTTCCCTCACTGCTTCTCACTTCCCTTACAACCACCCCTCTCTTTTCTTTCCCCTTTCCCTTCTTACTGCCTTTAGAGCAAGTTAGATGCCTATACTTAACTGAGTATGTTATTCCCTCCTTGAACCAAAGTCAATGAGAAAAAACCTCAAACAATACTCATCTCCCTTCTTTCTCTCTACTATATTTTTGTGCCTCTTCATGTGATGTAATTTACCCTTTTCTGCCCCCTTGTTTCTTCATCTCCCATTACAGTTCCTTTGCACCCTTTAATTAGGTATTTTTTTATCATTACATCAGTTAATTCATACCTACACCCTCTGTCTCTGTATATCTCTTTCAAATAAAATAATAAATATACAAATTCTCAAGACTTGCAAGCATCATCCTCACATAAAGGTTTGTAAACAGTTTTCTCTTATTTAATAACAAGATTTTTTTTCCTGTTTATGTTTCTGTATCTCTCTTGAGTCTTGTATTTGAAGATTAAATTTTTCACTGAGCTCTGGCCTTTTCAACAGGAAGGTCTGAAGTCCCTTATTTCATTGAATGTCCATATCCTTGCTTGAAAAAATTATGCTCAATTTTGCTGGGTAGTTGATCCTTGGTCATAGTCCAAGCTCCTTTGCCTTATGGAATATGATATTCCAATACCTCCCTCCTTTTAATATAGAAGCTGCAAGGTCCTGTGTGATCCTGACTGTATTCCTGCAATATCTGAATTGTTTTTTCTGACTGCTTGAAATATTTTCTACTTGACTTGATAATTCTGGAATTTGGCTACAATATTCCTTGGCATTTTTCACTTGGGATCTCTTTCAGGAGGAGAATGGCGGATTCTTTTTTTTCTTCTTTTTTTCCATTTTCTTTTTTTTTTTAATTAAACAAATGCTTTATTAACTTCTGGTTTACATCATTCATTTCCACCAGATTATAAGTTACATTTTTCCCCCATTTTTTCCCTACCCACCACCCCAGAATAGCAGTCCCACTAGATATCCCCTCATCCAATCCACTCTCTCCCATATCTTCTCCCACATCCCCTTCAACTTTGCCATTAGGGCAAGGTGAATCTCTGAGCCCCAATCCCTGGACATCTTATGAAACATTTAATTTTAAAACTTCGATTTTCAGATCCATTCCCTTCCTCCCTTGTCACCCACTCCCTCTGAGGAGATGAGCAATTCAGTATGTGTTGTACATGTATAGCTATGCCAAACATTACCATAGTAGATATATTGTAAAAGACTGCTTATATTTCCCTCCCACCCGTCTCACCACCCACCTGGTCCATTCCCTACTTTGATCCTGTCCCTCTTTGATAGTGGGTACTTCTAACCTCCCCTCCCCCCAGAATGCCCTCCCCTCCATCATCCCCCTTTCCCCTGCTCAGGAGAGTGAGTGAGGGTAAGATATTCCATTTAGTATGCATGTGATTCTCTCCTGGAGCCAACTTCAATGAGAATATGCTTTGGCCTTTTTGCCTTCCTGTTCTTCCCCTCCCTTGCAACTACTTCCCCTTGCCTCTTCTACATGAGATAGTTTACCCTACCCTGTCTCTCTCCATCTCTTCTTGCCACTTTCCTCTCTCACCTCTTGACTTCACCCCTTAAGAATCATCCCTTCCTTGGGGCGGCTAGGTGGCACAGCAAGCAGAGCACTGGCCCTGGAGCCAGAAGGACCCGAGCCCGGATCTGGCCCCAGACACCCAACACATAAACAAAAACCCAGCCTCGTGACCCCGGGAAAGTCACCCAACCCCAATTGCCCTCCAAAAAAAAAAAGACTCATCCCTTTCCATCAAATTCAACCTGTGCCCTCTATCCATGTATACCTGTGAACATATGCCATGTACCCTTCTTCAATTATTTTCATAATGAGAAAGGTTTCATCAAACACAGTTATTGTTTTTCCATGTAGGAATGTAAGTAGTCCAACTTTGATAAGTTCCTTTTGATTTCTTTTCCTTGATTACCTTCTCAAGCATCTCTTGCTTCTTGTGTCTGAATGTTAAACTTTCTATTCAACTCTGGTTTTTACCTCAAGAATGCTTGAAAGTCCTCTATTCCACTGAATGACCATATTTTCCCCTGAAACAAAATACTCAGTTTTGCTGGGTAGGTGACCCTTGGCTTCAATCCCAGCTCTTTTGCCCTCTGGAATATCATATTCCATGCCCTTCGATCCCTCAGTGTAGAAGCTGCCAGGTCCTGGGCTATTCTGATTGTGTTTCCACAATATTGAAATTGTTTCTTCCTGGCTGCTTGTAGTATTTTCTCCTTGATCTGGGGATTCTGGAACCTGGCTATAATATTCCTGGGAGTTTTCTTTTTGGGATCTTTTTCAGGAGGTGATCGGTGGATTCTTTCAACCTCTATTTTGCCCTCTGGATCTAAAACATCAGGGCAATTTTCCTTGAGAATTTCTTGAAGGATGATTTCTAGGTTCTTTCTTTGATTGTGGCTTTCAGGTAGTCCAATAATTTTTAAATTATCTCTCCTGGATCTATTTTCCAGGTCAATGGTTTTTCCCATGAGATATTTCACATTGCCTTCTATTCTTTCATTTGTTTGGATCTGTTTAATAGTATCCTGATTTCTCATAAAGTCACTAGCTTCCATTTGCTCCAGTCTAACTCTGAAGGAATGAATCTCCTCAGTGAGCTTTTGAGATTCTTTTTCCATCTGGCAAATTCGACTTTTTAAGGCATTCTTCTCCTTATTGCCTTTCTGAGCCTCTTTTGCCATTTGAGTTAGTCTATTTTTTAAGGTGTTATTTTCCTCAGTCAGGCTGTTGACTGTCATTTCATACTTTTCTTGCATCTTTTTCATTTCTCTTCCCAAATTTTCCCCCACTTCTCTTATCTGCTTCTTAATGTCCTCTATGGCCTGTAGCCAGCTTGTATTTTCATTTGGGGCTTTTGGTGCAGGAGTTCTGACCTCACAGTCCTCCTCCATGCTTTGAGCCTCTTTGCCCCTAAAATAGGAGTTCAATGTTGAACTTTTCTGTTTATTTTGTTTCATTTGCCTAGGCATGTTGCCACTTAATTACTTGATTTTGGGGCTTGTTGCCACAGTAGGACTCTGCCACCAGACAGGGGAGCTTCTGCCCAAATGTGGGGTCTTCACAACTTCCTCCAGTTGGGTGGCCTCTGTAAAGCCTCCACCCACTCTGGCAAATTGGATACCAACCCCAAACTCCCCCCCACCCCAGACCACAATCCAGATCCAGGCAGTTTAAAGCAAGAGCAATTAACCCGCAGAATGATTGCTGGATCTCCCTACAGTTCACAGACCAGGAGCTAGAGCCACTGCTGACGCTGCAAAATGGCTTCTGTACTGCTGTTTCTTCAGCAGCTTTTCACCCCCAGGGAAGGAAGCCACTTGTTCCCCAAATAGTGGTCCCAAAGTCCATAGGGCACTAACCTCTCACTTTGTCCTAGGCATATCTGTGCTGATAATTCTGGAATCGCCACAATTGCTGGTGTTCTGGGGTCCCTCCAGCCGGCTGAAGGCCCGGCCACCCTGGTGCTAAAACCGTGGACCTGGGCTTGGCTCTGCGAGCTGCGCTGTGGGTTCCCAGCGCGCTGTGCTGCCTGCTCTCAAAGTGCTGCGCTGGCTGCTCCCTGCAGGGCTTCTGGGCTGTCCTCAGCAGGAGGTTAACTTCTCTGTACTGTTCTGTGGGTGTTGTGGTTCCAGAAGTTGTTCGGAGTCCTCTTTCACATTGTTTGAAATTTGTGTGCGGCAGAGCACATTGGAAATGCTGTTTCTACTCTGCCATCTTGGCTCCGCCTCACATTCAATGGCGGATTCTTTAGATGATTATTTTACCCTCTGGTTCTAGGACCTCAGAGTAGTTCTCCTTAATGATTTCTTGGAAGATATTGTCCAGGATATTTTCTCCCCAAATTCTATTTTAGACTCAGATGCCAGAGTCTTACAAATGGAGAATAGAAAAAAGAAACAAAAATTTATCATAAGCTTAACTATTGGAACTTAAATACAAAGTTGGAAACAGAACCATGTGATGTGTATAGCAGAACATAAGAGAGGATTCAAAATATATAAAAATAAGTTTTCATTTCAAGAAAGCCTATATGATAAATAATACTCATTGTGATAAGAATTGTACATCCTTTCTTTGCTTCCTTGTAAGTTTTCTTTTGTTCTCTGCTGTGCATTTTTTACTTTGTTCTTTTTTCCCTCCCCTACCCCTCCAAGAAGGCTATAATAAAGTTTAGATATGTTTCTTTATAGCTATAAATATATACATATCCTCCCCCAAGCCCCCCAAAAGCTATAATAAAATTGAGATATGTTTCTCCACAGTTATAGATATATACATACATATATACCATATGTAAATACTTATATGGACATAAACATTCCCAAATCTATTATACTCCTGATCTTTGTTTATATGTATATGTACATCTCTTGTTTCCTATCCCTCCTGCCTCCTCTACTTTACTTTTACCCACTACCTTGACCTCCTATGATTTGCCTACCCCTCTTAAAGGATCCCTCCCCTATCCTCCTATTCCCATAAATCTAAACACCCTTCTACACCCCTATTTACCTATTTTCTCATCCTCCCCTCTAAAAATCCCTCCCTTGTTCTCTCTCCCATCCCTGTTCCCCTACCACTTTATTTCTTCAGAATTTAGAAGACTTCTATATTCTTTTAAATATATATACATTGTTCCCTCTTACACCCATTCCCAATGAAAGAAGGTTATCACAACAACTAGCCCTCTTCTCCCATTTAATTCCTATGTATCAATTCTTCCTCTTGAACCTTATCTGTATAAAATAACTACTCTTTCTAGCTATTCTTTTTAAATGCATATCATGCCCAGGTTTTCGTTAATCTTTCTATCGAACTACCCAATTATTAATAAGAATCTTAGACATAAATTTAAAATTTTACATATATAAAAAGTAAGCAGTCTGTCCTTATGGATCCCCTATAATCAATCTTTGTTGTGTACCTTATATTTATATTGGTTCTTGTATGTTGATTGTCAATTAAGTTCAGGTTTTAAAAAAATAGTCTTGTAAATATGAGAGTTTATTAAATGTCCATTTTTTTTCATTCAAGCTAATAGCTAACTTTGCAGGGTATGATATTTTTGGCCAGAGTCCCAGTCCTTTAGCTCTTTGATATATTGTGTTCCAAGACCTGCAGCCCTTTAATGTTTCTGATGCTAGGCCTTGTGTTATTTTTTTTTTGTCTTTATTCATTTGTTTATTTACTTTTAGTTTACAAGCTTCAGTTCCACAGTCCCTTGAGTCCCCTTCCTTTCCTTCTCCCTTACCCCCCATGGCGGCATGCAATCAAGTACAGGATCTGCAAGTGTTTTCACATTAGACATTAGTCAGGTGGTAAAGAAGGATTGTAACCAATGGAATGAACAATGGGAAAGAGGAAACCAAACAAGAAAAAGAAAAAGAGCAGGTGGTTTGTTTCAATCTGCATTCAAACTCTGTTCTTTCTAGTTCTTCCTCTGAATGTAGGTATCTCTTTTGATCATGAGTCTTTTGGAGTTGTCTTATAACCTTGCATTGCTGAGAAGAGTCCAGTCTATCAAACCGGGTCATCACACATACGTTGTGTCAGTAATTGTGTACAAATTTCTCCTGGTTCTGCTCTTCTCACTCGGCATCAGTTTATGTAAGTTTCTCTAGGTAAATATGAAGTCCATCTGCTCCTCATTTCTTATAGCACAATAATATTCCATTACGTTCATCTACCACAACTTGTTTAGCCATTCCCTAATTGATGGGCATCCCCTTAATGTCCAATTCTTTGCCACCACAAAAAGAGCTGCTATAAATACTTTTGTACATACAGGTCTTCCTCCCACTTCTATGATCTCTTTAGGATACAACCCTAGAAGTGGTATTGCTGGGTCAAAGTTATGCACTTATTTATAGCCCTTTGGGCATAATTCCAGATTGCTCTCCAGAATGGTTGAATCAGTTCACAACTCCACCAACAATGCATTAGTATTCCAATTTTCCCACATCCTCTCCAGCATTTGTCATTTTCCTGTTTTGTCATCTTAGCCAATCTGACAGATGAGATGTGGTACCCCGGAGTTGTTTTGATTTGCATTTCTCTAATCACTAGTGATTTAGAGCATTTTTTTCATATGCTTATAGATATCTTTAATTTCTTCCTCTGAGAACTGCCTGTTCATATCCTTTGACCATTTATCAATTGGGGAATGACTTGTATTCTTATAAACTTGTCTCAGTTCTCTGTAGTATTGTGTCCCAAATTGCTGGGGTTTTGTGTAGCTGTTGTCAGAGGTTATTCTGGGCATCTGCCTCAGAATTGTGAGGAGGACTCCCTCTCCACAGCCTCAACAATCTTTGCCATGCTTGCACTCCTCACCCCAGGACCACCACCCAAGACTATGACCCAGATCCAAGCAGGGCAAAGCAAGAGAATCCCAACTCAGCACCAGCAAAGAGATTCCTGCAATTGCCCTTTGGACAATCACTTGGTTCCCCCACTGATCTGTAGACCTGGGGCTCAGGAGGCAGCCACCACAGCAGCTGCTGCAGCCACTGCCACCTCTGTCCCTGGGGGCAGGGGCTGGACCACACTCTTTTCTCACCCAGTTCCAACAGAGTTCCACACTGACCTTTTACTTTCTCTTTGTCATTTTTGGGTTTAGAAACCTGGAAACCGCCACAGTTTCCAGTTAATCAGTCCATTGAAGTCTGCTCTGGTCAGTCTGTGTCATTGCTCTGGGCCAGCGCAGCACATGTGGGACTGTGCTCCACTCCAAACCTGTTGTGATAGACCCTTCCTGTCAGCCTGCTGGGCTCTCTTCAGCAGGAGATTTGTTTCTCTCTGTCACTTTGTGGGTTCTGTAGCTCTAAAATTTGTTTAGAGTCATATTTTACAGGGATTGGAGGTAGTTGGCACAAGAGCTTAAGCAAATTTCTACTTTTACTCTGCCATCTTGCCTCCACCCCCCTATTTCCTGGCTTTTAAAGTGGCCCTCTGCTTCTGGGGCATAGGAGGCTCTGTCCCACACATCTTCTGCTGGGAGCCAGGGGTCTGGTCACAGATTTTGTGGTGTGGCCTCAGGTTCTGTCAGTTAGAAGCTATTTAATGTTGCAGCTCACCTGGTGCTGAGTTGGAACTGGCTGGTGTATGCCAAGTCCAAGGCCATGTAAGGTCTTTCTGAGTTTTCCAGGGTTACACTGAAGCTCATAGTGTGAGGTATGGGGGAGGGTTGATCTGGCCACTGGAGGTATTCACCTCTCCTAGGTCTTCACTACAGCCCAGGCTCAGCCACTGGTAGATGTCTGTCCACACTGGAGTGTACTGATTTTCCTGGCTGTGTGAAGACATGCCTGGGGTTCTGGTGTTAGTGTTTGCTGGCTCCACCCCCCTTGGGTTCAGTACCTCTGGCTGGTCCCCTAGGTGGGGCTTGTTGGACACCTCCCATCCTGCACTGTTTCCCTTCAGGCACAACAAGAGGGACCCTTCCCATCAATCTCCCTAGCCTCCTGAGCTAAAATATCCCTTCTCCTGGTCCCACTACTTCAAGATTTTTCCTGGGACAATATTCTCTGGGTTTTTCAAGGTCAACAAGGTGGGAATGAGAGCACTTAAGGTTTTCTCTGCCATCTTGGTTCCTGGAAGTTCCCTTCTACTCCTTTAAACTGGTAGCTGCTAAATCTTGTGTGATTCTGACTTTGGCACCATACTATTTGAAACTCTTTCTTTCCAGTTTCTCCTTGACCTGAGAGCTCTGAAATTGCCATATATTACTGGGAGTTTTCACTTTGGGATTTTTTTTTTGGATGTTCCTGGTAGATACTTTGAGTTTCTATTATGCCCTCTGGTTCTAAGATATTTGGGGAATTTTCCTTTACAATGCTTTGACATATAATGTCTATTCTCTTTTTGTGGTCATGGCTTTCAGATAGACCAATAATTTTAAAATGATCTCTCCTTTATCTATTTTTCACATTGTTTGTTTTTCCTATTATTTACTATTTACTTTGATTTTTTCACACTTCTGATTTTGTTTTATTGTTTATTGATGTCTCATGAAATCATGGGTTTCCGTTCAACTAATTCTAATTTTGAGGAGCCATTTTTTTCAGTTATGTACTTCTTTTGCTATTTGGCCAATTCTGACTTTCAAGAAGTTATTTTCTTCAGCATTTTTGTGTATCTTTTATCAAATCATCAGTTCTTTTCCCATAATTTTCTTGCATTGCTTTAATTTCTTTCCCCAAAATTTTTTCTTTATGGATTTTCTTTATTTTTAAATAATGTTCTTACTATTTTAAAAATTCTTCTTTGGTATAGCCAAGATGGCAGAGTAGAAACAGGAAATTCCATTACTGCCCCCCATAACCACCTCAAATACCTATAAAATATGACTCTAAACAAATTTCAGAAGTAGAGAACCCACAAGGTGACAGAGAGAAACAAATCTCCCAGGCAGCCCGGCAGGCTGATGAAAGGGGTTCATCACAGTGCACTGGGAATCCAGCACAGTCCCATGTAAGCCACAGGGTTTTGTCCCCAGGGAGGCAGCGGTATGTAAAGACTTCAGGAGAGTGAATCATCAGCAGCTGTGGTGGTTTCCAGACTTTTCAATCCATAAATGTCAAAAAGAAAATAAAAGGTCAGTTGGGAACTCTGTTGGAAAGGAAGGCCACAGTCTGGCTCCTGGCCCCAGGACAAGAGACGGCAGAGGCACAATGGCTGTGGTGGCTGTCACGTGGCTGCTTCTGGAGTTCCTGACAGATCATAGGAGGACCAAGCAACCACTGAGAGGGTAATCACTCCTGTTTGACCTGCTTGAATCTGGGTCATTTTCTTGGGCAGTGGTCCTGGCATGAGAAATGCTAGTTTGCCACTGTAGAGTCTGTAGAGAGGGCACCCTCTTCAGACCTCTAACAACATTTGCAAAAATCCCAGCCATTTGGCACAAAGCTCTCCTCTCTGGAATCAGAGTTCTACTGCGGCAAAGAGCTCAAAAGTCAAGTAATTGACTGGCAATATGAAGAAGCAGAGGGAGCACAAACAGACCATAGAATCCTTTTGGGGGGACAAAAAGGATCAAAGAATGGAATTGGAGAAAGACAATAAATTCAGAACTCCTGCATCAAAAGCTTCCAAGAAAAATATGAATTGGCCATGGAAGAGCTCAAGACAGATTTTGAAAATGAAGTAAGAGAAGTGGAGGAAAAATTGGGAAGAGAAATGAGAATGATGCAAGAAAATCATGAAAAGAGAGTCAACACCTGACTGAAGAAAATAACACCTTAAAAATAGACTAACTCTTGAATGAAGATTAAAGCAAACTAACTGTTCTTTCTTTTTCTTGTTTGGTTTTGTTTCCTCTTTCTCATTGTTGATTCCATCCATTACAATCCTTTATAACCTGACTAATGTCTAATGTGAAAGTATTTGCAGATCCTATACTTGAGTGAATGCCGCTGTGGGGGGCGGAGTAATGAGAGAGAGGAAGAAAATTTGAAACTCCAGGGATTATGGAACTGAATCTTGTAAGCTAAAAGTAAACAAACAAATTAATAAAGACAAAAATAAAAAACAAACAAAAAATAGACTAACTCAAATGGCAAAAGAGTCCCAAAAAGCCAATGAGAAGAATGTCTTTAAAAGCGGAATTTGCCAGATGGAAAAGAAATTTCAAAAACTCACTGAAGAGAATAATTCCTTCAAAATTACATTGGAGAAAATTAAAGCTAATGACTTTATGAGGAATCAATATACTATAAAACAAATCCAAACAAATGAAAAAAATAGAAGGCAATGTGAAATTTCTCATTAGAAAAACCACTGACCTGGAAAATACATCCAGGAGAGATCGTTTAAAAATTATTGGGCTACCTGAAAGGCACGATCAAAAAAAGAACCTAGAAATCATCCTCCAAGAAATTGTCAAGGAAAATTGCCCTGATATTTTAGAACCAGAGGGCAAAACAGAAATTGAAAGAATTCACCAATCACCTATTGAAAAAGATCCCAAAAAGAAAATTTCTAGGAATATCATAGCCAAATTCTAGAGTTTCCAGGTCAAGAAGAAAATATTGCAAGCAGCCAGGAAGAAACAATTTGAGTATTGTGGAAACATAATCAGGATAATTTACAAGACCTAGCAGCTTCTACATTAAGGGACCAAAAGGCTTGGGATATGATATTCTGAAAGTCAAAGGAGCTAGGATTAAAATGAAGAATCACCTACCCAGCAAAACTGAGTATAATGTTTCAGGGGAAAATATAGTCATTCAATGAAATAGTGGACTTTCAAGCACTCTTGTTGAAAAGACCAGAGCTGAACAGAAAATTTGACAAGAAGCAAGAAAACCCTGAACAGGTAAACAGGAAAGAGAAATCATAAGGAACTTATTAAAACTGAACTATTTACATTCCTACATGGACAGATGATATTTGTAACTCATAAGACTTTTCTCAGTATGAGGATAGTTGGAGGGATTATATATGTGTATATACACACACATATGTATACATGTATAGGTGGGTTTATGTATGTATATGTAGACAATATGTGTATGTATGTGTGTACATGTATACATAGAGGGCACAGGATGAATTGAATATGAAGGGATGATATCTAAAAAATAAAATTAAGAGGTGAGAGAGGAATATATTAGGAGAAGGAGAAAGGGAGAGATAGAATAGGGTAAATTACCTCATATAAAAGAGGCAAGAGAAAGCTATTACAATGAAGGGGAAGGGCAGGAAGATGAAAGGGAATGAGTCAATTTTACTCTCATTGGATCTGGCTTAAAGAGGGAACAACATGTACACTCAATTAGGTATCTCACCTTACAGGAAAGTAGGAGGGAAGGAGGATAAGAGAGGAACAATAGAAGGGAGGGCAGATTGGGGGAGATGGTAGTTAGAAGCAAATACGTTTGAAAAGGGATAGGGTCAAAGGAGAAAATAGAATAAATGGTGGGCAGCATAGGATGGAGGGAAATATAGTTAGTCTTTCACAACATGACTACTATGGAAATGTTTTACATAACTACACATGTATAACCTATATTGAATTGCTTGGTGGATGAGGAGGGAGGAATGGTGAGAATTTGGTTACTCAAGGTTTTATAAACAAATGTTAACAATTGTTTTTACTTGCAACTGGGATATAAGATATACAGGCAATGGTGTATAGAAATTCATCTTGCTCTACAAGAAAGTAATGGGGGGGCGGTTAGATGGCACAGTGAATAAGAGCGCCAGCCTTGGAGTTGGGATGACCCGGGATTGAATCCGGCCTCAGAAAATGAGCACCCACACACAAATAATGACTAGCTGTGTAACCTTGAGCAAGTTACTTAACCCCAATTGCTTAAAAAAGATATAAAAAAGAAAGTAATGGGGGGAGACATGGGGAGGATTATAAAAGAGGGCATATTGGGGAAAGGAGTATTCACTATGCTTGTCATTTTGGGGTGGGGTGTAGGGAAGAGACAGGGAGAAAATTTGTAACTCAAAATCTCATGTAAATGAATGTTGAAATCTAAAAAATAAAATGATTAAAAAAAAAGAAATTCCCTCCCTATGTTCATGCTATCCCTGAAAGGTTTCTGGATGTTGGTTGCTCTAAGAACTCTGATTCCCCTTAACCTGAAGAAGAATGCTTTCCATGGAGGTATAACTCTCTTTCAGAGATACTGGTCTTTTTAATTACCATGTCACCACAAAGTAGACCTATTATAAGATATCCATTTCTCACTATAAAATAAGTATATCTTCTCTACCTGTGGGGTCATCCTTGATTCAAACTCCCTATCATGACTGATTCAAAAATTCCCAGGATAGTCAGTGTTGCAGGGAATGTGGAAAGACAGGCACACTAACGAATTTCTGGTGGAGCTGTGAACTGATCCAACCATTCTGCAAAGCAAATGAGAATTATACTAAATAGCACAATATCCATATCTTTTGTTTCAGAGAACCCATTGCTAAGCATATAAACTAAGAAGGTCAACTATGGAAAATAAATTTTCTTATACACAAAAATGTTTATATCAGTGCTTTTTGTAGTATCTAATAATTGGAAACAAAATAGATGCTCCTCTATTAGGGAATACCTAAACCACTGTTATATGAAATGTAATGGAATATTACTGTGATGTGATGGGTACAGCTAAGTGGCACGATGGATAGAATGCTTGTCCTAGAGTCAGAAGGACCTGAGTTCAAATCCAGTCTCAGATACTTACTAGCTGTGTGACCCTGAGCAAGTCACTTAACCTTGTTTACCTCAGTTTCTTCCACTATGAAATGAGTGGTATACATCTGTAACATTTGAAACAGAAGAGAAATAATCTGATGGATCACTTAAGGTCAGGAGTTCTGAGGGGCAAGAAAACTAAAACCAATTAGATGTCTGTGCTATCTTCAGCTCCTGGGATTTTGGGGTAGGGTGGGGCACCAGGCTGCCTAAGGAAGGATGAGCCAGTCCAGGTCACAAATGGAGCAGCATAAAGCTTCTGGGCTAACCAAAAAACATATCAAATCTGTCAGCGCCCACTGTACTTTCAGCCAGGCAAGATTAGGGAGATCTAGTCTCAAAACACCAAAACAACAGTGAATATGAGTACTCTCAGAAAAAGTGTGGAAGAATTATATCAACTGATATGAAGTGAACAAAATGCCGAGAAAACAATACACACAGCATTTATTACACTGTAAATGAAAACAATAATAAAACAAGAGAAACTGAATGATTTAAAAGACCAAGCCTGGTCTTGCAGAAGGAAAGTGAGAATGCATTGCACTAATTTGCAGAGGCTGAAGATTATGGACCTGGAATACCCAATACAATGTCAGACTTAGTAAAGACATTGCTTAGTTTTGCTGAACTTTTGTTTTCTTTTTTAATGACCTGTTATAAAGAATGGTTCTCTGGGTATAAGATAGAGGATAAAATAGAGTAAAAATACTAGGAAATGTAGGTGACTTTAAAAAACTAGTAATTTCTAAAACAAAAAGTTAAATGGAATGATATAAATATGTATAAACATAAGTTTTTATTTAAACTCATGACATAATTTCTGTAACAATAATTCAACAAAAAGTGCTAACAAATAAAACATAGATCAAAACTTTGAAAGTAAACTTACTTCTAGCAATGGATGCCAATGAGTTATTGGTTTTCTGTGATAGGCTAGCATTTCATTCCAATGATCTCTTCCAAGACCTTCAGCATTCAGTCCTGTCCTACATACTCCTATTACCTCATTGTGTCCTACCCTATGAGTAATTAAGATTATGGTTTAAATCTTATTTTAAAAGATAGGTACATTTCCATACATCAGAAAATATGCAAATCAATGAAACTAAAATTTTGCTTTAGTAAGTCTAGTTTATTGTAATTAAATTTGACCCAAATGTAATTAACACCAAATCTGCAAACTTAGATTCCAAAACGTAACATATAATATCAGCTTTGTAATGCCAGACAGTCATTTATGTGTAATATAGTATATATGAACCCTTTTACTTATGCCTGTATTATTTATACTTTCAAAAAAGTAAGAGTAATACCAGCAAACAACATAGGAATTCTCACAATTATTTACCTGGAAAAGGCACCGATGAGTCTAATGATATAAATAAATATAAATATAAATATTATAACAGTGTTATAATGCAAATTAGTTTCCTGACTAAGAGCTGAATGGCAAGCTGCTTTGTAGAAATGACCATGCATACCAACTTTAACAAACTTATTAACTTGTGTGTATATATACATGCATGTATATCTATATTTATCCCTTGTATGTATATATGTCTCTCTATTTATATTTATCCCTTCCACATGGTGGGGTTAAGAATGTGGCACCCCTACAATCTGGAAAACCCAGATTAGATTTTTGGCCCTCCTTTTGTACCAGAGAAGAAGTCTGATTTTTTTTTCTTTTTCTTTAAAGGGTGTTTACAGTATCTCACTGTAAAATTAGGTTTAAGCATTTGGTCAAAGGCTCTGTGTCATCTGCTGGCATTTGTATGTTGTCTGTGACTTCCATGAAATTCCCCCAAAATTCCCATTTAATTTCTCATGCTGATTTTCAATATATGGAAACCATGATAGGGAAAGTCACAATGTGAAAGAGATAATTATATATAGTACACACACACACACACACACACACACACCTATGTAATACATAATATAGGTGTATGTGTACATATATGAATACTGTATAGAATAAAGCTTTCTATAGAATAAAGCAGTCAGTCAAATAAAGTCATAGAGGATCATACACATCTTATGCAATTTTATTTAATAAATTAAAGCACCATAGTAAATCTAGGCATTTATATGTGTCAGGGGGGAATTGGGAGAAAAGGAAGGCATGATAAATCAGGAAAATGCCATGACCAAAGGTCCAGAGGTACCAGACCTCTCTGGGAACAGTAAGTAGGTCAGTTTTTTTCTGGATTGGAGGCAAGTTTGTGTAGGAGAATAGTGAATTATATATTATGTTAGACTATAAAGGACCAAGCTCGAATGCTTGGTCAAAATGTATGTGCTTAATCTGGTAAGTAGGGACTAGATTTTTGAACATGTATGATATGAAAAATGGCATTAAGGTCAGTCTTGAAGTTTGAAGAATGAATGAAATATAGCCTTATCTCTAGTACTTACTTTTTTGTTTCTTACCATCATAGAGAATTTATGGCAAATACTTCATTTCACATGTGGAAAAAATTAACTCCAGTGAAAGTAACTTATTCCAACTATAGCTACTAGCTATCTTCTAGCATAATGCTTTTCCCACTAGCCAACACTAGAATTACTGCCATCAGTTTTTCAAAAATTTTTAAATGTGTGCATATATGTCTAATATATCACTGTATCTACTGACAGTTGAAAACACTGGGACAAAGAAAATGAACCTAAAAATCTGGATAAGTATAGCCTAAAATCTAATAATGCAGTTCTGAAAAGACTGCTTATGCAGGAAGAGATACTTACCTATCATAATCCATGACAGCAATCATGAGGCTGACCTGGTCCACATTCTCAGGAGGAATATCAAAAATGATGGCCTCATTATAAACTGGATTTAAAGTATTTTTTTTGGTACTTGTTTTTCTTTTTTTCAATCTTCGACCCTCACACATCAGTGACACTTTTACATATGGATCTGAAAGCAAAAAAAAAATTATAAAGCTGTGAGTATACTGAGTCCCAGTTAAATTACTATAAGAGAAGAATGTTCTTCATGGAATATTTATGAGAGATGTGGCAGAGCAAATAAAGGGTCAGCCTGAAGCAGGAAGACTGGGCTTAATTTTGGCCTCTAATATACAATGATTGCTTATCCTGGGTAGTGACCGAACAAAAACAACAAAAATGGGTAAATATACTTGAGTTTTAGTACTTCAGGCAAAATTTTACTACTGTAAGTTAGAGTTCAGTTACTAGCTGAATTGTTAGAGGGAATTTCATATTGAGTCCTCTACAGTGAAGAATGTCTAAGTCAGACCAGAAAAAAAAAGTGTGGCAGAACTAATATTAAAAAAAGATTCAATTACAGAAACCATAGAAAGTTGGGATAATTTATTTTATTATATATTTTTAACATAAATAACTGACCAGAAATGAATTAACTTAGAGTTAATTTGATATGGTTAGTTTTGATAAAAAGAGAAGAATATTTGTTTTTATGTTGTAGTTGCTTTATTTTTTTGTCTTTAGAAAATTTTTATTTCTGCCAGAACAGATTTTGATCCATAGGATTTTTTGTTTGTTTGTTTGTTTTTAGTTTACAACACTCATTTCCACAAGATTTTGAGTTACAAATTTTCTCCCCATCTTTCCCCTACCCACCACTCCAAAACAGCGATCCCACTGAATACCCCTACCCCAATCTGCTCTCTCCTATATCCTTCCCCATCCCCCCTCCAACTTTCCAGTATGGCAAGATGGATCTCCATACCCCAGTGCCTGTATATCTTCTTTCCCAGTTGCATGTAAAAATATTACCACTACTACTGCTACTACTAAAAATAATAATAATAATAATATTTTTTTAAACATTTGATTTTAAAACTTTGAATTCCAGATTCTTTCCCTTCTTTCCTCATCACCAACCTTTACTGGGAAAATAAACAGTTCAATATAGGTTGTACATGTGTAGTTACACAAAACATTTCCATAGTGGATATATTGTGAAAGCCTGATTATATTTTCCTACATCCTATCCCATCCCCCACTTGTTCCATTTTCTACTTTGACCCCGTCCCTTTTCAAAAGTTGTGCTTCTAACTAACCTCCCCACCCCCCTGCCCAATCTGCCCCTTCTTATCCCCATCACTCCTATTTTCCTGTAGGGTAAGATATCCAATTGAGAGTGTATGTTGTTCCTTCCTTAAGCCAAACTCAATGAGAGTAAGGTTGACCCATTCGTTTTTGCCTTCCTGTTCTTCCCTTCCTTTGTAACAGTTTTCCCTTGCCTCTTTTATATGAGATAATTTAGCCTATTCTGTCTCTACTTATCTCTTCTCATTAGATTCCTCTCTCACCTCTTAATTATAATTTTTAGATATCATCCCTTACTATTCAATTGATCCTGTGCCCTCTGTCTATATATACATATACATACATATACACACTCACATATGTATTTATATACACATATACCCTCCTATATATACATATACATATACATATATATATATATATTTACCGTTTTCCATGTAGGAATGTAAATAGTTCAACTTCGATAAGTTCCTTATGATTTCTTTTCCCTGTTTACCTTCTCAAGCTTCTCTTGCTACTTGTATTTGAATGTCAAATTTTCTATTCAACTCTGGTTTTTTCATCAAGAATGCTTGAAAGTCCTCTATTTCATTGAATGACCATATTTTCCCCTGAAACATGATACTCAGTTTTTCTGGGTAGGTGATTCTTGGTTTTAATCCCAGCTCCTTTGACCTCTTATTTGATTCTTATTCCAGGCCTTCAATCCTTTAGTGTTGAAGCTGCAAAATCTTGTGTTATCCTGATTGTGTTTCCACAATATTAAAATTGTTTCTTCTTGGCTGCTTATAATATTTTCTTCTTGACCTGGGAACTCTGGAACCTGGCTATAATATTGCTAGGAGTTGGGGCAGCTAGGTGGTGCAGTGAAAAGATCACCAGCCCTGTAGTCAGGAGGACCTGAGTTCAAATGCATCCTCAGACACTTGACACAATTACTAGCCATGTGACTTTGGGTAAGTCACTTAACCCCAATTGCCCTCCAAAAAGCAAATTTATATATTCCCAGGAGTTTTTTTGGGGGGGGGAATCTTTTTCAAGAGGTGATTGGTGAATTCTTTCAGTTTCTATTTTGCCCTCTGGTTCTAATTGCAAATCAGGGCAATTTTCCTTGAGAATTTCTTGGAGGATGATTTCTAGGTTCTTTTTTTGGTGGTGGCTTTCAGGTAGTCCAATAATTTTTAAATGATCTCTCCTAGATGTATTTTCCAGGTCAGTGGTTTTTCTAATGACATATTTCACATTGCCTTCTATTTTTTCATTTGTTTGGATCTGTTTATTAGTATCTTGATTTCTCATAATGTCACTAGCTTCCATTTGCTCAAATCTAGTTCTGAAGGAATTATTCTCTTCAGTAAGTTTTTGAAATTCCTTTTCCATAAGGCAAATTCAGCTTTTCTTAAGGCATTCTTCACTTCATTGGCTTTTTGGGCCTCTTTTGACATTTGAGTTATTTTTTTTTTCTTATCCCCAAATGCTTTATTAACTTCTGGTTTACATCATTCATTTCCTCCAGATTTTGAGTTACAATTTTTTCCCCATTTTTCCCCTACCCACCACCCCAGAATAGCAGTCCCACATGATATCCCCTCATCCAATCTGCTCTCTCCCATCTCTTCTCCCATACCTCCTTCTACTTTTCCATTAGGGCAAGGTGAATCTCTGTGCCCCAATGCCTGCACATCTTATCTCCCAGTTACATGCAAAATAGTATTAATAATAGTATTTATACATATTTGAAACATTTAATTTTAAAACTTCGAATCCCAGATCCATTCCCTTCATCCCTTGTCACCCACTCCCGCTGGGAATATAAGCAATTCAGTATATGTTGTACATGTATAGCTATGCAAAACATTACCATAGTAGATATATTGTAAAAGACTGACTATATTTCCCTCCCACCCATCCCACCCCCACCTGGTCCATTCTCTACTTTGATCCTGTTCCTCTTCAAAAGTGGGTGCCTCCCACATCCCCTTGCCCCAGCATACCCTCCCCTCCATCATCCCCCCTCTCATGGCCCTTCCCTTTACTCTTCTGCAGGGTGAGATATCCCATTTAGTATGTATATCATTCTTTCCCTGAGCCAGACTCAATGAGAATATGCTTTTGCCTTTTTGCCTTCCTGTTCTTCCCCTCCCCTGTGACTACTTCCCCTTGCCTAATCTACGTGAGATGTTTTACCCCCGCCCCCATCTCTCCCCATCTCCTCTTGCCACCTTCCTCTCTCACCTCTTAACTTCACTCCTTAAGTATCACCCCTTCCTACCAAATTCAACCTGTGCCCTCTATCCATGTATACCTGTAAACATATATACACACATTCACATATGTATTCATATGCCCATATACCCTTTTTCCATTATTTTCATACTGAGAAAGGTTTCATCAGTCACAGTTATTGTTTTTCCATGTAGGAATGTAAATAGTTCAACTTTGATAAGTTCCTTTTGATTTCTTTTCACTGTTTACCTTCTCAAGTATCTCTTGCTTCTTGTGTCTGAATGTCAAATTTTCTATTCAACTCTGGTTTTTTCCTCAAGAATGCTTGAAAGTCCTCTATTCCACTGAATGACCATATTTTTCCCTGAAACAAGATACTCAATTTTGCTGGGTAGGTGATTCTTGTTTTTAATCCCAGGTCCTTTGCCCTGCAGAATATCATATTCCATGCCCTTCAATACCTCAATGTAGAAGCCAGGTCCTGTGCTCTTCTGATTGTGTTTCCACAATATTGAAATTGCTTCTTCCTGGCTGCTTGGAGTATTTTCTCCTTGATCTGGGAATTCTGGAACCTGGCTATAATATTCCTGGGAGTTTTCTTTTTGGGATCTTTTTCAAGAGGTGATATGTGGATTCTTTCAACCTCTATTTTGCCCTCTGGATCTAAAACATCAGGGCAATTTTCCTTGAGAATATCTTGAAGGATGATTTCTAGATTCTTTCTTTGATCATGGCTTTCAGGTAGTCCAATAATTTTTAAATTATCTCTCCTGGATCTATTTTCCAAGTCAGTGGTTTTTCCCATGAGATATTTCACACTCCCTTCTATTCTTTCAATTGTTTGTATCTGTTTAATAGCATCTCGATTTCTCATGAAGTCCCTTGCTTCCATTTGCTCCAGTCTATTTCTGAAGGAATGAATCTCCTCAGTGAGCTTTTGAGATTCTTTTTCCATCTGGCAAATTCAGCTTTTTAAGGCATTCTTCTCCTCATTGCCTTTTTGAGCCTCTTTTGCCATTTGAGTTAGTCTATTTTTAAGATGATATTTTCCTCAGTCAGGCTGTTGACTCTCATTTCATACTTTTCCTGCATCCTTCTCATTTCTCTTCCCAATTTTTCCTCCACTTCTCTTATTTGGCTTTTAAGATCCTTCTTAAGGTCCTCTATCGCCTGTAACCTGCTCATATTTTCATTTGGGGCTTTTGGTGCAGGAGTTCTGACCTCACAGTCCTCCTTCTGTTCCATGCTTCAATCCTCTTTGCCCCCAAAATAAGAGTCTAATGTTGAATTTTTCTGTTTATTTTGTTTCCTTTGCCTAGGCATGTTGCCACTTAATTACTTGACTTTTGGGCTTGTTGCCACAATAGTACTCTGCCACCAGACAGGGGAGCTTCCATCCCAAACGTTGGGATCTTCTCAACTGCCAGAGGTATTAGTTGGGTGCCCTCCCTGAAGCCCCCCACACACTTTGGCAAGCTGGATACACACCCCAAGACCTCCACCCCAGACCGCAATCCAGATCCAGGGAGGTTAAAGCAAGAGTGATTATCCCCCAGATTGACTGGCAGATCCCCCTACAGTTTGCAGGCCAGGAGCTGAAGCTGCAACTGAAGCTGCAAAATAGCATCTGTGCTGCGTCTCCTCAGTCACTTCTAGCCCCCAGGGGAAGAAGCTGATGTGCTCCATAGGGCACTAACCTCTCACTTTGTGTTGGAAATTCTGGAAAAGCCACAACTGCTGGTGTTCTGGGTTCCCTCTAGCCACTGTTGGACCAGCCATCCTGGGGCTAAAACCACAGCTCAGGAGGGCCTGGGCTCGGTTCCCAGAGCACTGCACTGTCAGCTCCCAGCACGCTGCACTGGCTGTTCCCTGCCAGGCTGCCAGGCTGTCCTCTGTGGGAGGTTAGCTTCTCTGTGTTGTTTTGTGGGTGCTGGAGCTCGAGTTAGTTTATTTTTTAAGGTGTTATTTTCTTCATTCAGGTTGTTGACTCTCTTTTCATGATTTTCTTGCATCATTCTCATTTCTCTTCCCAGTTTTTCTTCCACTTCTCTTACTTGATTTTCAGAATCCTTCTTGAGCTCCCCTATGGCCTGTAACCAATTCATATTTTCCTTGGAAGCTTTTGGTGCAGGAGTTCTGACTTCATTGTCTTCCTCCTGTTCCATGCTTTGATCCTTTAGTCCCCAAAAAAGGAATCTAAGGTTTGATTGCTGTGCTTGCTTTGCTTCCTTTGCTTGCTCATGTTGCCACTCAATTACTTGACTTCTGAGCTTCTTGCCACAGTAGAACTCTGCTCCCAGAGAGGAGAGCTTTGTCCCAAATTGCTGTGTATTTTGCAGCTGCCAGAGCTATTAGTTGAATGCCCTCTCTGCAGCCACCACAAGCTCTAGCCCACTGGTCACATACCCCAGGACCTCCACTCAAGACAACAATCCAGATCCAAGCCGGTTAAAGCAAGAGTGATTACCCTCTGAATGGTCACTTGGTCCCCCTACATTCTGCAGGCCAGGAGCTCTGAAGCAGCCACACAAAGTGGCTGCACAGCTGCCCTTCCTCCACTACTTCTCACCCTTGGGGCAAGGGTGAGATCATGCTCTTCTGTCCCCACCCCCAGTTCCAACAGAGTTCCACACTGACCTTTTACTTGCTCTTAAGCATTCCTGTGTTGATAATTCTGAAAACTGCCCCAGCTGCTGTTGATCCTCTCTCCTGAAGTCTACTCCAGCCACTGCTGGTTGCTGCTATTATGGGGCTAAAACCATAGGTTCACATGGGGCTGGGCTTGGCTCTCAGTGTGCTATGATAGACCCTTCCTGTAGCCCTACCAGGCTGCTTCAGCGGGAGATTTGTTTCTCTCTGTCACTTTGTGGGTTCTGTAGCTCTAAAATTTGTTTGGAGTCACATTTTATAGGTATTTGAGGTGATTATGGGAGGAGCTTTCTGCTTCTATGCTGCTATCTTCAATCCATAGGATGTTAAACAATATGGATAATTATGTAAGATTATTATTCTTTAATTTGTTGTATTGTTTCATTTGTTCATTTTCAAGGAAGACCGATTATTTCATTCTAATTACAATAATGTAACCTCAACTATAGATACATTTAGTACCAGTCTCTTTGGAGGACCAATTCCTAAATATAAGGAGAAGAGGAGAGATGGAGAGAATAGGGGGAGGAAAGGAGGGAAGGAAAGAAGCTGAAGGACATGACTCTTTTCTGACTTGATTCTTTAGATTTATACAGTGCTTTGAGTTATGATGAAATGTTTTTATCACAATAAATGAGAAAATAGTGTATATCCTTATTTCCAGTTTTGAAAAAGAAAATGAGGCTGAGAGGTAAAGTGATTTGTTTGTATTCTATCAGCTAAGGTCAAAACTAAGATTTAGACCTTGACTCACTGACCCCCAGTTCAACACTGGGCATAATCAGGGGAATATCTTTGATTGGCTCTGGATAAAGTATGACGATGACCTATCACTGGAGTTGAGCTCCTTCCAGTGCCCTGTGTACTATCTTTGAAGTTAGGCAGCTTATGGTCCCAGATTTACTTTGTCCCTTTCTAGTGTGCCATGATTAATAGGTCTGTAATAAAAGAACTGATTCTATAGTACAAAGCAACAATCCCTTGGCCCCATTATAGCAACAGGGGAAGGGGCTTCATCAAATAAGTTTGGCTACAGAGATACTAAGAGCTGCATGTTTAGTAGACACTAAAATGGTTGACTCTACCCCCTGATTCTTAATCTTTCATTCTCAGAAAGGTATGGAACTTAACATGGAAGAGGGAGGATATTTTCTTTCTCCCCCAACTCTTACATTTATAGTTCCTTTAAACCCAATTGTCTAGGTAAGCCTAATGCTGATCCTCTTCATACCCTTGTGAAGTCATTCAAACTCACAGTGCCCTAGGCAACTCTCTGGCATGAAAAATTATGCAGCAAGTGCTGATTTTCATTGAAATAGAAGTTTCCTCACTGGGAGAGTATGAAAGCAGAAATGAAATTATAGTTCGGGGTGTGTGTGTGTGTGTGTGCGCGCGCATGTGTGTGTGTGTGTGTGTGTGTGTGTATGTGTGCACACGTGTGCATTTCTGGCTTTATCAATGTAAATAACTCCTGGTGTGATACAGATGAGTAACTTATCTATAGGTCTAAGAGATTTCATTGCTGTGACAGTGTGAGGTTAAATAATTTGTCCATGCTCACATAGTATGTCAGAGCCAGAACTGTAACTCTGATGCCAGCTGCCCTCACCCTCCCATCCCATACAATATTCCATGATTATATCAGTTAAATTAATAGGTCATAGGAAAACAAATAATCATAGCTGGCCTGGAAATGCAATAAGGTTACAAATGAAAATAGTAGATTTGGTAATATGGTCATGTTCCTATAATTTAGATAAAAGAAATCAATTCATTCTAAGTATGCTGTCAAGAGCCTCTCACTTAGATAGCAATGGGGATCAAGAAGAAGGTTCATCTTCAAGCAATTACATAGCTCTTTTAGTTTAAATAGTTCTTCCTAAGAATTCACTGAATAACAACTAAGATAATGAGAAAAATATGAAAACAGTTCGAAAGACAAAACTAAAATAGTAATATTTTTAAAGTATTTAATTTAATTTCAAGTAGCTCTGGAAAGGCAGGACGATAGAATGGGAGTATACTATATACATGTACACACATACGTATATGGCTTCCATTTTAAACAAAATTTAAAATTCATAATTTAATTTTTAGTTTCTTTCACTGCTTTTATTATGCTTTACAAAAAGATAGCTAGATATGTAGACCAGTGGTATGCTGCATTTTGAAGCAGGAATCTTGATCTAATGATTAAATGAGTACATACCTGATGAACCTGTGATATCCATTGCCTTGAGATTTCTGCACTTGATAACTGTTAATGTCATACGTCCAGCCGTAGGCAAATAACAAAGAGAAAACATGATTTCACCCAGATCTATGTTTTCCTAGAAAAGAAAACACTGCTATAATTTTTCTTCAAATATGTCAGTGGTTGTAACATCAAATGCTGGAAAAATTAAATTCATTGAATGGAGATTGCTTTTTATATTCACATCATTTAAAACTGCTTTATCTAGCACTACTAGAAGTTTATTCAAATGATGTTCTGTTCAGAGTCAATGAAAGTAACCAACCAGAACTGGAAGCAATGAAAAGTAATTTAGTTACAATACAATTCTCACCTCAAAATTTACTAGATTTTCTTAATATCTAAAGGTATAACTGTTAACAAGAGACCTTGGTAAAAACACACTAATATATGCACTACAATTTAAACCAAATTTACTAACTAAAGAAAAACCAGAATTCACCACCAGTTTTTTGTTTGTTATATAATTTAATATTTATACAAAATAAATAATTATAAATTTTAATATAATTATTATAGACACTTATATAAAAGTCATATGTCTAATATGTTTAACATGTATTTCTATAATGTATAATTGCACTACAATTTTATTTTTAATTTAAAGAACTATATATTTCTAAAATTATGAACAATTGCTGTTAACAAAATGAATTAAATAAATATAGGCAAAAACAGGGCAAAGTCTTACCTTCAAAGTGTTAGCTTTAAATGAAGCAGAATCAGACTAGTAAATAGAGTGCAAAGAATAGAAATGTTTTTGTCCTGTTATTTTCCAAGGTGTCTTGAAGGTTTGTCATCTTTGGACCTATTTCTTTCTATTCTTTTTAAAAATGTGGTTTGAAACTACTGTATATACAATTCTTTTATAGTTTATTTCTCTCTGCATCACCTCAGATAGATTTGTATATTTTTTTGTATGATACATGATTATTGTTTAATGGAAAATTTTACTCAATTTTACTTTATGGCAGACAGAAAAAGTGGTTCTTAGGGGAAGTTCTATATCTTGGAATACTTACATGAATAAAATAAAGAAAAAAGAGGTCAATAAATTGGGCATGAGACTGAAAAAGCTAGAAAAAGAACAAATGGAAAAATTCCCAATTAAATACTTAATTAGAAATACTGAAAACCAAGGGAGAGATTAATAAAATTGAAATTAAGAAAACTATTGAACTAATAAATAACACTAAAAGCTGATTTTATGGAAAAAACGATGAAATTGATAGATCTTTAGTCAATATGATTAAAAGAAAGAAAGAAGAAAACCAAATTACCATTATCAAAAATAAAAAATGGTGAACTTACCTCCATTGAAGAGGAAATTAAAACAATAATTAGGAATTAATTTGCCCGATTATGTGCCCATAAATTTCACAATCTTAGTGAAATAAACAAATATTTATAATAACATATATAGCCCAGTTTAACAGAAGAGGAAATAAAATACGTTTGAGTACTTACTTGCAGGTGTTATGGAATTATTCTGTCCTTCAATGTTGCTTTTTGTTTTGGCATATCTGTATCTGTTGCAATATATCTTATGTTTATTCATTTTTCTATCTCAAGTGACTCAACTGGTGATATGAGCCAATAATGGGCTGAGTCCCCTTTCTAGAATCTTAGGTTCCTTTCTTAGTCTTAAGTTATGTCATTTATGAGCTCTTGAACTGACCTTCATCTCATAGGATAAGGGCTATCTATGTTTCAGAGTGCTATTTTGAATTTTATTTTTTCATATTTTATTTTTAAAGACCATCTAGCTTAGTCCCTTTCTTTTCTTTCTTTCTTTTTAACATTTTTATTTAAAAGCTTCAGTTCCAAATTCTATCCCACCCTTCCTCCCTGCACTTCCCCCTCCCTGAAATGGTAAGCAATTAGATATAGGTTATATATATGCAATTATATACCTAACTTTTCCATATTAGTCATTTTGTACAAGAAGACTCAAAGAAAAAATGAAAGAATGTGAAAAATATTCTATATTCAAACAATATGAATTCTTTCTCTGGAGGTGAATAGTATGCTTCATTATTAGTCCTTTGGTATTGTCTTAGATCATTGTATTGCTGAAAATAGTTATTATTCATTTAAGTTATTAAGTTATGCACAGTTCTTCATCCAACAGTATTGCTGTTACTGTGTACAATGTTCTCCTGGTTCTGCTCAGTTCAACAATGCATCACTTTGTGTTAAGTATTTCTAGGTTTTTCTGAAATCATCCTGCTTATTATTTCTTATAGCACAATAATATTCCATTGCAATCTTATACTACAATTTGTTTAACCATTCCCCAATTGATAGGCATCCTTCCAATTCTTAGCCACTGCAAAAAGAGCTGCTACAAATATTTTTTGTAAAAATAAATCTTCCCCCTTTCTTGGATGTCTTTTGTATATACACCTAACACTGATATTGCTGGATTTCATTCTTTTTTTTTTTTGTGAAGCAATTGGGGTTAAGTGATTTGCCCAGGATCATACAGGTAGTAACTGTCAAGTGTCTGAGACTAGATTTGAATTCAGGTCTTCCTGACTTCAGGGCCCATGCTCTATCCACTGCACCACTTAGCTGCCTTTTTTTGGAGAGGCAATCAGGGTTAAGTGACTTGCCCGGGATTATACTTTATATTTTTAAAGTGAATATACAGGTAATTTTTTGAACATTCAAACTTCATTAAGATATATGCAATATGGTAATTTTACTGGGTTTAATCATACCTCATTTATGATTGCTTCCTGGGGCTTAGTAACAGGGTCTATTTCACATTTAGCACTAATTAAGTACTTTATCAAATAAATACAATACCAAATAAAATGTATTCGAATACTTTCTTTAAAAAAGCCTTTCATATTCAGTAGGCAGAAAAGTTAGTTTAAAAGAATTGGCTGATTTTATACATCATTTATATCCTTTAGTCCACTAAATTATTAAATGATAGAGTACGTCTAATATAGCCATGTCTGCAGAACTAGGAAATAAAATTCTAATGAAGAAAGATTTTACAGATCTCATATCTTTATTTAAATTCCCTCCAGTGTTTTTTAAATTTTTATTTTTTAATAGTATTTTACTTCCCCCCCAATTATACAGCAAGAAAAATTATAGCATTCATTTTTAAAGGATTTTGAGTTTCAAAATTTTCTCCTTCGCTCTTCTCTCTTCTGAAGATGGCAGGCAGTTTGATATAGTTTATACACATGCTATCTTGTAAAACATATTTTCATAGTTGTCATAGTTGTTGGAGAAGAAACAGATCAAAAGTGTGAGATAGTTTGGTTTCCACAGATTCTATAAGAACCATGAATGTTTTAGAAACGGACCCTGAAGGATGTATGGAAGGGCCTAGTCCTGGGAGAAAAGGGCAGAACATACTATCCAGTCATATAAAGGAATCTACAAAGGGGGAGGGAGACCAGACCAAGCCAGTTCAAACCAGTTGGGATTCAAACTGACACTCTCCATATAGGAGTAAAGTCCCATTGTCTGACCAGGGGCTACTCTGGTGGGAAGAGAAGAACCATTTAGGTTTAGGGTGGTCTAAGAAAGGGGATGACCTGTCTAGAGGGGACGATTGATTATGATGGAAGTGGGGCTATATAATCTTTGTTCTGCTCCTGGCGGTCTCGTGTGTGTGTGTGTGTGTGTGTGTGTGTGTGTGTGAGTGTGTATGTGTGTGTGTATGTGTGTGTGAGTGTGTGTATGTGTGTGTGAGTGTGTGTATGTGTGTGTGAGTGTGTGTATGTGTGTATGTATGTGTGTGTGTATGTGTGTGTGAGTGTGTGTGTATGTATGTGTGTGTGAGTGTGTATGTGTGTGAGTGTGTGTATGTGTGTGTGAGTGTGTGTGTATGTGTGTGTGTGTGTGTGTGTGTGTGTGTGTGTCTTGTTCCATGAGGTAATGCACACACCCGATTCTCTGGAGAGTCGTCAATAAAGGATCTCTTCTTTCACTCCACAAACTGCAATTTACCACCCAATTAATGTTAACCTGGAGCCTGGGAGGAGAAGGGCAAAAGCCTGTGAGTTAAGCTCTGGGCAACTTGAGCTTGGGATTAGAATTTTGTTTATAACAGAAGGAAAAAAAAACATGAGAAAGAATAAAGTAAGTGAAAAAGATATGCTTGGATCTGCATTCAGTGTCCATCAGTTCTTTATCTGGATGTAGATAGCATTTTCCTTCATGAGTCTTGTGTATTTTTCTTGGATCCTTGTGCTGCTGAGAAGATCACATAACGTTGCTCACACTGTGTACAATGTTTTCTTGGTTCTGCTCAATTCACTTTGCATCAGTTTGTAAAAGTCTTTCCAGGTTTCTCTGAAATCTGCCTGCTCATCATTTCTTATTACATAATGGTATTCCATTACATTCACACATCACAGCTTGTTCAGTCATTCTCCACTTGATGGGCATCCCCTCAATTTCCAATATTTTGCTACCATGAAAAGGGTTGCTATAAATATTTTTTCACGTGTATGTCTTTTTCCCTTTTTTTTATGATCTCTTTGGGATGCAGACTAGTAGTGGTAAGGCTATGCAGTTTGGCTGCCCTTGTTCCAAATTGCTCTCCAGAATGGTTGGATCAGTTCAAAACTCCACCAGCAGTGCGTTAGTGTCCTAATTTTCCCACATCTCAAAAATTTATCATTTTTTTTAGTCATATTTGCCAATCTGGTGTATATGAAGTCATATCACAGAGTTTTAATTTGCATTTCTCTAATCAAAAGTGATTTATGCCTATTTGAACAAATGCCTTCATATGCTCCTGGGGACAACTGGTGCCTGGAGGAGTGGGTTCAGACACATGTAGATTCTGAGTCAAATGGAGAAGAAAGGTCACCAGAGGGAGGGTATAGGTGAGTATGTGGTTGTATATTCAAGGATGTGGGGTGTGCTATTGTGGAAGAGGGAAGAGTTCTTGGGGCAGTATACTCTATATCAATGGCAGGAATTGAAATTTTCTGGGTATGGCTCAAAGGAAAATAGGGTGTGGCCAAGGTGAGCTCTACAGGAGAGTGACAAAAACTGCTTAGAGGGTAAAACATAAGAGTTTTGAATCAATAAGGAATGCAGAGAATAGAGAGGGACTTGATAGGTATAGGGGCCTTGAACAAGAGAATGAGTAAACAGAAAGAGAAATCTTCTCAGGAAATGGATACAAAAAAAGTTAAAATAAAAAAAAAACTAATGAAAAGAACTAATTGAAGGGGAGAAGAGGAAGGAATAACTTACTAGACTGAGAAGAAAAAAGAGGGGAAGAATTAAACAAAAAGATAAACACAGGAAAGAAAAAGGAGCTATTAAGCAAAACACCAAAGGGAAAGGAGTAACAATTGGGAGTTGGGAGAGCTCAGAGGAGAGGAGAAAAAAGTGTTGGTAATAGAGCCATATTAAAAAAGAATAAGTGAAAGTAACTAAAGAGATATAGTACTATATTTACAGAGGGAGAGGGGAGGGATAATAACTTAAAAATAATGTTAGAGACAGATGGAGGAAAGCATAAACATAACTTTAAATGTGAATGGTAAAATAACCCAGCCCAAAAAAGTATTGGTAATAGAGCCATCATAAAAAAGAATAAGTGAAAGTAACTAAAGAGATATAGTACTATATTTACAGAGGGAGAGGGGAGGGATAATAACTTAAAAACAATGTTAGAGACAGATGGAGGAAAGCATAAACATAACTTTAAATGTGAATGGTAAAATAACCCAACAAAATGAAAAAGTGCAATGAACTGGATAAGAAAAAAAACCCTTACACTCTATTGCTTATAAGAAATACACTTAAAAATATAAAATAAAACTGAAGAATAGGGGAAAATATCATTAATAAAAAGCAGTAGTTGCAATCATACTATCATAGAAAGCAAAAGTAAACTTTTTTTTGAAGAGAAATAAACCAGGAAATTATAATATGTGGAAAGGAATCACAGACCACTAAACTTATATACTCCAAATGCCATAGCATCCAAATTCATAAAAGAAGCATTAGTTGAACTATAAGGCTACATAGACAGCAACACATACCAGGGCACTTCAATATCCTTCACTCAGTTATGGATAAGTCTAACAGAAAGATAAACAGAAAGGTAAATATGCTTCTGAAGAAACGGCTAAGGAAACTAGAACTAAAAGACTCACAGCATCTTCTGCAGAATATTTATTTCTTAGCACCACATGGAACTTTTATAGAAACTGACCATGCATTAGTCTGCAAAAAACACTGAAAACAAATGTAAAAAGGTAGAAATAGTAACTGTATCCCTCACACGATAATGCAATTAAAAATAGTCATTTGTTCAGGGGACATAAAGTTTCCTAAATGGACACAATGATATTATCCTAAATAATATGCAGGCCAAAGAACAAATTATAGAAATAATTAGAAATTATGTGAAAGAAAATTATAACATTGAAACAACATGTCATAATTTCTGGATTTTGGTTAAATCAGTCCTCAGGGGAAAAATTTTCCCTACAAATACACATTAGTAAAATAGAATAAGAGAGGTTTAATGAACTGAATGTACTTTTTTAAAAATTAAAAAGACATCAAATAAACAAAGTTTTTTACAAAGGACAAAAAAGAAAATATTAAAAATAGGAGAAATAGATAAACAGGAAACAAAAAAAATTCCTTAGAAATGATAATAAGACTAGAAGCTGGGTTTTAAAATAGATTAATAAAATTGCTAAATCTTTAGGTAATCTACTTTAAAACAAGAAGACAGAAGCACAAATCAGTAAAATACCAAAGGAGAAAGGTGAAATCACAACAAAACTAGGAGAAATAAAAAGAATGGTGAGAACATATTATTCAATTATATGCTAACAAAATAAAGAACACAAAAGAAATACAGGAATAACTTCAAAAATATAAAATATCCACACTTTCAGAAGACCAGACAAAGATGTTAAATAACCCAATCACAGAAAATGAAACAGAAATAGGTTTTTTTTTGCCTTTTTTTTTTTGGAGGGCAATTGGGGTTAAGTAACTTGCCCAAGGTCACACAGCTAGTTTTTGTGTTAAGTGTCTGAGGCCGGACTTGAACTCAGATCCTCTTGATTCCAGGGCCGTTACTCTATTCACCTAGCCACCCCCAGAAATAATTTTAAGAGAACTTAACAAAGAAAAAAATTCCTGGTCCTGGTGGTTTTTTAAAAAATGAAACTAAATTATAAAATGGGAGGGTCCACTGAAAAGAGAAAGGAAGAGGATAAAAAGGAGTGTGTGATGAGCCTTTGTTAAATCCAGGAACAATTTGTTGAAAGTTACTCCTGTGGACTCTCATGAAGAAGAGAAGTTACAGGAGAGTAGGAACAGAGGCAAGATGAATGATAGATACCTTCAAGTGAAGAAGGGTTGACCCTGTTTATTCTCAAAAAATGAAGAAAGTACCCTACCAAAATTCTTTTATGGGGAAAATACAGTCCTAATATCTAAGCCAGTGAAGGATAAAACACAGAATGAAAACTATGGACCAAAGTCATTAATGAATATTCATTTAGAAATGTAAATAAAATCCTTTCTAAAAGACTTCAGCAATTTATCCAAAAAATCATTCATTATGGATGAACGTTGGATGTAAGCTAAGGGTAGAAGGATGATTCAACATTAGGAAAACAATCAAGGTAACTAATCATATTAAAACATTTCAAACCACATGATTATTGCATATGCACCGAGGGATCTTTTTTAATATCATAAAAACATCTAAAACAAAAGCAATCAACTTATATAATTAGGATACATTACAATCTTTTCCAAAAAATATGAGAGTAAAGCAAGGATTCCCATTCTCCCAATTATTTGATATAATTCCAGAGATGGTAGCAACAGCAAAAAGACAGAGTAAGAAATTGAAGGCATAAAGATAAGTAAAGAAGACATAAAACTATCCATATTTGGTGAGGATGTAACAGTACACTTGGAAAACCCTAGAGAATCAGCAAATATACTAATACAGGCAATTAATAGCATCAGCAAAATTGTATGTTGCAAAATAAGCCCTCAATAATCAACTATATTTCTATATAACAATAATAAAAGCCAAGAAGTGAAAATACAAAGGGAAAGCCCAGTCTAAATAACTACAAAATGCATAAACTATCTGGAGAGAAAGCTACTAAAGGACAAGACATATATTGATTCAATTACAAGGTGCTCCTTAAAGAAATAAATAACTTAAATAGTCCAGTGCTTATGCTATGTCAATCAGATTACCAAGGAATACTTTATAGAACTTGATAATATAATAACAAAATTCATTTGGAGAAACAAAAGATCTAGAATATCAAGGGAAATAAGGGAAAGGAATAGGGGCAAAGTGGGAATAACACTTCCAAACCTCAAGGGATATTATAAAGCAGTAGTCATTAAAACCATCTAGTATTGGTTTAAAAAAAAAAAAGAGGAATAGATTAATGGAATGGATTAACCAAAGAAATATAAGAAAAATGGATCTTCCTTAGTAGAGACTAAATGGTAAAATGAAATGGTAAACATAGATAAAGAGAAATGGTAAACAGAGATAAAAACAGAGAGGAATAGTAGAATTTTATAAAAGAAATCTTTATTTTTTCATGTTTTTCTTTTTTTTAACTTAGAAAATGTCAAAAGGCATTCTTCTCATCAATTATACGCAGAAGGAGCAGGAACTTGGCTAGAAACTTCAGATAATGACAGTCTTGCAATATGCTTTACAAATATCATCTCATTTGATTCTTAAAACCCCATGAGGTAGGCACTGTTATTATCTTTGTTTTATAGATGAGGAAATGAGGCTGACAAATGATTAAGTAATTTTTCCAGGATAACACAGCTATTAAGTGTCTTCAGGGAATGTCTCTCAGACTCCAAGTACAGTGCCCTATCCACTGTACCATCTAGCTGCCTCTAGTGCTAATACTAATGAAAAAGGAAGCAGGCAAGCCAATCCAAGGCATTAAAAAAGAAAGGGACTGAAAAGTGTTCCTCATCCTCTGAATCATCTGTCCTTTCCTCACATTTTCATCAGTTCCTATTTTTACTTTTGCCTCTCCACATCACTCCTTCATCCTTCCCATTGGTCATATGAGTCACTTTGACATGGAAGAATACTTGCTTCTACTTCCTATTAAATTAGGAAAATGAATGGAGAAAGGCTTCCTAATTCCACTTGCTTTCCTCCTTCTTTTCTTTCATCATCCTGAAATCTGACTTCTGACTTCATCATTTAGCTAAAAATGCTTTATCCAAAATAACTTATGATCTCTAAATAATCAAATATTCAGTCAATTATTAAGTGCCTACTTAAGCTAAGCACTGTACTAAGCACTAAGGACAGAAAGAAGGGTTAAAAAATAGGCCCTAGTATGAAAGCAGAGGCATGATGGAGGAGTAAAAGCAGGAATTTACTTGAATTCATCCCTCAATTACCTCCAACAGCTGTAAAAATGACTCTAAACACAAAATGACAGAGTGAAACAAGTCTCCCACTGAAGGCAGCCTGGGAAGCTAAAAGGAAGGGTCTATTGCACAGGACTGGGGGCATAGTGCACTGTTGGCCACACAGGCACAGATCAGACCTCAGGCGACTGAATCACTGGCAGCTGTGGTGGTTTCCAGACTTCTTGACCCATAAATGCCAAAGAGAAAGTAAAAGGTCAGAGGGGAAACTCTGTTGGACCTGGATGAGAGAAAATCACATTCTGGCCTCTGCCCCCAGAGTAGTGGAGGTGGTAGCAGTGACTGTAGCAGCAGTAAGAGTAGTGGCAGCAGCAGCTGTTTCCAGGGTTCCATGCCCACACATGGTGGGGGAACCAAGTGGCTGATCAGAGGGCAATCACAAGAACCTCTTTGCTGGTGCTGAGGCAGGATAATCTTTCTTTGCTCTGTTTGGATCTGGATCACAGTCTTAGGTGGTAGTGCTGGGGTGAGGAATGCTAACATGGCAGCTGTGGAGAGGGCATCCTCCTCACAGTTCTGAGGCAGGTGCCTAGAAGAAGCTCTGACAACAGCCACATACAACCCCAGAAATTTAGGACACAGCACCCTCCATTCTGAAAGCAGAGTTCTAACATGAGAAAGAGTTCAAAAGTCAAGTCATTAGCCAGCAAGATGAGCAAACAGAAGAAGAGAAATCAGATGACAGAATTGTTCCTTGGTGACAAAGATCAAAAAATGGAACTAGAAGAAGACAACAAAATCAAAACTCCTGCATCAAAAGCCTCCAAGAAAAATATGAATTGGTTGTAGGCCGTGGAGGAACTCAAGAAGGATTTTGAAGATCAAGTAAGAGAAGTGGAGGAAAAATTGGGAAGTGAAAAGAGAGTGATCCTTGAAAATCAGGAAAAACAAGCCAATAGTTAGCTAAAGGAGACCCAAAAAAGTACTGAAGAAAATAATACCTTAAAAATAGACTAACTCAAATGGTAAAAGAAGCCCAAAAAGCTAATGAGGAAAATGCCTTAAAAAACAGAAATGGCAAAAATGGAAAAGGGAATTCAAAAGCCCACTGAAGAAAAAATTTCCTTTGAAATAAGAATGGAGCCAAAGGAAGCTAATGACTTTATGAGAAATCAAGATATTATAAAACAGATAAAAAAGAATGAAAAAAGAGATGACAATGTAAAATATCTCATTGGAAAAACCATTAACCTGGAAAATAGATCCAGGAAAGATAATTTTAAAAGTATTGGACAAACTGAAAGCCATGATCAAAAAAAAAAAAAGAACCTAGACATCATCTTTTAAGAAATTATCAAGGAAAACTGCCCTGATATTCTAGAGCCAGAGGGTAAAATAGAAATTGAAAGAACCAGCCAATCACCTCTTGAAAAAGATCCCACAAAGAAAACTAGGAATATTATAGCCAAATTCCAGAGTTCCCAGATTAAGGAGAAAATATTACAAGCAGCCAGGAAGAAACAATTTGAGTATCA
>WOXC01008559.1:0-11263 GCA_011680675.1 Gymnobelideus leadbeateri
TTTCATCCCACCTAGTACAATATGTCTTTGTAATTGGAATAATGTTTAATATGAATGCATTTGCAGACCCTATACTGTACTATATGATGTCATGAGGGGAGGGGGGAGGGAAGTAAAGGAAATTTGAAAATCAAGGAACTATGGAATTGAATCTTGTCAACTGAAACTAAACTAATAAATTAATTAAAAAAAAATAAATTATCCTGAAAAAAAAAAAATACTTCAAACCCAAAAAAAAAAAAAAAAAAAAAAATAATTAAAGTTGAAAAAAACCCCAAGATAGAACAGGGAAGAAAGTGGTGGACAAAAACAGGCTGCAACACACTATAAACAAAGAACTATGAAAGGGAAGTCATATAAAGAATGTCATTAAAGACATGCACAGATGGTGGGAGAATAGGGTAACTGATACAAAACCCATGTTTTTCACTGGTGCCCACTCCATTCACTTCAATAAAAATTTAATTCAATAAGAACTTATTAGGCTCCTTGTACCTGTCAGGTTCTAAGTTTTCAAAAATAAAAACAATCCATATTTTCAAAGGGAATATAATGTCTAGAAAAAAGCTAGCAAACTTTTAGGAGAACAAGAGCTTAATAAGAGAGGTAGGCAAGGATGAGACACGAACCATCACTATAGGGAATTATCCACATTGATAACAATCATAAACCCATTGCAGTATCCGTTAATCAATTAACATTTAATATAGCACCTACTATGACCCAGGCATTGTGCAAAGCATTGGAGATACAAAAAAAAAAAAAAAAAAAAAGGGCAGAAGACCATCCCTGCCTAAGATCACAATCAAATGGGCAAGACAACAAGCAAACAGGTGCAAACAAGTTAAATGCAGAATGAAGAGGAAAATAAAAGGGGGAAGGTACTAAAATTAAGAGGGATTGGGAAAGGGTTCCTACAGAAGGCGGAATCTTTTTTTTATTTTTTTGTATTTTAGACATTTTAATTAGCTAGAAATGAGAAAATAAGAATTGCTAATTGGTATAGTTAGGCATGGAAACATCAATTCAGTTTAAAAGGCACAAACATCATTAACCAAATTATACAAAAAAAGTCTAAACCCAAATCACCAGATGACACAAGAATTATAATACGATGTCAAAATCCATTGAAGAAATGACTTTTTCCTCAGAAATTCAAATTTGAATAATCATATGTATTCTGAAAAAATAATATCCACTTCCTGAGGGGATATATTATCATTGTAAATAATTAGTTCCAAAAGATTATTTTCTGTCTTCTTTAGAAGTTCAGACTTCATCAAATTGCTGAAGAAAGTCAAAAGTTGGTGTCCTTCTCAGGCATCTCTTGCTTCTTGCGTCTGGATGTCAAATTTTCTATTCAATTCTGATTATTTCCTCAAGAATGCTTGAAAGTCCTCTATTCCACTGAATGACAATATTTTCCCCTGAAACAAAATAATCAGTTTTGCTGGGTAGGTGACCCTTGGGTTCATTCCCAGCTCTTTTGCCCTCTGGAATATCATATTCCATGCCCTTCAATCCCTCAGTGGAGAAGCTTCCAGGTTCTGGGCTATTCTGATTGTGTTTCCACAAAATTGACATTGTTTCTTCCTGGCTGCTTGTAGTATTTTCTCCTTGATCTGGGGATTCTGGAACCTGGCTATAATATTCTTGGGAGTTTTCTTTTTGGGATCTTTTTCAGGAGGTGATTGGTGGATTCTTTCAACCTCTATTTTGCCCTCTGGATCTAAAACATCAGGGCAGTTTTCCTGGAGAATTTCCTGAAGGATGACTTCTTAGTTCTTTCTTTGATCATGGCTTTCAGGTAGTCCAATAATTTTTAAATTGTCTCTCCTGGATCTATTTTCCAGGTCAGTGTTTTTTCCCATGAGATATTTCACATTGCCTTCTAATCTTTCATTTGTTCAGATCTGCTTAACAGCATCTTGATTTCTCATAAAGTCACTAGCTTCCATTTGCTCCAGTCTAGCTCTGAAGGAATGAATCTCCTCAGTGAACTTTTGAGATTCTTTTTTCCATCTGGCAAATTCAACTTTTTAAGGCATTCTTCTCCTCATTGCCCATTTGGGCCTCCTTTGCCATTTGAGTTAGTCTATTTTTTAAGGTGTTGTTTTCCTCAGTCAGGCTGTTGACCCTCATTTCATACTTTTCCTGCATTCTTCTCATTTCTCTTTCCAGTTTTTCCTCCACTTCTCTTATTTGATTTTTAAAGTCCTTCTTAAGGTCTTCTATGGCCTGCAACCCGCTCATGTTTTCCCCTGGGGCTTTTGGAGCAGGACATCTGACCTCACAGTCCTTTTCCCCTATGCTTCGACCCTCTTTTCCCCCAAAGTAGGAGTCTAGGGTTGCATTTTTCTGTTTATTTTTTTCCTTTGTCTTGGCATGTTGCCACTTAATTACTTGACTTTTGGGCTTGTTGCCACAATATGTCTTTGCTGCCAGATAGGGGAATTTTCATCTCAAACATGTAGGGGGGCAACTTCCGTTTCTGGCAAGCTAGAAACCCATCCATGACCTCCACCCCAGATCACAATCCAGATCCAGGGAGGTTAAAGCAAGAGTGATTACCCCCCAAGACTGATTGCTGGATCTCCCTACAGTTTGCAGGCCAGGAGCTGGAGCTGTCTCTGAAAACTACAAAATGGCATGTCTCCTCAGCAGCTTCTAGCCCCCAGGGGAGGAAGCCAACACATTCCCTAAATACTGGTCCCAAAGTCCATAGGGCACTAACCTCTCACTTTGTCCTAGGTATGTCTATGTTGATAATTGTGGAATCGCCACAGCTGCTGGTTTTCTGGGGTCCCTCCAGCTGGCTGCTGGCCCTGCCACCCTGGGGCTAAAACCTCGTCTCAGGGAGAACTATGCTCAGCTCCCCGCACTCTGTGCGCTGTGCTGCTGGCTCCCAGACCACTGTGCTGGTCCTTCCTGCAGTGCTGCTGGGCTGTCCTCAGCGGGAGGTTAGCTTCTCTGTGTCATTTTGTGGGTGCTGGGGCTCCAGGAGTTGTTCAGATTCCCCTTTTACATAGTTTGGAGGTAATCTGGGGGCCGAGTGGCTTGGACGCGCTGTTTCTACTCTGCCATCTTGGCTCTGCCCCCCCCTCCTCATTATTTTTTATCTCTCTTCTTACCTTATTTTTCAAATTAAAACCAAGTGAATACACAAGTTACATTAAATGTGAATGCTACAAAATTATAAGGAATAAGTATCTCTCAAAAGAAAAAATATGATACTTTTTCTCTGTGCCTGCTGTCTGCTGCTGCTCCCACTGTGTCTGCTGGGAGAGGCAGAAAATGGGTGTACCCCCTACTTATGCTGACCTTGGAAAATCTGCCGGGGATGTGTTTACTAAAGGGTATGGATTTGGCTTGATAAAATTGTCTCTTCAAAAAAATCTGAGAACGGATTGGAATTTCCAAGTTCAGGTTCAGCAAACACTGAGACCAGCAAAGTTTCAGGCAGTTTGGAAACAAAATACAAATGGTCTGAATATGGCTTGACATTCATAGAAAAAAGTAACACAGATGATACATTGGGCACTGAAACTACTGTTGAGGATCAGCTTACATATGGACTGAAGCTCACCTTTGATCCGTCCTTCTCACCTAACATAGGGGGAAAAACTGCTAACATTAAGTCAGTATATAAGTGGGAACATATCAATCTTGGCTGACATGGATTTTGATATTTCTGGACCTTCAATACAGAGGGCTGGTTGGCAGGCTACCAGATGAATTTTGAAACTTCTAAATCTCAGCTGACCCAGAGCAACTTGGCTGTTGGCTACAAGACCAATGAATACCAGCTGCACACCATTGTGAATGATGGTATGGAGTTTGGGGGCTCTATTTGTCAGAAGGTGAACAAGAAGTTGGAAACTGCTGTCAACCTAGCTTGGACAGTTGGGAATAGTAATACTCATTTTGGAATAGCAGTCAAATATCAGATTGACCCTGATGCCTCCTTCTGTGCTAAAGTGAACTATTTTAGTCTTATATGCTTAGGTTACACTGAGCCTCTAAAACCAGTTATCAAACTGACATTTTCAGCTTTGCTGGAAGGCAAGTATGTCAATACTGTTGACCACAAACTTGGTCCTAGGACTGTAATTTCAAGCATTAAATATGTTGTAAAATCACTTAATTTTAAAATATTTTAGGATAGATACCTTAAGAAATTAGTGTGCCTTTGCATATTGTATGTCTGGGATACAAGTATTACTATGTATCAATCATGTTAGACCTCCAGGTTAAAGATGATACAGCTTTAAAGTGTTATCCTTTCAGAAATACAGAAGAAACCTGACTCAGAAAAAAAAAAAAAAGTATTTTCAGCTCCAGGCTATTGAAGGGATATGTGATGATTCCCACAACAGCTTTCAGAATTCTCTAAGGATTGAAAGGGTGCATTGAACCACCTTTTTTTTTTTATCTAGTGATAGCTGCTAGTGGAAGTCAATGATATGTAGGCACTTAGTAAATGTGGACTCATTAAATGAATGAAATTTTGACTTCCTGAGAATTCATGGTCCACTGCAGCCAACTTGGCTACATATCTATCCTAAGTGGGTAGACAAAGGCTTATACCTTGATGGAGTGAAAACTTGTCTGAAAAGGGGACTCTTTTTTTTTAAGTCAAATCCTCATGAATTTCTCTAGCTTTGATTAGTTATTTCTGCCAAAAGTTGTCTTCGGAGTCCTTTTAGGTGTCCACTTTGTACCATTTTGTTGTGGAGACAGTTTGATGTGATTAAGCCAATAATGTAGTATTTAATTCCCAGTATTATTGTGGTTCCATTCACTTTGACTGACTTACATATAAAGAAGCTGCTAGGACACGCAACAATAAGTAGGGAAGAGTCTGTGTAACTGTGCTCATATAATGACATCACTTGGAATAAAAACTGGACTTCTGTTTCATTCTCACACAAATTTTGTTTTTTAGCACTTAATGGATACATTTTAGAATCTTCCATGTTGTGTGGAATTAGACGCCTTCCCATCCAAATGCTGTACTTACCACCACTTAAAAAATACAACTTGAATAAAATATTGAAATCTCAAAAAAAGAAGATATATGATTACATAGCCTCACCCCACTTCTTTGCAGAGGCAAGAGGTCCATGAATGCGGGACATTATAAATAGTATCAGACATTTTCATTGTATTGATTAGTTTTGCTGTTTGTTTTCTCATCTTTTCTCTCTAAAGAAAGGTACTTATTTCATTCTGAATCAGTTCACAGAGATATTATGTCCATTCTCTCTCTCTCTCTCTCTCAATATATAGTTAAAGATATATATATATATATATACACATAGGTATATGTGTTTATATATATGTGTGTGTGTGTATATATATATATATATATATATATATATATATATGACTATGTATACACGTATATATTAAACTAAGGGATAAGAAAAGGTTTCATGAACCTTTGATGTTATTTGAACTAATTCCTAAAGAATGGGAATATATTTTAAGGGTGGTTAATGGATATGAAGGAAAATAATTTTCCATGATTGCAGCAAAAGACTATTGATGTTAAGTGAATTAGCTACAAAGAGTAAGTAAACTAATATAATATATCTGAAATTATTTCTTTCATCTTGAGATAGCTAGTTCATTAAGTTCTTAAGTATATCATCATGATTGCAAAGAAAAAAAACCGAAGAAAACTCCCATGGTTTAAAATATAAGCTTTTTAAATTCTAATATACTGAATAACCTTATTCATTTTTATAAAGTGCTATAATTTTCAACTCAGGCAATTAACAATAAATAAATTGAATATACCTACATTGAATTGAATATACCTTCTTTTCTCAGTGCACAGTTCACTTAGAATTGCAACAAATTACAGCTGGAAGGGGGCTTAGAGGTGATCTAGCTCAATCCATTCATTTTGCATATGAGAAAACTGAGGCCCAGAGATATCAAATATTACAGGTAGGTTTTGATTAAACCAAGATTAGAAATAAGTGGTGTATCTGGACACCTAGTCCAGTGATTGTGTATCTACCATAATTTTAAGTATAAATATGTTCATTTTCCTAGCACAGAGGAATTTCTCAAAAAAATGTGAAATATTTATTTTTCAAGTGTAACCCAAAACACATTTACTTTCTATGTAAAAGTCTCTTTGCTGAGATAGATAAACATGGTCCTTTCCTTCTAATAGATAATAGTCTCGATGAGGAGATGGAAATTCAGAAATCCATCCTACTTACTCCCTCCCCCCATAAAAAGAGAAGATATAACAATCTCTAAAAATCAGCCATATGTGTCACGTGCCAGGTGAAGATGGGTATAGTCAGTGAGTGCTACAGAACTTTAAGGGAAGGAGAACCACTTTTTTGAGGTGGTAGTCAAAAGTGGCTTAATAAATTAGTTGGGATTTGAACTATATAGAGAAAGAGAAGTAGGGTTCTGATAGGAGAAAAGGAAAGGGTAGGTCATTATAAGGATGTGGTGGTGGTATAGAGAACAAAGCAATGGAGGATTTTTTTTTTTAAACCCATTCAATTTATGTGACTCTCTTGACTGGAGTCAAGGAATGTTGCAGAAGAATTGAATATGGTAATGTTGAAAAAGAAAATTGAGGTAAAGTTTCATGGTTCTTAATTGTCAGGCTCAGAAATTTTAAAGACATTAGGAACATTTAAAGATTTTTCTCACATCCACTCAGACATATTGCAGTCATGGGATCCTACCAAAGGTGTTACATTTAAATTAGTAAAAATGGAATTACATGTTTAAATTGGTTTTCTGTAATGTCAGATGCTTAAAAATAGAAGCTGTACCTAGAGAAATTTAGTATATTCAATAAAATAATTAATTTAGTCCTATAGGGGGTAGGTATGTCATTAACTTGGAATCTAAAGTTAAAAAACAATGCCCTTTTCTACGATACTGAATCAGTGAGTGTCAAAGTATAATCATGTCTGGCAAAAGACAAAATAATATTAGCTCACCAGATGCAGGTAGTTATTATCTGTCATTCCAAGAAAGGTCTACAGGAGAATCTTTTAGGATATATTTCTAGGCCCAATTAAAGTTCATGTCAGAAGAAAAATTACAAAAGATCCCCATGTTTAAAATGACCCTTCAAATTAAAAACTTGTGGCTATATTTTTTTTATTCAAAAAAGTAGAATACAGGGGGCGGCTAGGTGGCGCAGTGAGTAGAGCGTTGGCCCTGGAGTCAGAAGGACCTGAGTTCGGATCTGGCCTCAGACACGGTCTAACACACACAAACAAAAAATCTACCCGTGTGACCTTGGGCAAGTTACTTAAACCCAATTGCCCTCCAAAAAGCAAAAAAAAAAAAAAAAAAAAAAAGTAGAATACAGAAAACTCTAAAGGGGTGTAACAGGTGAGTACCGAGTCACTTCAAGCACGAGTCCCGGGGTAGCAGCGCCATGACCCACCAGGCAGGGCCTGGATGCAAAGCGGACCACGGTGAGCCAGGCTGCCTGGGACCCACCCGGGCCCCGCACGTGCATGCATGAGGGCTGCAGGGCACCCCGGAGAGGGGCCCAGGCTGGAGCGCGAGAGCCACTGCCTACGGGCAGAGCCTTCAGGGAGACGCTCCGGGAGAGACCCAGGACTGGGCGGCCGCCCCGAGACCCAACTGAATGCTTCCCAGCCCAGCCATAGGAATGCGAAATGGAAAAGCGGCACTTCTAGCCTGGACACAGAAAACAAGAAATCTCAAAGTTTTCCTGCTTTACAAAGATAGGAAAAAAAAGGACCCCACTAGGTTCACAACATCTCTGACTCCTCACTGGCCCCCAGTCCACCTTTCGAGTCATACTGGACCTCTATGAATGACATCTATTTCTTTCTCTCCTCCCACTTCTCTGCTACTTGTTCACCTGCTGGCCTTCATTACTTGTCACATGCACTACTGTAGCAGTATTCTTCTCATCCATCTAATTGCCTCAAATTTGTCCTGGACAAAGGTCTCTTTTCCACACTGGCTAAAGTGGGTTTTGTAAAGCCTGCGTCAGACCATGTCCCCTCCAAGCTCAATGAGTTCCCTATTGCCTCAAGAATCAAAAAACATTCTACTGAACACTTAAAACACCCCTCAGCCTGGTTCCCATCCTTCTTTCCAAGCCTGATACCTTTCAGGAGGTTAATCAGTGTTTATTGAAGGACTACTTTCTCAGTGGTCTCTTTGGTGCAGCTGAAGCTGGACTTGCTATAGTTCACATGATACTCCATCTCCCCTTTTCGTGCCTCAAAGCATCTTCTCAAAATTGGCTTCACACACTTCCATAATGCTACATTCAAAGGTTAGCTCAAGGGCCCTGGCCCGCAGGAACGCGCTCTGAATTGCCCTACCTGGAAGGCTTTCTCCTACCCTGGAAAATCACTTGTTATCTACTTTGCATATATTTTGTATATTCTTCAATACAAGACTTTGTTACAATATTTTATGATATTCAAATGAAAAGCTAAATAATATCAACAACAACAACAACAAAGTAGAATATAAGTTAATTTAAACTAATAATTGCTCGATAGTGAAATTCTCTAGCTTTTTTGGAATTCTGTTGACTCTCTAATTCACCACAATGATAGGGCCAGCTAATGTGAATGACTGATTGGGAAATTTGTTGTTAGGGAAATAAATGCTCAACTCAAGGACATCACAAATGGCTATTATATCAAGTTAAAATTATTACCAAGTATTAGGGGAAAACATAAATCAAGTTGGTAGTGCATAAAATAAGTCCATAATAAATTATCAAAGATTGTCTAATGGTGGGTGGAGCAAATGAAGGAAGCCTAATTCAAAACTGAGTTTAATTTCTGGTTATGATGTCTGATGACAGTGAAAACTTAAGGTCTGTCATCAGATTTGTGTGTGTGTGTGTGTGAGTGAGTGTGTGTGTGTGTGCGTGTGTGTGTGTGTGAGTGTGTGTGTGTGCATGAGCACACTTATTTTATAAACTGTGTAGCTCTCAGTTTTGGCAATATTCCACAGATAACACTGATAAATGAATTTGGACTTTTTTTCTATTTAAGATTTAATTTATGATTTATTATTTTTCTGAAATAAAATGAATAATCTATTCTTTACTCAGTTATCCAGACTTTTTGTATTTTTATATTTTTAATTTACTTTTCATCATTGGGCAGAACAAATTTTAACTAGTTTCCTTTATTTCTTCTTTATGTTTTCAAAAGTCCACTTTTTAATTTGGAATTTGAAATTTGTTTTTATCTAATAGTTTGTCTGTATTATTAGTTTTATTTTTAATATAGCTACTAGTTTTACTAAATTATTCATTATTTTAAGTTTTTTTTGTTTGTTTGTTTGTTTTTTAAACAAATACTTTATTAACTTCTGTTTTACATCATTCATTTCCGCCAGATTTTGAGTTACAATCATTTTCCCCCCATTATTCCCCTACCCAACCTCCCAGAATAGCAGTCCCACAAGATATCGCTTCCTCCAATCTGCTCTCTCCCATACCTTCTCCCATACCCCCATCGACTTTTCCATTAGAGGAAGATGAATCTTTGTGTCCCAATGCCTGCACATCTTATCTCCCAATTATAGGCAAAAGAGTATTAATAATAGTATTTATATATATATTTGAAACAATTAATGTTACGACTGAATTTTAGATCCATTTCCTTCCTCCCTTGTCACCCATTCCTTCTTGGGATATAAGTAATTCAGTATTTGTTGTACATGTCTAGCTATGCAAAACATTATCATAGTAGATATATTGTACAAGGCTGCTTATAATTCCCTCCCACTCATCCCACCCCCCACCTGGTCCATTCCCTACATGATCCTGTCCCTCTTCTATAGTGGGTACTTCCAACCTCCCCTCACCCCAAGGATGCCCTCCCATCCATCATCCCTCCTCTCGTCCCCCTTCCCCTATCCTGCTGCAGGTTGAGATATCCCATTTAGTATGTATGTCATTTTCTCCCTGAACCAAATTCAATGTGAATGTGGTTTTGCCTTTTTAGCCTTCCTTATTCTCCCCCTCCTTTGCAACCACTTCCCCTACATGGGATAGTTTACCCTATCATGTCTCTCCCATCTCCTCTGCCACTTTCCTCTCTCACCTCATAATTTCATCCCTTGAGTATTCTCCCTTCCCAACAAATTCAACTTATGCCCTCTATCCATATATAACTGTAACCATATACACACACATTCACATATGTATTCATATGACCATACCCCCTTCTTCCATTATTTTCATAGTGAGAAAGATATCATCAGTCACAGTTATTGCTTTTCCATGTAGGAATGTAAATAGTTCAACTTTGATAAGTTCCTTTTGATTTCTTTTCCCTGATTACCTTCTCAGGCATCTCTTACTTCTTTCGTCTGGATGTCAAATTTTCTATTCAATTCTGGTTTTTTCCTCAAGAATGCTTGAAAGTCCTCTATTCCACTGAATGACCATATTTTCCCTGAAACAAAATACTCAGTTTTGCTGGGTAGGTGACCCTTGGGTTCATTCCCAGTTCTTTTGCCCTCTGGAATATCATATTACATGCCCTTCGATCCCTCAGTGTAGAAGCTGCCAGGTCCTGGGCTATTCTGATTGTGTTTCCACAATATTGAAATTGTTTCTTCCTGGCCGCTTGTAGTATTTTCTCCTTGATCTGGGGATTCTGGAACCTGGTTATAATATTTCTGGGAGTTTTCTTTTTGGGATCTTTTTCAGGAGGTGATCGGTGAATTCTTTCAACCTCTATTTTGCCCTCTGGATCTAAAACATCAGGGCAGTTTTCCTTGAGAATTTCTTTTTTTTTTTTTTTTTTTTTTTAAACAAATACTTTATTAACTTCTGTTTTGCATCATTCATTTCTGCCAGATTTTGAGTTACAATCATTTTCCCCCCATTATTCCCCTACCCAACCTCCCAGAATAGCAGTCCCACAAGATATCGCTTCCTCCAATCTGCTCTCTCCCATACCTTCTCCCATACCCCCATTGACTTTTCCATTAGAGTAAGATGAATCTTTGTGTCCCAATGCCTGCACATCTTATCTCCCAATTATAGGCAAAAGAGTATTAATAATAGTATTTATATATATATTTGAAACATTTAATGTTACTACCTTGAATTTCAGATCCATTTCCTTCCTCCCTTGTCACCCATTCCTTCTTGGGATATAAGTAATTCAGTATATGTTGTACATGTCTAGCTATGCAAAACATTATCATAGTAGATATATTGTGCAAGGCTGCTTATAATTCCCTCCCACTCATCCCA